>JARQOC010000010.1:7761788-7851838 GCA_033576535.1 Allobates femoralis
ATTTAACCCAATACTGCCCACCGCATATAAGTCCACAGAGATGCTCTGGTCAACTTTACTGGACCAGGCATACGCACATGATAGAGTTTGTATTAGTAAAAGTGTTTTCCACAAAACAAAGAAACGCCTCCAAATGCTGGCAAAATTAGTGTATACTTTTGAGGACAGCATTTGCAGGCCGGAGCATGTGGAAACACTTGCTACCACAAGAAAAGCAGACAAAGTTTCCACATCAGATAACCTACACTGCCATTGTTGTGTGGAAAGCATAAAACGTATACACACTCTAGAAACTGAGCTAGAAGAAAGGGCCCAGTGTACAGCCGACAGGGGCCGGGAAATCTGTGTGTTAGAATCTAGGATATCAGAGAAAGAAACCTATTATTCTGACATGGATAGAGAGCTCCTCAGTCTGTATACTGAGATAAATCAGTTCAAGAGTAGAGTTGCATCCATGGATGCACTAGTGAGCACACTTAGAGAGGATCTGGCTGCAAAGTCGCAAACGATTGTGAATTTGCAACAGGTCATCTCTAATCTGTCACGGCCTGGTACAAATAGCATGGTGCCTTTGCCCACGAAACAGGTTTGTGTTTCGGGTACTGCACAGGATGGGGAGACCACGGCACCATGGTCCACGTCTCCCATGGATCAGAGATCCGGAGCTATAGAGTCCAGGGGACAGGTGGAACGGTCGCTACATTTCACTCAAACACCAAGGGAGTATACACGTAGCGACCGCTTCCAGGGTCAGGACGAGAGTTGGGGATATGGAGGTAGGTGGGAAAGGGATCACACCACTTCCAATCCGCCAAATCGTTCAGTAAGGTCAGATGAATTTTATCCTAACCGTAACAGTATGGAAAGGATAAAATTTCTGTTACGGATCTGCAAGGAGATCCCAAAATTTGATCCCAGTCTAGATGCGTTTACTGCATGTGATATCTTTGAAGGTCACTGCAATAAATATTCTGTGGCTCCAGAACTTCGAATGGAGCTATTCAAGTTGTGGTTGCCTACACACCTCAATCAGAGGTATGAGGCAATGGGGAGCACGGAACCCAGTAATGGACAGTTTCATGATAAGGAAGAACGCCTTTCCTTACTAATGACACTGGCAACGGGCCACGGGGACGTGACTCCAGAAATCCTGATGAAATTCAGGCCAACTATACACGATGAACCTTTATCGCTGTGCAGTCGGTTTGAAGCTATGTACAGGAAGGTCACTATGGATCAAGGTATCGGTATTCCACAAGGCATGATCCGCATGTTTGTGGAAAAATTCCCATACCTTGATACTGCAATTAGGTTGAGTGCAGCGAGGGAACCATCGCTCACTGATGCGGCCATGATTATTGAGCAGTGTAGACAAGATCTACTGCACAATAAAAAGTCGGTTAAGGTTAGGGAGCATGTGCCTGTACACGTTAGATCACAAGATGAACGTGTGCGCCATGCTAGAAAGAAGTCAGCTGTTCGCCCCTCGGCCCCACCATTTGAGAGGACAGGGAGCATTCAATGCTTTCTATGTTTGCAATTTGGGCACATGAAGAAAAATTGTCCTCAGTGGGTACGGAGCCGAAACAGCCCTGAAAAATCTGGCAATAATAATGGTTTCAAGATGAAACCTAATTATGCCAAAACAGTGGGGGAACAGGCTGATGGGTTTCGGGGATATTTACAAGAGCAGACACCAAAATGTGTTGCCACTGTAAATGCCCCAGTTGATAGTTCAGGGGTTGTGGAATCTACTGATTCCACAACTAGAACTATGGTTGAGGATCTCCAAATTGCAGTATGTACCTCTCAGGTACCTACTGGAAATCTTGTCAACATCGATTGACAATTAGGGATCCCTAAAGAGCTGGCTCCAGTATGTCCTGTCATACTGGATTCTTCAGGGAGGCCCCACATAAAAGCCAGAATTAAGAATCAGGACACACAAATTATGCTTGATACTGGTGCGGAAATCTCCATTACAAATATCAAACATGAGTTGCATCCAAACAGCCCTCAGTGTGTGGTGATCGGATTTGATCACCAACAAGGGGGGGTGAAGGCCCACAGAATTGAGGAAGTGATTGTCCAGATTGCCAAACACTTAACCCTCAAGATCCCAATGTGGTATTACCCTGGTTCTGACAACATCATTGGAACTGATGTAATGACCCAAAATGGATGGATCCTGGATTTGGCAAACTGCATTGTGTGGAAGGGACCCAGACAATCCAAGGTGTGTGTCATACAACGCCAGTGTCTGGGACCACCTTTGCCAGCAATGGAGAATTCTGCTGATATGCTCGAACACAAATGGCCAGAGGTCTCTCATAATACAGACCTTGAACCATTGTGTACGAACATCCTGATCTGTGGGCCCAGGGTAAAAATGACTGTGGCAGATTGATTGGTGTCCAGGTGGACATACAGGGGCCAGACCCACCCCTCAACGTCAATATCGCTTTCCACCGGAAGCGACACAGTCGATAGTCAACACTGTCCTGGAATTGGAGACCAAGGGTGTGGTCATAGAGGGGAATTCAAAGTGCAACAACCCTCTATGGCCTGTGAAGAAAAAGGACACTGATGCGTGGCGTCTCACCATAGACCTACGTGTCCTTAATAAGTACACTCCGATGTCTGCCCCCGTAGTTGCACAAACTCCTGACATAATGGCAAGGATAAGTGGCAAAAGCCGCATATTCTCGACCATTGATGTCGCCAATGGGTTCTTCTCTATTGAACTCACAGAAAACTGTAGGTACAAATTTGCTTTCACAGTGGGGAACAAACAGTCTGGACTCAAACTGAGTCCACACAAGGCAAATTTGGCCAGAACAGAGGTGACTTTCCTTGGGGTGCAGGTCTCTTTTGGAGCCAAAGGAATTGTGGCGGCCCGAGTGGTAGCTATGGTCAAGTTACCTCAGCCTGGCACTCTACAGGACTTACGGAAGTTCTTGGGAGTGGCTAACTTCATGAGGGAATTCATAGAGAATTTTGCTGCCAAAGCGAAACCCCTTTATGAACTCCTCAGAGGAGAAGAACCCTCACTCCAGGGCTGGTCAGAAGCACAGGATGAGGCCTTTTCAACTCTGAAAAGAGACCTCTCCTCTGCACCTGTGTTAGCCACCCCCAACCCAGATGGAGAAATGGCCATCCAGGCACATGCTGGGATTGAGTCTATCTCTGTTGTCCTTCTACAGCAGATAGGACATGATAGCAGACCACTGGGATACTTTTCCCGACTCCTCTCGCCAGTCGAACGAGGGTTCGACGAATGTGCCAAACAACTGGCTGCCATACACTATGCCGTTAAAACCACTGAGCATATTGTAGGTTTCAGATCTCTGACTGTACAGACACCACATTCTCCTTTGGTTCTTTTACTCAGAGATACACTCCCTGGAGTCTCCCAACAGAGATTCGGGAAATGGATCATGGATCTCAGTGGCCGGAATCTGAAAGTGGACCACAAGGCAAAGTATGTTCTGTCCCAGTGGTTAAACATGACAGGGACTGAACATGACTGTGGTCAACAATCACTCTCCAGTACATCACAAATAGTCAGGACCGACACACATCCAGAAGACAGGGTCATCTTTGTTGACGGCTCTCGTTTCTGTCTGGAAGGCACGTATGTGTCCGGATTTGCAGTGCTGGATGAGACCACAGGCACCCAGAGTCTTGTCTGGTTGCCTGGTCAAATGTCAGCACAACGGGCTGAACTGGAGGCTGTCAAGGAGGCTCTCCTCCTTCAACCTCCAGGGAATCGAACTATATATAGTGACAGTTCATATGTAGTTCGATCTCTCACCCTGCACCTGAACACGTGGAAAAAACGAGGGTTTGTGGACAGCCAGAGTAAACCTCTGGCCCACGTTACAGTCCTAAAGGAATTGTGGGATTGGGGCATAGCACATCCAGCGGAGGCAGCCATTATAAAAGTCCCAGCTCATCAAAGAGGAGAACAGCCTTTGACCATAGGAAATAACAAGGCCGACGAACTGGCCAAGTTTGCAGCAGTGTCTGGTGTCCTTCGGGAACCAGGAACTGAGCAGATCCCTGCATTCCAGATTGCAGTGAGGCAAACCAAACTAAAAGAAGGCATTTTGAGTCCTGAAGATGTCACTGGAGCAGAGTATAGCGGGTGGTATATCTTACAGGCTACCTTCACTAGGAAGGATAGTCAAGATGGGTTGAGGGTAAGGACATACTTTGATAGACCCGTACTTGTAAAAGGCACCCTTAAGGCATATTGTATGTTGAGGGATTCCCAGATGACCATCACCAGGGAATCCAAATATGCCCAAGGACATGTGTCCACAGACTACTTACGGACTAGTGTATTGATGTTCAAGTTAAACTGCAGTAACTCTGGCCAGGCATTATGGAACGATCAGAGTGGTCCAGTGAAACTGGAGGGCTTATACCGAGCAACAGTTTTAAAGGTAAGGACTGATGCCAAGGATCTGAGGTATACTCGAGTAGAGGGGTCGCCATCCATACGGTCTTTCATGATTACGATCATGAGAGAAGTCTGTGTATCGGAGGTGACGGGATACTATTTCATCACCTATGCCCACTGGGAACCGGATACACAGATGGTAAAATTGGATACTAATCCCTGGAGATGGGACTTAGTATGCAATGGGGTGGACACCCCAATTGTGGATGTATGGATGGATGGCGCCCCTATGACTGAGGAATACCGAAGCAAATACGTGTCTTCTGACTGGAAAGACCCCAGAGGCAGGGACATTAACTTTGACATCAATATAGACGGTCCATTTAAGTGGCCTTTTTGTGAGGCGGTGGACGAAGGGTGCTGGTCATTTACACAGTGGGTCTATCTGTCCAAATCCAAACCAATAGGAAACCTAGCGTTACAGGCAGGAGATAGCGATCAGTGGTACCAGTTCAGTGGTAGAGGACAAGTATGTGTGACCGTGGTAAGGGTCCCATATGAGGCTGAAGGTCTCCAACCAGTCAAACCGCACCTGGATTCTTGCAATGTTTCTACCCACCAATTGGCAGATCCCATAGCTCCTCAACTGTCATCCCCATGGAAGATCATCACAGGAACTAAATTCGTCCTATATACATGGCGAATTTCTGTAGATGACTTCAGAGTAGATCACTGGGATCACAGATGTGAGGAGTTTGTGAGGAACCAAATTGACATGATGAGAGGATGGGTAGAGGCGGGGCAAGAAGTGAGAAAAGATGATCCCCGACACAGGAAATTCAGGAGTAGGAGAGACTTGATAGAGATGGGAATTAGTGGAGGTGCATTGGGAGTAGGTGCCCTGAACACTATGGATATGGAAGTCCTGAGAGGTAAGCTCGGGGACATTGCGCGACAGGCTGGGGAAGGGTTCAGAACTCAGCTTGATGTAAACCATGTCTTAGAGGGTTTGCAACATTCGCACATTGATGCCACTACCTCTCTATCTTCAGCTCTACGAGAGAAGTTTAGAAGGTTAGTTGCAGGTCTTGTAGAAGTGCAAGACAGAGTTCAGTTTGCCCTAGCATGTACGCAGGTCCAGAGTGAACTCTCTGACAACCTAAAGCATATAGTGTCCTCTCTATACAAGGGCCACTTCCCATTCAACCTCAGACAAAGAGTAAGTTCCCTAATCTCCCCGTTTGCAGCCAACCATACAAACTGGTGGCTGGTTCAATGGCATGGGTGTCATAATCTCACCTGCACGGCATCTTCTTTGGCACCTGTATCTGGTAATATCAAGAAGGGGTACAGTGCCATGAATATAGGAATTGTTGTTAGCAATCAGACGGTGCTTCATCCACAGCTCACCTCAGACATCCTAACCTATGAGCGAGGCCATCCTTATCTGTTTGATACAGAGGGATGTTGGAGGAAAGAGGATGCTATCCTCTGTCAAGGGAGTCAAGATAGGGTGCTTAGGCACCAGTGTTGGGACTCTGAGGGGTCATGTGAGATGAAGACTAACACAATACCCTCCTCTCGTCTGAAATATTTGGGTCAAGGGTATTGGTGTTGGTACCAAGGGAAAAATGTAACGTATTCTTTATATGGCACTAATTGCACCGAAAGAGGCATACTCCTCCCAGGAGCATATTGTACCCTTAGTCCCGTTTTAGGTTTAGATGTCGCAGATCAGCAGGGGAGGACCCCGATAACACCGGAGAAGAGACTCGACATTCGCCCTGACACTCCTGTGAGACTGCAAAAGATTCCTCTTGGTTTTGGTCGTGAGCTCAAGCGCCTCTTGTTAGATTTCAGCAAAGAAGACGACATACTCCGAAATCTTCATGAGGCTGAGAATCAAGCCACAATTCAGCTTGAGCATGACAGGACCAAGATAACGAGGATTACCAATGCCTTAGATACAGACTCTAAGGTGTCCTGGTGGGAAAGTTTATTTGGCTATAGTCCGACAGCTACATCGTTTTTTAATTTCATTATCCACCCTGTGATTGTTCTCCTGGTTCTTGTTCTTGTTATGTACATTGGACTGTGCCTAGTTTACAGGAGAGTAAAGAGACTTGCCCACCAGATACAAGAGAACCAGGCAGAACTTCATGAATTTAACCGCCGAAGAAGGTCCAGGACTTAGCACTAAAAGTCCTGAAACCATGAGATTATGTTTGATAAGAGTGTTCAGGACATTACGTCAACTCCGCCCTGAAACCTCATAACATTGTATATTTTGTTTGACTTTTACTTTGATTTATGGTTAAGGGATGGGGGAGGGAAATATGGTATCATTATACACTGTTTAATTTTTACATTGGGATATAGGTTTGTTTGTTTGTTTTTTTTGTATGAATGAGGGAAGAGTAAGGGACAGGCCCCATCATTGTCTAAGGTATTTGCTACTTCAACCCTTGAGTCAATAACGTTCATAAGGGATGGATTGAAGGTCGGTTAGACTGCATTCTTCTCACAGTCAACTTAGGTATGCTGATATCATCCCCTACCCAATAAACTCTGACCTGCCTAGTAGAGATTCAACTATCTATCCATGGAAGAACCACATTAACGATAGATGCTTCAATCAAGTTTACAGGAGAAGTCTCTGTTGAAAGTCGTGCCTCAGCTAAGAAGAATGCCATCCCCTGATTGATCTAATCCCAAGAAGGAGGTGCTCCAAGAAACCACCTGGTGAGGCCCAGCTACAGAGTGTGTTACCCGGTAGTCCATACATACCAGACTTGAAAAAAAAAAAATAAATAAAAAAAATCTGGTAGGGAGAGGGGCGAGCACAGGAAAACTCTGTGGGCCGATCAAGAGACGGTGCAGCAACTCCAGAATCTAAGCAGTCAAGCTGGGAAGAAGATTACTTGGGGATAGGCAGGTTCCTCGAGATTGGCAACGACAAGATCAGAAGTGTACTGACAAATAGAGAACTTTATTCCTGAACCAAAGAGACCAAGAAGATCCACAAAGATGACTTTGGTGTAATCTATGGATGGAGACACTGGATTACGGCGAACGGCAGGGGAGAGGTGATGGCGACGGGTGATGTCTAGATACCTAAGTGGAAAATTTTACTTCATTTCATCTTGAACGCTTATTGGTGATAGGATTGAGTAGGCAAATATATTCCACACTTCCCACTCATTTTATTGTCGTATTTTCCGACAAAAGGGGGAATGTTGAGGGGGAAGTGATGGCATAATTAATAATACATGACACCCAAATATATATCTCTCTTTGTGGGCATGTATGTGTATATATCTATATTTATGCCCACATTGGTGTAATAGGCAGTTGTATCTGATGGAAATTGTTCATCTTCTGACATGGTTAATTACCATATCAGAAGATGTCCATTCTTGCATTTTAATGTGGGAAGCTATCAGATAAGACTCTTAATTTAAATATCAAAGATCTACAGGATGCTGCCACAAAGGGTTCAGTTCACAGCAGCCAAGATGTCTGGGGTGATAAGTAGACATTGTTTACCAATCAAAGAGTGTTAAAACTTATTTGACACAAGACTTTCTTCCCTGATACAAGTACGCCATCCGCAGGCAGGGGATTATTACTGCATATTACAGGAGGTGATTGGACATATTTGCCTTGTAATAATACCTGAGAAGGGCGGAGTTGTAGGTTGCATGTGGGTGGGAATGTGACTATAAAAGGAGGTGAATTCAAGACCCTCTCTCCTTTTCTACCTGGACGCACGATGATATAGGACATCGACTTCTGGCATAAGTATCATCCTATAACTCTATCACTCTCTCTCACTCTCACTCTCTCTCTCTCTCTCTCTCCCTCTCTTCTTTCTTATAATAAGTACCCTTGAATTGCTATCTATCTTCTATAGGGACAGTTAGATCATTAATATAGTGTTCCTGTGTGTATATTTTGGTAACGTGGGTATTAGTAACTGTGGGTATTTTACATCATTGTAACAGTATTGATTGTGTATTAGTTTTGTGCTATCTAGAATATATATATATTATTGTTGTAGACTCTTTGGGTGTGTTTAATAAATATTCATTTATTAGAACAGACTTGTTTTCATTAAGTAGTCGGTATATACATATATATATAGTTAATCAGCATAGGAACAGAAAGTGGTAAGGAAGGGAAGATTCTGGATATCGGTGATTGTAGTCATAACCGACCATAATAACCGATAAACAGAACCAGCCCTACAACAGTAATGTATATTATTTACTATTTATTTAGATGTTCCTAATGGCTGGGTTTAACATTGGCCTGACATTAGGAACCTCAGGCTTAGTGTCAGCTGGCAAAATTCAGCTGGCATTAACCCCTTTATTACTCAGTTTCCCATGGGCACCAGTGCAACTGGAAGAGCTGAGGTAGAGCACCAGAAAATTGTTCTTCTAATAAAAGTGCCTTTTTTTGGGGCAGATGCAGGATGCAATTTGCAGCGAAGTGAAAGAAAGTTTGGGCCTCCCCATGCTGAGGATTTCAGCCTTCAGCCCAGAAACCAAAAATACTGCGAAGCCTCACGTCATTTTTTTTTAAACTATTTTAAGGAATAATTTTAAAAAAGGGCACAACTGTGTTTTGGTGCTTTTTTGCCAGGAGATGCAGATAAACACGTTGAACTCAAGGCGTGCAACTTTGTGACGAAATTGCAGTAAAAAAAAGCATGTGCCAGAAAGGCGATTCTGATTTTATTTCAGCGGCGCTTCCAAATGGACCCAGGGATATTTCTTCAATCGTAGTTTTATTAAAAGTACAGTAGTGGAGATAGTACAACACATTTCAACTCTTTTTGATATAATGAATTAAGCAAAGAATTTTTCATCCTATAGGTCAAGCTCAGACTGAATTAATCACAGAGAAAACCTGCCAGCCAGTTAATTTTGCAAATTGGATCAGGATACCCGTGTGGCCAACCAGTATGAATGTTAAAATTATATTAAAAAAAAAGCATGGTTCTTTTTTAGTAAATTATACAGATTACAATACACACATAAAAGAATGTACCGTACATAAAAATATATACCATAGGTATCGTAAATTTGTCATATGATTAAAAACAATATCTTGTTAATAAATTTATAACTATCTAAATGTTATGAGTTGTAACCTTTTTAAGTTTCATATCGTTAATAAACAATTGATTTCATCAATAAAATCTATTGGACGTCTGATTTATTTTTTAGAGTTTTTGTTTTTTTATTTTATGATCAATATCACCAAATAAAATTACTTGAAAAAACAAATCCTTATGTGGCACCCCAGGGGTTAATGTGCCATAGTAACACCACAAAGGGTTAACTCCCTACACAACCCACAACACTACACTAGTGCCTCCAGGCCAGAAGGGGGAGCTAAAGCTGCTACCCTATATATTCTGGCGTGGAGAGGAAGTGGGGAAGAGCAGAGTGGTGGGAGGAGCTAATGTTGTTTACCTCAGAGTGGCAGTGACACTCAGTTGGAGTTAGTTCAGTTCCTGGGAGGACTGAGGAAGAAAGACTGGTGGTGTAAAGGACCTGCCTTAGGCCTCTCCACAGCCTGCTACCCACTTCCAGGCCTAGCAAGGGGCTGAGAGAAGAGTAAGAGAAACAGGAGAACACATCTGGGAGACTGAGTTACCTCATACATACCCATTACATCCCCAGCTGCCAAACATCATTCCCGGAGGTTCTGCAGCAGCGGTGGTCACCCTGATCACAACCCGCGGGTGGCGTCACGACAAACTCCCCTGTAAATATCCCCCATTTATTGCGGAACCCGGGACATGGTCCGAACCAAGACCGCCGTGATATCCCCAGCAGTACCCTGGTCCGGTACCGAGTACCCCGTCCCAGTGAGCTCCACAACTTGGTGTCTGCGAACAGTATCTATTGTACCCGGTAAACCGGGCATTGTGTGCCATGATTAGTGACTGTTTGAACCTGCCACCATTGCAGAGCGCGCGGCAAACTGAATTTGAACTGCACCACAAGAAATGTAATTTTGAAATTCCGCCATTAGAGAGCGCGTGACGCGCTGGAATAAAGGGGGCGTGTTATTGTGGGTGGTACCCTGCAGAGGTGCGAAGCTAGCCTCCTCCCTGGTGCTGATGACATCCGGCGGGGAAGAGAAAACCTGGTTTACCGCGGAACCTTCAAGAGACATCCGGACGGAAGCAGAAGACAGGAGGGTCGACCTTAACTAAGGGGGCACAGGATGTCGCACCAAGGAGAACCAGAGGCGCCGAGCAGCGGCGGAGCAGCCGGCGAAATCCCATCACCGGATAATAGAGGAGTCCCCGGCGGTGCTGCGGTGCAAGGAACAGCACCTATCATGCCATTCCTGATGCCGTATACTCCAGGAGCAATGTGGCTGCCCCAATACTCCGGTGAGCCTAACACTCCTAGTGACTTTATTACAAAAATACAAGCTTATTATATGATGTACCCCCTAACTGAAGCCCAGCGTGTCGACATAATTATTAGACAATTAACTGGCAATGCACAGCGGGAGGTTGCGTCCTGGCTGGACACAGATAAGGACACTGTAAAGCATCTTGTAGCTGGACTAAAAGCAGCATTTGAATCTAGTGCTGACACCCGTGCTAAAATAAGGTTCTTTGGATGTCAACAAAAGCCTAAGGAGAGTGCCAGAGACTATGCCATAAACTTGCAGGAAGCACTCACAGCACTTAAACTAGCAGAATTTGCCTTAGCCCCGGGAGCTGACAAAATGCTAATTGACCAGTTTATATAGGGCCTCTTATCCCCTTCTCACAGAGGACAGCTGAGTATGATGATTATCCAGAATCCTGAAATGACATTTGCTGAGTTAAAAGATAGAGCCATCCGTCTTCAGCAGGTAGAGGCACCCCGGGATCTAAACTTCATCCAAGGCCCCACAGCAGCACCCCAGCAGCCAGGAGTATCTGCGACATCTGCCATGTCAGAGACTGCTGCTGAACACCGAGAGCCTATCTCTAATGAGGCCCTCAACCAAAAGCTAGATGCCCTGACAGATACTGTTATTTCCATTGCTAAAGTCATCAAGGAGCTGCGTGGATCCAAGCCTGCACCTAAGATCGAGTTGGCGACCAGCAAGGAGGATGTCCTGTGGATGAGGCCCAGGAAGTACCAAGCGGCGAGAGGACGACCCAGCGACCACTATCAGCCGGATGGACAGCCCATTTGCCAGAAACCACGTCACTTTGCCCGGGAATGTGCTTTAAACAAGAATTCCCTGTGCAGACGGGCCTCTTCTCAGGAGTAAATTCTCAAGGTCCTTCAGCTGGTATGACAGATTCATGGGAGGACGTCCGGTCATCCCTATCGTGTTGGATGGCATTCCCTTTAATGCCTTGTTTGATACCGGGTCCCAGATGACATCGATTCCACATGTTCTTTACAAAAGGCATTGGGCTGATTCATACATTAATAGTGGTCCAACTGACATTGTAATGAACTTATGGGCTAGTAATGGTCAATTAATACCGCAAGTTGGGTTCAGAGAGATGACCATTCAGATTGGGAAGGTAGAATTGCAGAACCAGTGTATTATAATTGTAGATGTTCACCGGCGAGATCGTGAACCAGTAATGTTACTAGGAATGAATCTAATTGAAAAGTGTTTTTCCGAGGTAATTACTGTCTTACAGCAGATCGCCGAGACTGCCAGAACCGGACAGCAGAGGCTTCTGCACAAAGAAATAAAAGCCCTGATGATGAAACAACAGGTAGACATATCAGGAGGTGAAATCGGCAGTGTACGAGTAAGTGATCGAATACCCTTTGTGATACCTACCAAAACTGAAATGTTGGTCTGGTGTAGAGCCGCAATAGGCATTAAAGGGCAAGACTATCAAGCCCTGGTAGAACCCGTGTACTCAGACAATATACCCACTATACTAACAGCCAGAGAAGTAGTCGAGGTACACTGGGGAAGAGTGCCATTACGCCTTCTGAATTGCGGGGAAGATGAGGTCACATTACCAAAGTATGCTACCATGGCTAAATTGTTCACGGTTGATAACAATGCCATCACAGCCGTCAAGCCCTTGAACCCGTCAAGTCAGGCTCAGGGGGAAAGCTGGAGGATTGGTGCCAAAAGCTACATGTGGGTATCAGTTCTACACCTCCCCATCAAAAGCATGGAGTATACCGGGTAGTAAAAGAATATGAGCAGATATTCAGCAAACACCGATTAGACTTTCGGCAAATTAAAGGGGTAGAGCACACTATACCCACAGGTAACCATCAGCCTATAAAAGAGAGGCATAGACCATTACTACCCGCTCACTATCAAACCACCAAAGACATGCTCAAAGAAATGAAAACTGCAGGGGTAATAAGAGACAGTTGTAGCCCCTGGGCAGCACCTTTAGTGTTGCTTAGAAAGAAGGACGGGACCATGAGAATGTGCGAAGATTATCGGCAGATCAACGGCATCACACATAAGGACGCATACCCATTACCTAGAATTGAGGAGTCATTAGCTGCATTAAAATCTGCTAACTACTTTTCTACCCTTGATCTGACTAGTGGGCACTGGCAAGTTCCTGTGGCAGAGGCTGACAAGGAGAAGACAGCGTTTACTACGCCGATGGGCCTCTGTGAGTTCAATTGTATGCCATTTGGACTCTGCAACGCACCCGGTACCTTCCAATGCATGATGGAGAGCTGCCTAGGCCATAAGAACTTTGAAATTGTCCTCCTGTACCTAGATGGAATAAAACGATGTTTGGGTGAGCGCTGGGATATGAAGACAGCTACACTTCAACAAGTATTTTACCTGTAAGTTTATTGTTCAAATCACACTAGGTCCTCTCCCACAACATGTTTCGACGCTCAGGGCGTCTTCCTCAAGTGGATATCAGACCTTACATTTGGTATCCTTATAAATCCTCCATTAACCAATCCCTTGCTTTTAGGTTGAAAATAGACTTTTTTTTTTTTTTTTTTTTTTTTTTTTACTCTTTCCTATCCAAATGTCTAAATAGCTATATAAGCAGTTCTATTTAATGCACAATACGAGCCCTTTTTATTCTATTGCACTGTACCTAGATGACGTCATAGTCTACTCCAAGATGTATGAGCAACATCTACAAGACCTGGCAGAAGTGTTTGAGGCCTTATCTGGATACGGCATGAAGATCAAGCCATCCAAGTGCCACCTTCTCAAGCCAAAGGTACAGTACCTTGGACACGTCGTGAGTTCAGAGGGAGTAGCATCGGATCCTGATAAAGTCACCGTGATAAGAGATTGGCCAAGGCCTACTAACGTGAAAGAAGTGAGGCAATTCCTGTGTCTGGTAGGCTATTACCGAAGATTTATCAGAGGATTCACGAAGTTAGCAGCTCCCCTGCAAGACATCCTGGTAGGGCAGTCAAAAAGGTCTTCAACCCGTAATCCTCCTTTCCAGTGGAGTGAAGGGAGGGAAGACTCCTTCAACAAGCTGAAATGTGCACTGACAGGAGAAGAGATCCTGGCATATCCGGATTACCATCAACCATTCATTCTATACACGGATGCCAGCAACGTGGACTGGGAGCAGTACTGTCACAGAAGCAAGGAGGCAAAGTGAGAGTTATTGCCTTTGCAAGCAGGAAACTCCGGCCTACGGAAAGAAATCCCGAGAATTACAGCTCCTTCAAGTTAGAACTACTGGCAGTAGTCTGGGCTGTAACTGAACGTTTCAAGCACTACCTGGCAGCCGCAGAATTCACCATCTATACAGATAACAACCCGTTGACTCACCTAGACTCAGCAAAATTAGGTACGATGGATAGCCCGGCTGTCTAACTACAATTTTGTCATCAAATATAGGGCAGGCCACAAGAACGGGAATGCAGATGCCTTATCCCGGATGCCACACCTGAAAGACGTGGAAGAGGAACCCGAGGAGCTGTAAGAGATTGAGCTACCGGCCTTTCACCATTCTAAGGTAGAAAAGTATCAACCCGGCATCTAACAAAGAGAACAGCAGGCAAGTCTCAACCCGTTAGCACACCATGGATGGACTGATACCCAGGATAGCAACCAGGCCATGAAGCTAGTGAAAGAACTGCATACACAACAAGGCGCGTACCAACAACTGAGACCCAACAACTCTGGAAAGAGAAAGGCAAGTTGTTCCTGTATCAAGGGAAGCTCTGTAGAAGGCATACCAACCCTAAAACACATGAATTAGTCTGGCAGATAATCGTACCCAAGCGAGACATCAAAATGGTCTTAGAAGCCTACCACGACGGTGTAGGTCATTTTGGATGGAAGAAGTTGGAAGTGCTCCTAAGAGAGAGATTCTACTGGGTTGGCATGAGGAAGTCAATTGAAGATTGGTGTAGAAAATGTGGCCCGTGCAACCTCAGAAGAAAAGATCAACAGAGAGCCTCACTCCAGTCCATAGTAACCAAGCAACCACTTGAGTTAGTTGCGTTGGACCATGTCAAGTTGTCATTAAGTCGGTCAGACTATGTCTATGCCTTAACCATCGTGGACCATTAATCCCGCTTGTTAGTGGTGGTACCCGTCAAGGACCTCACAGCGAACACAAAAGCATTTCAGCCCTTTCAGTCTTCTGTAGACCTCATGGCTACCCGGAACAAGTCTTTGCAGACCAAGGTCCAGCTTTTGAATCAGAGATTTTCCAGGTGTTTTGCAACATGTGCGGCTGTAAGAAGATCCGCACGACAGCTTATCATCCCCAAAACCAATGGCTTATGCGAGTAGATGAACCATATTGTGATTGACCTGTTGAAAACATTACCAGAGTCAGAGAGAAATCAATGGCCAGAGAAATTACCCGACTTGGTAGACCTGTATAACCATGTCCCGGTGAATTTAACAAACTGCACCCCAGCCTACTTTATATGTGCAAGACCCAGTGAGCTGCCAATTGATTTAGATATGGTAATCGTGAAGCCAGATGCGGAAGTTGAAGAATCCAATTGGGATACCCTACGTCAACAGCAGTATCGTCAAGTACAAGAGTGCGTAGAGAAAAGTCTTCAGCAAGCTAGAGCCAGAAAAGAAAGAACCTTTAACCAACGTGCTCAAGCAACTCCGTTACAACCCGGTGAGCAAGTTCTCAAGAGAAAGAGATGCTCTATCAAATTGGATAATCAGTGGGAAACCATCCCATATACAGTCTTACCATCCAATTTAGACAATGCTAAAATGTGTCTAATTAGCAAAGACGAAGGAAGAACATCAGCAGTTGTGTCAAGAGACCATCTCAAACCGTGTCCTGAAACCCTGAAGACACCAGAAATAACAGTACCCATACAGGTCCAACCTGTCAAAGAAGAAGATGAAGTATTCCATACCGTTCTAGGAGATTTCCCCAAAGAATGGCCAAATTACTACGGAGCAGTTGTAGTCCCCATGATTGCTTTCCCTCCAGTGGTAGAATCAACACCAGAACCCCTACAACCAGAAGTCCCAAGACATGACGAACTGGAAGTCGAGCCTGAAGAGGAAGAACAAATTCCTGGTCCCAGTGAGCTTGCCAGTCCTATTGTCAGATCTCCATCCTCAGTAGTAGCAGATACTCTAAATAGGTACACGTCCACCCACACCATTATGCTAAGTACACCCAGCACACCAGCATTATGCAGATCACAGCGTAGTACCCAGGGTCAGTTACCGGCTAGGTACAGAGATTGAAATGTAAAAGTAAATGTGCAATGTAAATATGTTTGTGTAAAGTTAAATAGAACCCGGTAGGTGTAAATATACAGAAAGGGTGTAGTAGCATGGTATTAGGTGGCAGCCACGAAGAGTAAGAACTTGACCTCCTATGCGGTGACCCGAGGGCTTAGGAGCCTACTGCACTTAATCCAGAGACCCACGTACGTGTTAATATTGTTTTGCAATGTTAAAAAGCCCAGTACCTACAGAGACTATCCGGTATGAACCACTTAAATATTCTTGGATGTGGCACCCCAGGGGTTAATGTGCCACAGTAACACCACAAAGGGTTAACTCCCTACACAACCCACAACACTACACTAGCGCCTCCAGGTCAGAAGGGGGAGCTAAAGCTGCTTCCCTATATATTCTGGTGTGGAGAGGAAGTGGGGAAGAGTAGAGTGGTGGGAGGAGCTAATGTTGTTTACCTCAGAGTGGCAGTGACAGTCAGTTGGAGTTAGTTCAGTTCCTGGGAGGACTGAGGAAGAAAGACTGGTGGTGTAAAGGGGTTGCCTTAGGCCTCTCCACAGCCTGCTACCAGGCCTAGCCAGGGTCTGAGGGAAGGAGTAAGAGAAACAGGAGAACACATCTGGGAGACTGAGTTACCTCATAACTTGCCCCGGAGGAGCACACAGACTGGATACCGGATCCGAAACTGTGACTGACACAGCACAGTAACACCGGACTAGTGGAGGTTATATATCTACACTGTACCTCAGCAAAGCAACACGGCGGGGTCAGAAATACGGAGGAAAGACTCAAGTTGCCTAGCAAATGGGGCTATCTGTACGGAGAGACAGGCCAGCAGCCTAGCTGAAGTGGCAGCAGGGCCACACACACACACAGCGCAGGAGAGGGAAGCTGAGGACGTGGACAGGGTGGGAGCAACCCAGCCCCGGTACAGACTCCGTGGACAGTACTCTGCTAACAACATCATCTGCAGTAAAGACTTGGAAAATTTAAAAACCGTGAGTTTGTGTGATCCTTCTGCTCAAATCCTGCGTTCCCCTCACATGCAGCTATCATCTCTACTACTACCCCTATCCTGCAATATCCATAGCACCATTTATAGACTGTTACTATCTCTGCCTCGGGGAATCAAGCTCTACCTGCGGAGAGCCATTACATCCCCAGCTGACAAACATTATCCCTGGAGGTTCTGCAGCAGCGGTAGTCACCCTGACCACAACCCGTGGGTGGCGTCACGACAAACTCCCCTGTAAATATTTCCCCATTTACTTGCGGAACCCGGAACACGGTCCGAACCAAGATCGCCGTGATATCCCCAGCAGTACCCTGGTCCGGTACCGAGTACCCCATCCCAGTGGGCTCCACACTTACATATCCTAAGTGTTGTGTTTATTTCGCTTTATAATATCATATCCCTGAGATTTAGAGTGATATAATACAGTTCTCCTCCTTGGGAGGATGTGTCTCCAATTTACATCAACCGTCATAGCGTTTAATGGAGAAGGAGGTAAAGAGTATAATGAGTGTCTCTTTCTATGGTTTGCTGAATGCTGATTTTTCAGGGAGAAGACCCTGGGCATAAAAATCAAAAGCATAGTCTGGTTCTCTTGAAGGAGATGTGTTCCCATTCCACATAAAACGCCGCAGCGGTTGTTAGAGAAGGAGATGAGGAACACAATAGTGCAATTTTCTATTATTTGTTAAATGCCACTTTCTCAGAAGGATGTTGGGATTTGAACATGGCATGCATCTGCTCTATACTCTGCTTATGTTTTATATATTCTCCAATTTATCATTTAATCCATCTGGATGTAGGCTGCGCAGGCGCGGTACATCCAGAAGGATTCCTTTCTGTTGAGTACTTGAATCCTATTTGGAACAGAGTTTGGGATATGTTCCACGGGAGTTATCTGGATTTCAAATCTTCCTCCATAGTTTTGTAGCAAATGATGTGACAAACTGTGTGTGAGTAATCCTACTTTTGCATTATGTCAGTGACCACTCAATCTAGTTTGAATCTTCGGTGTGGTACTATCGACATACTGCAAACCACACTTGCAAGTTATAACATATATGACATGATCTGTTTGACATGTCAGATGCTTGATAAGAATTATTTCCCCTGTGTGCAATAATACATTTTTGGCCGTGTGTTATAATTTTACACCATCGACATTGCATTTTGTTACATTTATAGACACCTGTATGAGTTACTGGTGTAATCTTAGAACAATAGGATTCAAGGAGAATTGTTTGTAATCTGCTAGGTGCAATGATATTACGGATTGATTTTCCTCTTCTGAAGGTGATCCCCGGCTTATCGGGCAGGAGACCCCTCAGAAGGGGGTCTTGTTGCAGAATGTGCCAGTGCTTGCAAAGGATTGTTCTAATTCTATTGTTTTCTCTAATAAATGTTGTAACGAAACTGTGTGCAGAATTATTAGGCAAGTTGTATTGTAGAGGATTATTTTTATTTTTGATCAACAACTCTGTTCTCAATCAACTCAAAAGACTCATAAATATCAAAGCTTAATATTTTTGGAAGTTGGAGTGGGGTTTCTTTAGATTTGGCTGTTAGGAGGATATCTGTTTGTGCAGGTAACTATTACTGTGCAGAATTATTAGGCAACTTAATAAAAACTAAATATATTCCCATCTCACTTTTCCCCAGGTAAACCAATATAACTGCACAAAATTTAGAGAAAAACTTTTCTGACATGCAAAAACAAAACCCCAAAAACTTAGTGACCAATATAGCCCCCCCCCTTGTCAAAGATAGGGATGCTTGCTTGAGAATGCAGCAAGTTCGGCAGGTTCTATCCCCCAGAGAGGAGAATAGAATGCCTATCATTATTTTTGGAATAGATATTATACACAGTTTGTTAAGCGGTTCTGCTGGGATTTTCACTGCTTTTTTTGCACAATTTTCTTAAACTTGTTTTTTATAACTTGTTTTTTATAATGTGTATGCATACTATGTGATTAATTATTTATTGTATGTTTTTAATGTGTTTTTGCGCCAAAATCTGTGACCCTCCTTCCTTGGATGACGATTTTGACGTCATTATTGTTGTTCACTCCCACTTATCATTGATATGAGATGTGATATAAATAAGAGAGGTTGGTGAGGTGTTGGTATCCCTGAGGAAGGTGCCAGGAAGGTACCAAAACGCGTAGGAGGCAATAAAGGAGTTATTTTGAAGTTTCATCTTCATGTGCATTACTTTCGGAGCGAATGATTCTGGCAGCGCGGATTGTGATACACCATTTTCTTCCCTACAATTTGATGTGTTTCCACACTTGTGTGGATGGTGGAAATCCTGCAGCAGCCATCTGGTAATAAGCATTGAATACGCCTTCAAGCCAGTTGTGAGTGACACAACTGTCTCAGGTGAGTGAATCCCCTTTTTCACCACTTTGTACTCAGTGCCATAGTGATAGGGCACTATTGTGCCTCTTGTTCCCCCTCCTTCTTTTATTTGACACAGTTGCCCATCGTTCCGTTGGGAAAGGCACGGTGTGCATAGGATCTGTGAATCCTTGGGAAAGAGCGCTGCATAAAAACTTTCTGTGACTATGGACTATTTACGTGGGAGATTTGTCTCCAGGGAGAAGTTGATTCAACAGTCGGTGGGTGTCATACATACGACACAGGATGAACCTGAAAGTAATAATGACTTATTTGATGACAATGAAATTAAATTGATGAAGGAACTGCTACATAATTTGGATGAGGCTTTACAAAGAGAAGTGCAATATGGCATTGACGCTCGGTTTTTGACAATTTATATTCAGGAAAATATCTGTCCTAGGGGACTAAGACTGGTTCTGAACTCCCCTTTTCCGGATGACACTGCTTTTTCTGAAAACTGGAATTTTGTGTTGCAAAAATGCATGAACACTTTGCTCAGTATTTTGTGTGATAAAAGATCTAAATTATCAGATGAGGCGACTAATGAAATAGAGATAATTAGTGGGAAGCTTAACAAGTACAACACCTGCACAGAATTCAAACGAATTTATTCCAATATTAGCACCACTTTAATGCGTTTGGAACAGGACACTGTAGCAAGAAAAACTAGGAAATTGAACAGAGATAGACAGGATTATACACAAGATAAAACCTCTTTTGAAAATAATACATATAGGAGGAACAGAATATCATCAAATAATGGACAAAGGAAGAGGAGTTTTTCTAACAGTACCAGACATAGACCAGGGATTAAAGATAATCAGGGTAATAATAAGGTTTTTGTTGATAGAAGCAGTAGTAATGAGACAACACAGAACATTAAAAAATTGCAGATTATAGAGAAAACTATTGTAAAAGAGGGACAAAAAAAGACCCCCTCAAAAACACCAGCAGTCATTCAGATGGATGCTACTGACATTGAGATAATGGAGGAGGAAGAGGAGGATTTGGACAGCATATTTAATGATGAACAGTTTGATGAAGAAGGTTTCTTGATCTTAAAAGAAACGCCTAAAAGTAGTAAAGATAACACTGCTAATGTAACCCCAGGGGTCAGGAGTGCAATGGGGAATAATAAAAATACGTTCATCACTGCAGCACAAATACATAGTGACCCAGAGTCTAAACAGAATCCAAAACCAGCGATGAGGAACATTTAAACAAAATTAAGGAACTCATCAATAAAATAAATAGAGAGAAACCACTAAGTCCTATTAAATTATATAGTACTAATGAAACAAGTAGTGAAAAGAGTATCCCTGCACCTAACACAATAAGTGAGCCAGAGAATAATGGTACACAAATAGACTTAATTGAAATAGAAAAAATTATTCCAGCAAAAAGAGTAATCTTTGATAATTCTAAAAACAATAATAATGGCATTGTTCCTTTTTTGGCCGCAGCCAAACCTCTGGCCCAAGATATAACAAAATTCTTCAGCCCAGATATGGGCAAAAGAAAAAAAGAGGAAACCGAGGACAGGGAAAGAAAAAAAGTGAAAATAAGCTTCAGGGACTAAGGAATAATGATAATACTGCTGATAATATAATAAACCTCTCCAGTCATTTACTTTCCAAAGAGGAAAATAAACTATTGAATAAAGGGACTTTTGTTCTGTCCAACTAACGATCCTGATGATTTTGATCTATACATCGATGTGCACCAATTCATTAGAAGGCTCACCCTAAAACGGCATTTTCTGCTCAAACCTGATGAGGAAACATCAGAAACAACTAATCACACACAAAAGAACCCTACACTGAAAGCAAAATCTAGCTTTTACCCCTTAGAAAGTAGAGGGCACACCCTGGAGACTTTCCAGGACCTACTACTAAAAGATCTGAAAAAAAAAAATTTGATACAGAGGAAGAACAAAAACTTTACTATAAACAGAAATAATCTAACTGAAAAAGAGAGAATGGCACTAAGGGATCTGAGAGATAATAAATCAATAATTATACGAGCTGCTGACAAAGGTGGGGCGATTGTGATACAAGACAAACAAGACTATATAAATGAGGCTCTCAGATTATTGGCAGATGGAAAATACTACAAAACAGTTGAGAAAGACCCGTATCCCGAGCTGGTTAAGACCTATAACCACAATATCATTAAAGCACACCAAGAACGCATTATATCAACTACTCTCAAGAAATTCCTCATCAAAAAACTACCTCCTACTCCCTTCTTTTACCATCTCCCCAAAGTCCATAAAAGTCTAATAAATCCCCCTGGCCGCCCTATAATAGCAGGGATTGGATCATTAACTAGCAACATAGCTGAATTCATAGACAAAAAATTATACACCTATGTGTCAGAGTTGGACAGTTACATAAAAGATTCCACTGATATGATAAAAACCCTGAAAGAAATAAAATGGAAGAAATCATATACATTAATGACCATGGACGTAGCATCGCTATACACTAACATAGAGCATAACTTGGGGTTATTGTGTATTGAATTCTTTCTCAAAAAAGACCTCCTGATAAAAGATAATATGATTAAGTTTATTCTTGAAAATTTGAAGTTCGTCCTAGAAAATAATTTTTTTACATTTAATGGAACATTATACCACCAGAAATTCGGCACTGCTATGGGCTCGAAAACTGCATGTTCATATGCAAATTTGGTAATGGGTCTTTTTGAGGAAATATATATTAAAGGCAACTCACATAGCAGTGGCCTCATAATATACAAAAGATACATAGATGACCTCTTCTTTATATGGGACAAAGAAAAAGGTGATCTACAGAGTTTTACAGGAGAAATTGAAAAAAATAATTGGGGATTTAGTTTTGAGACGACAACCAATGATCAGGATATAAACTTTCTAGATCTAAACATATTTGTGAAACAGGATGCACTTTGCACCAAAACATATTTCAAAGCTACAGACCGAAATTCTTATATTAATTACAAGAGCGGATATTATAAAAAATGGCTGAACAACATCCCACCCAGCCAATTCAGAAGAATAAGAAAAAATTGCTCTAATATCCAAGATTATAGCTGCCAATCAGAAACATTAGTAAAAAAGTTTACTGAGAGGGGCTATCCCAAAGACCTTATATGTAGATCACAGAAATATTATGAAGATACACCACAAGAAAAACGTCTAACACCAAAAAGCAAGAGAAGTGAGAACACAGGTGAATATAGATGGAATTTCATCACCACATACAATAGATGTCATAAAAAAATTGGGAACAGTATTGAAAAACACTGGCACATATTAAAAAGTGACCCTGTACTCAGCAAAGTGATCCCTAACAAACCGGGAATCACATTCAGGAGGGCACCAAACATAAAAGGTACATTAGCACCTAGTCGACTGAAACATAGTGGGAATACTAAGGCTGAAGAAGGGACACATAATGGGTCCAGTAATTGCGGGAGGAAGAGATGCCTTTGCTGCAAAAATATACAGAAAAGGACACATTTCACTTCTTTTTCCAATGGGGAGACTTTTCCAATTAAATATAAAATGAATTGCACTACTAAGTACGCAATATACCTGCTAGAATGTCCATGCCATCTGCAGTATATTGGGAGGACCATCAGACCACTACATGAAAGGTTTAATAAACACCGCTCGAACATTAAGAATGGCTTCAGAGCCCATGGTGTATCTCACCATTGCGATCTCTACCACAATAGAGACCCTGCGGTCATTAGCATTACTCCCATAGATCAGGTACAGCCACACATCCAAAACAGATTTGAGGTTTTACAAAAAAGAGAAAAGTTCTGGATGTATAAACTGGATACACTGAAACCCAAGGGGTTAAACCTAGTTTCTGAGATAATATGTGAGTAATCGGGCAATCACTATACCAGTTTCATTCTTCACTTTTTCCTTGGTACCCTTTTCTCTTGCACTTATAACACATAATGGCCCTCACATTCACAAAGTAACTAAACTAACATATGACTGATTGAACAGTCCTCAGAGCTTGATTCAAACATACACCACATTTTTCACCTATGAGTAGAAAGAAATACTCTCACTTGTAATACATACACTTCTGATCCAACACTCATTCTTAGTTATAGTGCACATGCAAACTCTAACACTTGAGGTATATACTTGCACTTATACACAGGTCTTCATTTGCCCCATTCTTCACTAAACAGTGATCCAAACTAGCACATTCACTTGTAGATAACTCTTCTTGAACGCCCCTGCTGGCGGAAATATATACTCATAAAAACTTGGTACTCAGCCTGTTGTCTTGACGACAACATCCAGACGATGCCATCTTGTGGACATAATAGCTTATTACCACAAATAGACCGTACTAACTGCATCAGGTTTTCTCTAAATGAATGGGCTTGAATTATGTTACACTTGCCTTAGTCTATTCTGTATTAATTCCTCTCTCTCGGGGGATAGAACCCGGGAAATTTTTTATGACAACATAAGAGCTTAACATTTTGCAAAAGAGTCTGATTTTGGACAAAATACTTTTAGACAAAAAAAGTACTTTTAGACAAAAAAAACACAAAAGCTTAGGCTGTCACTCCATAGCGAATTCGGAGAAAAATACCGATACTCTCACCAATATTCTTGAGGAAAGCATGTCAAAAGGGGAAAGGGTTTGTTTTAATATTGCAAACATTTATGTATCTATGTATTTGATTATAAGAATACTTTAACGATTTTATCTTTTAGGGTCCTCCTCTTCTACCTTTTATGTGTGCTCTTAAAAATTTTTTTTAATTTAATGAATTAAATATATGTTTTTATTATTTTTTTCATTTCTAATTTTATTCCTGATGTTCCATAAATTGGGACTATATGGAAACTTCTGAAAACAGAAGATTCTCTTATCCTCTTTGTTGTTTTAGTTGTGATTGTGCAAGTGTCTTAGAGAAAGTGAAGGCATTTTTAATCCTATGAAATCCAAGAGCAAAATCACTTGATTTACCGATCTGCTCAATATATAACAGAACAAGTGGCGCTTGTCAAATATAGGGATGCTTGCTTAAGAATGCAGCAAGTTCGGCAGGTTCTATCCCCCAGAGAGGAAAATAGAATGCCTATCATTCTTTTTGGAATAGATATTATACACAGTTTTTTAAGTGGTTCTGCTGGGATTTTCGCTGCTTTTTTTGCACAATTTTCTTAAACTTGTTTTTTATAATGTGTATGCATACTATGTGATTAACTATTTATTGTTTGTTTTTAATGTGTTTTTGCGCCAAAATCTGTGACCCTCCTTCCTTGGATGACGATTTTGACGTCATTATTGTTGTTCAGTCCCACTTATCATTGATATGAGATGTGATATAAATAAGAGAGGTTGGTGAGGTGTTGGTATCCCTGAGGAAGGTGCCAGGAGGGCACCGAAACGCGTAGGAGGCAATAAAGGAGTTATTTTGAAGCTCCATCTTCATGTGCATTACTTTCGGAGCGAATGATTCTGGCAGCGCGGATTGTGATACACCATTTTCTTCCCTACAACTTGATGTGTCTCCACACTTGAGTGAACGGTGGAAATCCTGCAGCAGCCATTTGGTAATAAGCATTGAATACGCCTTCAAGCCAGTTGTGGGTGACACAACTGTCTCAGCTGAGTGAATCCCCTTTTTCACCACTTTGTACTCAGTGCCATAGTGATAGGGCACTATTGCGCCTCTTGTTCCCCCTCCTTCTTTTATTTGACTAGGGCTGTGACAGACACACGAGGGCTGTGACAGACTCACGAGGGCTGTGATAGAATTAAGAGGGCTGTGAGAGATATGAGAGTCTGCTCATTGTATGTAGAAATAGCCTGTCAGCCAGGTGAAAGATATGAGAGCCTGCTCACTGTATGTAGAAATAGCCTGGTAGCCAGATGATCACTCTCTGGTGCTCTCGCTCTCTGATGCTCTCTGGTGTCCACTTTTGCTCTCTGGCGCCCTCTATCACTTTCTGGTGCTCTCTATCGCTCTCTGGTGCCCTCTATTGCTCTCTGGTGCTCTCTATCACTCTCTATTGCTTTCTGGTGCTCTCTATCATTCTCTATCGCTCTCTGGTGCTCTCTATCGCTCTCTTGGTGCTCTCTAGTGCTCTCTATCACTCTCTAGTGCTCTCTTTTGCTTTCTAGTGCCCCCTTTACTCTCTAGTGCTCTCTAGTCCTCTCTATCACTCTCTATCACTCTCTAGTGCTCTCTATCACTCTCTGGTGTTCTCTATCCCTCTCTGGTGCCCTCTATTACTCTCTAGTGCTCTCTATCACTATCAAGTGCTCTGTATCACTCTCTGGTGCTCTCTGATGCCCTCTATCGCTCTTTGGTGCCTTCTATCACTCTCTGGTGCTCTCTATTACTCTTTATCACTCTCTAGTGCTCTCATTCACTCTCTAGTGCTCTAATTCACTCTCGATCGCTCTCTGGTGCTCTCTCACTCTCTGGTGCTCTCTACCGCTCTCTAGTGCTCTCTGGTGCTCTTTATCACTCTCTGGTGCTCTCTATCAGTCTATATCACTCTCTGGTGCTCTCTATTGCTCTTTAATGCTCTCTATTGCTCTTTAGTGCCCTCTATCGCTCTCTGGTGCCCTCTATCACTCTCTGGTGCTCTCTAGTACTCTATATCACTCTCTATTCCGCTCTTTCACTCTCTACTGCTCTCAATCGCTCTCTATCACTCTTTGGTGCTCTCTATTGTGCTCTGGTGCTCTCTATCACTCTAGTGCTCTCTACTGCTCTCTAGTGCTCTCTATCGCTCTCTGGTGTTCTCTATCCCTCTCTGGTGCCCTCTATTACTCTCTAGTGCTCTCTATCACTATCAAGTGCTCTGTATCACTCTCTGGTGCTCTCTGATGCCCTCTATCGCTCTTTGGTGCCTTCTATCACTCTCTGGTGCTCTCTATTACTCTTTATCACTCTCTAGTGCTCTCATTCACTCTCTAGTGCTCTAATTCACTCTCGATCGCTCTCTGGTGCTCTCTCACTCTCTGGTGCTCTCTACCGCTCTCTAGTGCTCTCTGGTGCTCTTTATCACTCTCTGGTGCTCTCTATCAGTCTATATCACTCTCTGGTGCTCTCTATTGCTCTTTAATGCTCTCTATTGCTCTTTAGTGCCCTCTATCGCTCTCTGGTGCCCTCTATCACTCTCTGGTGCTCTCTAGTACTCTATATCACTCTCTATTCCGCTCTTTTACTCTCTACTGCTCTCAATCGCTCTCTATCACTCTTTGGTGCTCTCTATTGTGCTCTGGTGCTCTCTATCACTCTAGTGCTCTCTACTGCTCTCTAGTGCTCTCTATCGCTCTTTGGTGCTCTCTATCACTCTCTGGTGCTCTCTGGTGCCCTCTTTTGCTCTCTACTGCTCTCTAGTGCTCTCTATCTCTCTCTGGTGCTCCCTATCACTCTCTATCGCTCTTTAGTGCTCTCTACTGCTCTCTGGTGCTCTCTATTGCTCTCTGGTGCTCTTTATCGCTCTCTATTGCTCTCTTGAGCTCTCTATCACTCTCTAGTGCTCTTTCACTCTCTAGTGCTCTCTGGTGCTCTCTACCGCTCTCTGGTGCTCTCTAGTGCTCTCTACCGCTCACTAGTGCTTTCTACCGCTTTCTAGATCACTATGGCTCTATATCATTTGCTATGGCTCGCTATGGCTCACTTTCGCTAACTATGGCTCTCTACGGCTTGCTATGGCTTTCTATTGCTCACTATGGCTCTCTGTCACTTGCTATGGCTGTCTATTGCTCGCTATGGCTGTGTTGCTACAGCTAGCCATGGCTCTCTATCGCTTGCTATGGCTCTCGATCATTTGGGCTTGCTTTGGCTCGCTATGGTTCGCTATTTCTTGCTATGGCTCTCTATCATTTGCTACGGCTTGCTATGGCTCTCTATTGCTTTGACTCGCTATTGCTTGCTGTGGCTGTCTATTGCTCGCTATGGCTCTCTATGTGTCGCTACAGCTCGCTATGGCTATCGCTTGCTATGGCTCTCTATCGCTCGCTACGGCTTTCTGTGTCTCTACGGCTTCTATGTGTTGCTATGGCTCTATCACTCAGGCTCACTTTGGCTCGCTATAGCTCGTTATCGCTCGCTATGGGTATATCGCTTTGGCTCACTATTGCTCGCTATGGCTGTGACAGAGCCTCCAGGGCTGTGAGAGCCTCTAGGACTTTGACAGACTCACGAGGACTGTGACAGACTCACAAGGGTTGTAACAGACTAACGAGGGCTGTGACAGTCTCACGAGGGCTGTGAGAGATATGATTCTGCTCACTATATGTAGAAATTGCCTGTTAGCCGGATGAAAGATATGAGAGTCTGCTCACTGTAAGTAGAAATTGTCAGTCGACAGACTCTCAAGTCTTTCATCCGGCTAACAGGCTATTTCTACATACAGTGAGCACACTCTCATATCTTTCATCCGGCTAAGAGGCAATTTCTACATACAGTAAGCAGACTCTTATATGTTTCATCTGGCTGACAAGCTAATTCTACATACAGTGAGCACACTCTCATATCTTTCATCTGGCCAACAGGCTATTGAATGAGCGACAGAGACAGCAATGTGTGCTAAATACTGAAAGTTCCTAGGTTTCGGTGTCAGGTGGGTGTGGCAGCCACAATAAGAAGCTGCCAGGTGTCTGTGTGTGATAAAGCTGTGTTGGCTGGATTTTTCCCCAATTAGGCACATCTTCAGCAGGGGCGGGGTGCTCCTAAAAAGAGTAATGTTCCTTAATTGTATTGCAATGTGTCAGGCCTTTTTAACTGCCACTCCTGCACATCAAGCTCCACTTGAGAGTCTGCCCAGGGAGATGAAAAGTGTCCCAAGGTCCGGACGAGCCCAGAGTGTGCTAAGGCTGTGTCGGCCGGAGGGCCTGACCACAGGCCTGTGTGAGGCTGTATGAGGCTGAGGGCCTGACCACAGGCCTGTGTGAGGCTGTTTGAGGCTGAGAGCCTGACCACAGGCCTGTTAGGCTGAGGGCCTGACCACAGGCCTGTGTTAGGCTGAGGGCCTGACCAAAGGCCTGTGTGAGGCTGAGGGCCTTACCACAGGCCTGTGTGAGGATGAGGGCTGACCACAGGCCTCTGTGAGGCTGTATGAGGCTGAGGGCCTGACCACAGGCCTGCGTGAAGCTGTATGAGGCTGAGGGCCTGATTACAGGCCTGTGTGAGGGCTGTATGAGGCTGAGGGCCTGACCACATATTACATATATATAGATATGTATATATATAAATATATATATAGATATACTTTATGTGAGCCCTCGCGGACAGGATCCCCGACCCTGCTGTACCCGTATGACTAATTGTGATATGTCATCGTTTGTCGTCGTTTGTGTCTACCCTCCAAATTGTAAAGCGCCATGTATCCTAATGGCGCTATATAAATACCTATTAATAATAATAATAATAATCTATATAATGTAGCTGGGATATATTTATTCTGTGCCAGAGGGGTATATACTTTGGTCTAGGATACACCATACCCCGGGGTGTAATACATATGTGTGTAGATATAGATATATATTATATATATTTGATGTATATGTATATATATATATATATATAATATATATATATATTTATATTATATATTATTTATATATATATATATATATATATATATAAATTATATGTTATTATATTATATATATATGCGGGGTATAATCTGTCCTAGGATACAATCAAACATTGAAGTCTCGTGTTCCTAATTTGAATAAGTATGATGATCTGCAGAAAAGAGTGTGCTGACTAAGTATGAATGGGCCATTTTGTTGAGGTGCAATGGTAATTGATCACATTTTGCACATTAAAGAGCAATATTGCCATCTGGAGTTTTACATTGCATATGACAAGAATTTGTTGAGGTGCAATGGTAATAATCCCATTTTGCATATTAAAAGAGCAAGGCTGCCTTCTGGAGTTTTACAGTGCATATGACAAGAAGCTTTTGTGCGATCCAATAGCGGCATCCTGTGGAATTGAAATTTCACAGTGAGATCCTGCTAAAACAGCAAAAAAACTGGTAGATTAGCGGTTTTAGGGGAACGCTTTTTTTACGTTTTTTTTCCGTAGACCCCCCCTGGAAGTGTAAAATCAGGTCCCAGTTCACTTGGAAGAGCCATGGAAGCTTCCGGACCCCTGAACAAAATTTTCCCTAATTTTTGGCCTTTTTTTGGCGTTTTTAAGTCCCCTGTAACCATCACCCCCAAATTTCCCCGATCAGTCCCTATATACTACTATATAGAAGGCGTCAGCCAGCAAGACTGACCTTTCAAAATTTATGGGAATTACCCATAGACTTTTTTACATCCCGGTCCTGTTCGGGGATGTTGATGTTGGTTTTAAGGAGTCAAGTTTAAACATCCCGCATTATTGTTACTAGAATTGTCTAGGGCAGTGATGGCGAACTCCAGGCCTCGAGTGCCGCACACAGTGCAGGTTTTCAGGATTTCCATTGCATTTGACAGTTGGCAATCAAATTACCAACTGTCAAACTCTAAGGAAATCCTGAAAACCTGCACTGTGTGCGGCCCTCGAGGCCTGGAGTTCGCCATCACTGGTCTAGGGTAACTATTTCACTCTGACCCTTTTGTGCTTCAGGTGGTTTCTCTTCGAACCTCATCAAACTTAATTCAGGTTTATCTGCCGAAATTAGCGTCACCTTTTCATTATTATGTAGAATTATGGGTTCTAGAGGTTTCTCCCTATTTATTCTATCTATTTGTTCTTTAGTTATTTTTCAGATGTTCACCATCATTTTGTTCCTTTTTTATCTGGGCAAAAGAAAAACAGAAGAGGAACTAGAGGAAAAGGAAAAGAAAAAAAAGAAAGTAAAAATTAGCTTCGTAGACTAAAAAACAAAGAGTAAAAAAATCAGCTGATAACAATAATATAATCAACCTATTAAAATATATACCCACTGAGATTGAGACCAAATTATTGAACAAAGGATTCCTTTTCTGTCCGGATAATAGACCTGATCATTTTGAATTGTTCATAGACGCACATCATTACATTAGGCGTTTTACCCTAAAAAGACATTTTGCTATTAATCCCACAAGACAGGATAAATGTCCACAAACATCTACTACTGATAATCAAACATTTAAACCAAAATCAACTTCCTATCCTATAGAGAGTAAAGGTCATTTTCTGGAAACCTTCCAGGATCTAATCCTGAAAGATCTAAAATATGAACAACTATTGAGAGGCAATAAATGTAAACATAAAGGACATTCTAAAAAACTACAAAAAAACAATCCTATAGTCATAAGAGCAGCTGACAAAGGAGGTGCAATTGTGATCCAGGATACTGAGGACTATTTAAAAGAAGCAACAAGAATTCTATCTGACACAGAGTACTATAGATTAATGGATAGAAATCCCTACCCCCATTGATTAAAACATATAATGATAAAATTATTCATGCATATGAACAATTAATTATAAATGAGAATGAAAAGAAGTTTTTCCATAAACAAATACTCTACCACACCCTTCCTATATCATTTGCCAAAGATCCACAAAAACTTATAGACCCCCCTGGAAGACCAATCATCTCTGGCATTGGGTCCTTAACCAGTAATTTAGCCACTTTTATCGATAAAATTTTTGCTTCACGTTTTTAAATTAAACAGTTTTTTAAAAGATTCCACAGATTTAATAAAAATGTAAAAAAATATCTCTTGGAAAAAACACCTATGTATTTATCACATTGGATGTATCGGCCCTGTATACTAATATTGAACATGATATAGGTATAGCCTGCACCAAGCACTTTATCACTAATGACACAAGATTCACTGCCGCAAAAAAGGCTTTTATACTGGATGGACTTGATTTTATCTTAAACAATTTTTTCATGTTTGAAAACAAATGTTATCATCAGTTGAAAGGCACAGCTATGGGGTCTAAGGTAACTTGTTCATATGCAAATTTTTTTATGTTTTTTTTTGAGGAGATCCATATATTCAATAATGGGCAGAAAGAAGGAATAATAGTTTATAAAAGATTTATTGATGATATTTTTTTAATATGGGATACTGAGAAGGGCAATGTGGAAAGTTTTTTTTATCTGAAATCATGAATAATATGTGGGGGTTGGAATTTGTAACCCACATAGATAACTCAACTATTAATTTCCTGGATATTACTATTTGTGTGGAAGGAGATTCAATATGTACTAAAACCTATTTCAAGTTCATTGACAGGAATAGTTACATACACTACTCAAGTGGACATTACAATAAATGGTTGAAAAATATCCCTATAAACCAATTCAAACAGATTAGAAAAAAATTGCACCAAAGATATTGATTTTGAGGAACAATCAAAAAGTCCTTATTGATAGATTCCATCATAGGAAATATCCCAGGAGACTAATAAAAAATGCTCAAACAATAAGTAAGGGGATTAGACAAGAATCACTGCTGAAAACGCAGGAAAAACCTGCCACTACCAAAGAATATGGTCTCAATTTCATCACTAAGTATAATAAATACCATAAGAATATTAGGAGTGTTTTAGACCGACATTGGCACATTTTACACAATGATCCCTTTTTAAAAAACATACTTCCTTCTAAACCTGGGATAACTTTCCGCAGAGCCCTTAATATAAAGGGGATAATAGCACCAGCCGGGTGAATAAGAGTCAGCTAACTAATAAGGATGAGAATGCATCAAGAGCGAATATAACCAAATGCGGGAAGAGAAATTGTTTATGTTGTAAAATAATACAAGAAACAAATAATTTCAGTTCAACTGTAACAGGAGAAATGTTTCCAATCAAACGAAATATGAACTGTGGAGCTGAATATATAATATACTTGATTGAATGCCCGTGTAATATGCAGTATGTGGGGAGAACCACGCAGACACTCAATGCCAGACTCAACAAACACAGATCTAACATTAAGGCTACATTCACACATTTGCGTATTTTGCTGCGCTTTTTTGCGCGCGCTTTTTGCTGCGTTTTTCGGCCGCGCAAAAAAGCGCAGCAAAATACGCAGGGGCTTTCACACACTGCACTTTCTTTCCCCCAGAAAGCGCAGTGATGTCACAGAGGGGAGGAAGAATCCTGCTTCCTTCTCCCTTCTGTGACAGCCCCATTAGACTTCACAGTGTATTAATATACACTGTGAAATCTAAATTAAACAAAACCAAGTTAATGAAAAATAAAAAAGAATCAATACATCACCTCTCCGGTGCCTTCTCCCACTGTCCGGTGCCTTCTCCCGCTGTGCGATCTCCGATTCCAAGTGAGATCTCTTCTGACAGGACCTGTGATGACGTCAGAGGGGGGGCGTTCCCGGGGCGGTCCCATCGCTGATTGGCTGTTCGCGATCATGTGATATGTATCACATGACCGCGAGTGCCCGGGAACGCCCCTCTGACATCACCACAGGTCTTGTCAGAAGAGATCTGACTTAGAACCGGGGATCGCAGAGCGGCAGAAGGTGTCGGAAGGTGAAGTATTCATTCTTTTTTATTTTTCACACACTTGCTTTTGTTTAATTTAGATTTCACAGTGTGTATTAATACACTGTGAAATCTAATGGGCGGCCACAGCTGCCTCAGGGGGGAGGAGGAAGCAGGATTCTTCCTCCCCTCTGGGAGAATACGCAGAAGTAGCTGCGTAAACAATTGACATATCAATTGTTTACGGAGCTGCGTTTTCTCCCGGAAAACGCACTGCGTATTTTTACGCAATGTCTGCACTGCAAAGTGAATTTCCCATTCACTTTGCAGGCAGACAAAAGGCACATTGCGTATTTTGAAAAGCGCGCGTAAAAAAACGCGGCAAAATACGCAATGTGTGAATGCAGCCTAAAAAAGGCTTTAAACAGCATGGAGTCTCATGGCACTATGATAAATATCATGGTAGAGACTTCACACAGATGAAGATTACCCCCATTGACCACATTCCTGAATGCACAACTAATAGGTTTGAAATTTTAAAAAAGAAAGAAAAATTCCGGATGTTCAAACTTGACTCCTTAAAACCAAAAGGATTGAATTTAGTGACAGAGCTAATCTAATTTTTATTTGTAAATAACATCTTTTGAAACCTATGGCCATTTTTCAAATTGAAAAGTATATATATAAGTGAAGCTGTTTGGATGCCACCCAGTGGCGAACAATTGCACTGCAGGGGACCAGTACATACTTTCCATGGGTAGCTATGGAAACTGCATCCAGTACACTGCCATCTTCTGGCCGTGTTTATAACACCTTTTTTAATTATATTGCTTTCTCAGTATATTAGAGCTTCTTAATTCATATATAATTTATCATCAGTGTTTTTATATGGCTACATTGGTTTTAATTTTTATAATACACATTTTATAAAGTTAGTCTATAATATTTTTATATTATCTTAGTATTTGGGATTGAACCAACAACTTTAAGAGTCCCTCTTGGCATGGTTTTGTAGGTCATTTAGCTTTTGAGCCATAGAGACATAGAGTTTTTTTTTTTTTAATTTTAGATTGAAATACATTTTTTATTGAGTATATTAAATTAAAAATGTTAGTTTATATTTTTGGATGTAATTTTAATATACCCATCCCACTCTAAACCTAAAAGCAATGTGATTATATTTATAATTATTTATATTATATTAATTATTTATTTATTTATATATATATATATTTTAATGATATTTATAATTAATTAAATATACAATTTTAAGAGTTTTTATTATATATATTTTTAGGGCACAAAGACCATAAATGCATTCACAGAAAAAGTAGGGATTATACTATTTTTTGAACCAATAAGATCCATATTTCCTTTCCCAATGAAATGACTACTTTGAATGGTATAGTGGGTAAAACTACAGGTTCCTATACAAATATACAGGAACTGATAATACTTTTTTTCTGTGGTGTCTTGGTTCAAACCCGATATAAGGTAGACTCCCCATGTATTTTATTTTTATACATCACACATAGCAATGGGATCATTTTTTCATGTTTTTATATCTTAGATGACATCATATGTTTTATGCACTTAGAATATCAAGGAAAATGTATGTAATTCTTATATTCTAAAAGGGGACATTCCCCCATGTGTGATGTCATTGATGATGATTGTAAAAAAGTTTTTTTGGTTTCTGTGATCAACATCTGCCCTGTATAGCATATAAAAGGGTCTCTGTATGTACCATGTAATTACCCTGAGGAAGGTGCGAGGATAGCACCGAAACACATTGGTTTATGGTGAAATAAAGAAAGAGATGGAGGAAAGAACCTTTTTGGAGTACACGTATTGAAGCAGCAGCTCGGACCATGGAAACCATTCCTGTTTAAACTTCTGGGGGCAGAGTTAGGCAGTTCAGTACGGAGCAGTACTGAGGAAGACATCCTGGTGAACGGTGCCACGCTAGGCTTGTGCCAGTGAGAGAGCCTAGCCAGCGTAAGGGACCCAAGAGTGAGGGTCGGAGGTGAGGCGAGTTAGCCAGGGGGAGCGGAGTCATACCGATTCGCCCTTGAAGAGCTACGTCGACAACCTGGACAGCGGAGTCTGAGACTGTACGGGTCTAGTCAGCCCAGCAGTAAAGACCAGAGCCAGGGGCCGCAGCAGAGATAGCGGTGCCCCGCAGCAGGGCTCTCACCGCCTGCCATACAAGTGAGGACACAGGAGAGGGTCAGGGCCTAGTTTCAGACTGCCCAGGACTAAAGCACACACAGCGTAACAGGGAGGCCCCATAACTCATCGGATGTGGAGATCCTGAACTGCTCCCAGACCACCCAGACTGTACTCTGGACTTTACCTTGCTCATCACATCAGTAAAGGTATGTAAACAACAACCCTGTGTGTGTGACTATTTTTGCAGCCTTCATCCTGCTCTCTGCATAGACTATCCGCCATCCCACTACTTCCACATCTGCCCCGGGGATCCTGCTTCACCTACAGGGACTGTAACTATGCTTCTGCTCCACCATCACCCCGGAGGTCTGTCCTGCAGCGTCAGTAACATTACCGGAACCCTAAATGGTGTCACAAATCATCTTTTATTTCATTCCTATTGAATCAAACCCTCCTTTTTAGCGACCACCAGGGCCACGGGACCGGGCAAGAGGCCTTGTGACATCGCTTAATATAAAGGGGATAATAGCACCAGCCGGGTGAATAAGAGTCAGCTAACTAATAAGGATGAGAATGCATCAAGAGCGAATATAACCAAACGTGGGAAGAAAAATTGTTTATGTTGTAAAATAATACAAGAAACAAATAATTTCAGTTCAACTGTAACAGGTGAAATTTTTCCAATCAAACGAAATCTGAACTGTGGAGCTGAATATATAATACTAGCTGTGAGCCCGATGCAAATGCATCGGGATTCTAGAACGTGCGTTAATTTGATTATAGTAGTTATAGCTGTTAGACTAATGCAAATGCATCGGTTGTCTAGAATATGTTTATTGTTTTTTTAAAGATTTTTAAATAATAATCCAATTATTCCAATGACATCTTTACAGCAACTACATATATTTGTATTGTTGATATCATATAAGGAAAATTGAATAATTATGTTGTAAGGGTCTTAGAACACAAAGTAGCAATACTTCTTAATGCATCAATCATTAAAATTGACGAATTAATAACAGTAATAGCTGTATCAGCCAGTTTGTGTCAGCCCACCAATCGCGTCAAGATGCCCTTACGCCTGGTGGGACCTACTCTAACTAAATCCGAATTGATATAATTTAGATATTTTTTATACCTGAATTTTTCTTAGATTTTTTGAGGATTGTGATGTAAATAATAAAATTTTGTAAATTGATACAGAAGGAGTTACCAGCTACAGACTTGCAGCAATATCCATGCAATAACAAAAAAACTTGTAGTTAACCTACGGTAAATGGAGTTAACATAGCTTCAGCAGCTGCATAAGATGCATCCACTAACTAACCACAGGTGACTGCAGTTGATGTGGATGACACTGCTGCAACTATGTTGTCTGCACAAACCGCAAGTTAAGTACAAATTACATATATGCAATTATGAAAATTACAGCAAGTATGTTGTTGGTGAGTCCTTCATGATCAATTATTATCATTTAGTATATTCCTCAATAATGTGAAAAAAATCTAAGAAAAATGGTGTGGTAGAATCTAATGAATAATTTATGTTTGTCCCTATCTATCTAAACATGTGTAACACACCTTGCTAATGAGATGTGTGTGAACAGCCGTCCCACCCGTCTCTTAGCTGTTCACAAAAACCTCTCCCTGTAAAGACTGACAATGAAATCTCTCAGCACGTATAGTACTGGAGCTTAAAATAGTGGTTTCTATCACCCACTGTAGAAATGTGGATGATACACATCTCTCATATTATTTTAAATGTGTGTTCACAAAAATATAGTAGAAATCAGAATATAAAAGAATAAAATGTGAAACAGTAAAATTTTTTTTTTTTTTTTTTTTTTTCAAAAGATAAATAAACAAAAGAATAGTCATAGGGAAGAGTTCAGTGCAAAATATTCTTGTAGACAATATTTTTGGTAAATACTTTGTCACTGTTAGGCAGCAATTTGCCTTGGATTGGAGTGTCCACCACTTTCACTTTTACATTAGATCGTCTTCTCACTCTTGAAAAAGCCACATACAATTGTCCATGTCCAAAAACAGGTTCTGGCAAAAAAATCCCTACTTTCTCAAGTGTTTGTCCTTGGGATTTATTGATTGTCATGGCAAAAGCTGGCTTCAGAGGAAATTGGCGACGTCTTAACTTAAAAGGCAAGCCGGTTTCTGATGGGCACAAATCAATCCTGGGAATGAAAACCACATTTCCTCCAGCAGACCCAGTAATGACTTTTGCTTGAATCATGTTGGCAAACAAACCGGTGACAATTAAGCGAGTCCCATTGCAAAGACCTTTTCTGCTGTTAAAGTTCCTCAAAAGCATTACAATGGTGCCAATTTTTAATTTAAGACGATGAGATGGCATCCCCGTGGGTGTAAGTGAATTTAAAAACTCAACAGGGTATTGCTCTGGGTCCTCTGTCTCGTCCGGATCAATGGAATCATCACTAATGTATTCTGTATACTCTCCAGCAATGCAATCCATGATCTTAGAGTTGACCTGATCCACATCATCATTTTTGGGGCAAAGAATGGCATGTGATGCTGCTGTATTAATGCTTTCATTGTCATTGACATCAATTACAATGTTTTCACCAAAAATATCAAATCATATCTTCAGGGATTTCTATAACATCATCTCCAAGGTTATAAGAATTGGTCAATTGTCCATTTCCCAGCTGAAGTATCCAATTGCTGTATTCTGGATCAACAGAGCGCATGTTGTCAAGTAGTGGCAATTGAGTGAAAATCTGCCATTGTCTGGAATATTTAATGCAGCTCTCTATGATATCAGTTCGTGTTCCATGAGGAATAATAGGAAGACACTGACGAAAGTCTCCTCCCAGAACAATGACTTTCCCTCCAAAGGGTGTTTTATTTTTCTTCGAGATATCTTTGGTCATAACATCCTTTAATAGTTGGTCAATGACATGCAGTGCGTATTTGGATAGCATAGTGGACTCATCAATAATGAAAAGCTTAGTATTCTTCAAATGGTGTGCAGCATCAGTGTCATTTTTGATTCTTGAAACAGACGTTTCATTGATTGGAATAGGTATCCCGTAAAGTGAATGGATGGTTCTTCCTCCTTCCAATAAGTTGGCTGCAATCCCAGTACTGGCAGCAGGTGACACAGTTTCTCCTTCTCCTCTTATTTGACGAATTAACAAATCATACAAATATGTTTTCCCACTGCCACCTGGGCCATCAATGAAAAAGCACTTAGCTTGCTGACTTGTATCCTGTAATGCTTCATTTATGGCATTATAGGCCAAAAGTTGTTGTTGATTTAAAGTTTCTTTCATTTCTTGGGCTCTTCTAAACTCCTCCTCTTTGTCGTATTGTGGTTGTAGTTGTTGTTTTCTTTTGGGGCGTGGTAAATTAAAATCCGTAAAGCTTTTGCCATGAAATTTTAACACATTTTGAACATCTGTCATTGCATAGCCTTCACAATGCTCACAGTCCTCATTGTTAGGGTGATATGCACGGCAGTAGTCTTCAATGAAATCTTTTTTAAATTCTTGCCACAACTCCAATGGATGAGCAGGAGGACCAAAGATACATATGTAACCAAACATATCCCGAAGCTGTGCAGGCATGTTTAGAACACAGCCATCCAGTAAGGTATTTCGCCAAACACTGTCATCCAAAAGTAATCCAAGGGCTATTGCTGCCTGTTTAAAAGTTGGGTACTCGACTTCATTAACGGTCTTAATGTGCTCAAAACTTGTTGCTCCTTTTACATGTAGTAACAACAACCGTAAATAGTAGCGTTCTTCATCTTTCATACTGACCGTATACATTCTTCCAATGACAGTTGATCCCCGTTTCTGCCTAATTTGCCATGCACCATCTTTCCAGACATAGTGCTCAGGAATTTGGCGGTAGAAGTATTCATGAGCATGTGGGTCATTATCATTCAGTTCAAAGTAGGCCATAAGAGTTGATTTTCTATGCGTCATGGCAGCAATGTTCTCTACAGAAGCATCTTCATGAAAATAAAGTGGTTGTGACTGTGGCAGATGTACGGCAAGGCGAACAATGCTGTGTGATTGTTTATGCATTGGATAGGCAAAAATTCTCCAAGCTGCCTCCGGTGCACTGACGTATCTTGAATCCATAAATTGGTGAGGTTCATCATGCTGTATGTTTGTTTGAGAAATTTCCAGATTGGCTTTATCATGTCCTTTGTAAACATATTTAAATAGATACTTGACACTTTGAATGGACGCACAGATTTCCACATTTATATGACACTTATACTTTAATAGTAAGAAAGGGTTATAGGGAACAACCCAAGAATTATCAACCATGTGAGAACGGTGTGTAAATGAAGGTCCTGCATTGCGTTGATAAGTTGGGTAGGCATCGTGTGCTATTAGAGTTTTTGGTTGGAAATCTTTTGGGAATCCTTTTTTACACTTTCCAATATCCATACATGGAGAATTGGGGTTGAATTGTCCACAGGGTCCATGAATCATATGTTGCATCACAATTTGATGGAGCACAGGATACTCGGATGGATCAGGAATTTCTGCCCAAACAGTACGATCGACATCAACCTCAGTGCGTAATTTGGAATTGTTATCCAGAATAACCAAAATGTGAGCATGTGGTAGTCCTCGCTTTTGGAATTCTATTACATGAATCATTGCACAAATCTTGCCAAATAATCCACTGTTTATATCTTTTAATAGGGCTTCTAATTTTATTTATTGAAGACACGGGCGACTAAATCCGGTCTGTGTTCCACCCTCTGCCATGGTTCTAAATTGTGGATAATCTCGCTCCATTTGGGATTACATGTCATTGTTATAAATAGATCTGGCCGTCCAAATTTAGTCACAATAGCCATGGCATCTTGATACCTCTGCTGCATGTTTCTGGGACTGCCTTCAAACGACGATGGTAAAATGACCGTCTTGCCAATAGGAATTCCTTTTTCAAAAGATTTTCTTTCCAGATGTTCCTGTAGTACGCAATAGTCCTCCACTTTTAAGTCTTTTTGATGTTGACGTATAAAATTTAAACGATTAGCCTCAATTTTTATATACGCATCTACTAAATACTGTTGCGTTAGTTTTCCACCATTTAAAATAGGATTGAACTCAGGACGTACAGAGAGCAAATAACAGTAATACTGCAATTGTGTAATTCTCCGTGGCTTTTCACCTTGATGCTTCAGTCCCTCATGCCAGCCTTGTTCTCCATGCGGAAAAAATAACGGATACAGTAAAGCATCTAAATTACTGTGGAGAATACTGATTTGCTGTGTTTTTGGAGCTAAAGGATTGTTTGGGTCAGGTTTGAGATGAATTAAAATGTCTCTATTGAAGGGTGGCTCTCCATCGGCATTTTCAAAGACCACAGCAACTTCATTAACAATTGGCTTATTATAACGTCTTGGGTCTTGTTCTCGATCCTGTTTAAGAGCCATGATGATATTAGGCATGACAGTACCATTTTCAATTGCCTTATCTTGTTCCTCTTGTTCAACAAAACGTAGCATTTTGTATGCGGAAACAAAAGGATTAATGCGATCTAATAAGTTAGCAATGAGCAGCATCAATTTAGGATTACATTTTTTATTTTCGTCACACTGTAAACGTTGGTCATTAGCAGTGGCAGTATCTAAAATGTAGAGTTGGGCATAAGCAGGAGCTTGATCTGGAGCAGGATGTAGTGTCCCAGTACGGTGATAAATTTGGCCATGAATCCGGAAGCAATAAGGGCCATGTCCAGGTGGGGGAGCAATACTTGCACCCATAGAAGCAAAACCAAAGGAACTATTAATACTTCTGATGTTATCCATCATATTCCGACTGTATGGACTCTGACCTTTAAGAATACATTCCAACATCTCTGGGTACTGAGGTAACGGAACCTTGACCTTCCCCTTGTGACAACAGAGAGTATACTGTTTATCCGATGGCATCTCATCCATGAAATGTCGAGCTTGACAATGCTTACATATGAATATCATAGCGCCACAGGTATGTTCCACAATGCCAAAATCACTATCTGTAAATCCAGGTGGATATGAAGAGGGAGGTGTAGGTAGGTAAATACGATTTTCTTTCTGCAAACCAACATAGATGAGACGTTGAAGTAATAAAGTAGAAAAAGAGTCAGGATCCACTTGTGTAACAGTAGAAGACGTCTTTTTGCGATGTTGACGACGGGAGGCCCCACTTTTACGTAAGCGGCTCTGTTTGGATAGTGAAGACTCCTGAGCAATTTGTGCCTCCAAAGGAGTTTGTTGTTGTTCAAGGCGAAAACGTTTTGTGCGTGACGTCTCCTGAGCACAATGTTTACGCTTTGCTGTTGCTTTGCGCGGTGATGAAACTTGAGGAATTGTGCTTCTTTCATCCTGTGAACTGCTAGAAAGAGCTAGAGCAAACTGTAGTACTGGTGAGCTTACAGTTGGATCAGCAGACTGTAGTACTGATGAGGTTACTGTCTGATCAGCACACTGAGTTACATCAGCAGAGTATTGTACAGATGAGCTTGCACTTTGATCAGCAGACTGTTGTTCTGAGGAGGTTACTGTCTGATCAGCAGAGTGATGTACTGATGGTGTCACTTTTTTTTTTTGACGGCGTTGATGTAGCTTCTCAGCATTTTTGGCCAACCGTAGTTGTTTTTGTTCCAGCGACTCCGTTGCAATGCGTTGCTTATACTCAGCTTTAGACTTATCCAAACGACATTGTCGCTCTTCTTCAGTTTCTTTAGCACGTCTCTTACGCATCCATCTGGCTTTGTACCCGCCAACATCCTTGCTAGTATCCTTTGAAGTCATGTTAGAACATACAAAGGTAATACTATACTTGGAGAGGTATAGGTACGCAAGAGCTTTTACAAAAGCTTTTTGGGAGAAAAGACTTCTTGAAATGTATAGAATAATTATTAAGGAAAATAATAAGTTCCAGATAGACAATGAACATATTTAAATATCATGTTTTGTATGTCCTTATAATGTACCCTACAACGTATTACAAATATATAAACATGTTTCTCATTCATATTAATAATAGTAAGAAGTCACTGAATACTTAAGGACATTGAATGTGCATACATAATACCAATACCATGAATACCAATACCATCATCAAAACCATCATCAAAACCATCATCAAAACCATCATCAATAGCATCATGAAAACCATCATGAAAACCATCATGAAAACCATCATGAAAACCATCATCAATAATATTAGCAATAGCATTATTATTAACATTAATAGCATAATTATAAGCATTAATAGCATAATTATTAGCATTAATAGCATAATTATTAGCATTAATAGCATAATTATTAGCATTATTACCATAATTATTAGCATTAATACCATAATTATTTGCATTAATACCATAATTATTTGCATTAATACCATAATTATTGGCATTAATAGCATATATATTACCATTAATAGCATAATTATTACCATTAATAACATAAATATTACCATTATTAGCATAATTATTAGCATTAATACCATAATTATTACCATTAATACCATAATTATTTGCATTAATACCATAATTATTGGCATTAATACCATAATTATTGGCATTAATAGCATAATTATTACCATTAATAGCATAATTATTCGCATTAATAGCATAATTATTACCATTAATAGCATAATTATTCGCATTAATAGCATAATTATTAGCATTAATAGCATAATTATTGGCATTAATACCATAATTATTGACATTAATAGCATAAATCTTACCATTAATAGCATAATTATTACCATTAATAGCATAATTACTACCATTAATAGCATAATTATTACCATTAATAGCATAATTATTACCATTAATAGCATAATTATTACCATTAATTGCATAATTATTACCATTAATAGCATAATTATTAGCATTAATACCATAATTATTAGCATTAATACCATAATTATTGCCATTAATACCATAATTATTGGCATTAATAGCATAATTATTACCATTAATAGCATAATTATTCACATTAATAGCATAATTATTACCATTAATAGCATAATTATTCGCATTAATAGCATAATTATTAGCATTAATAGCATAATTATTGGCATTAATACCATAATTATTGACATTAATAGCATAAATCTTACCATTAATAGCATAATTATTACCATTAATAGCATAATTACTACCATTAATAGCATAATTACCATTAATAGTATAATTATTTGCATTAATACCATAATTATAAGCATTAATAGCATAATTGTTGGCATTAATAGCATAATTATTAGCATTATTAGCATAATTATTAGCATTATTATTAGCATTAATAGCATAATTATTACTATTAATAGCATAATTATTAGCATTATTAGCATTATTATGAGTATTAATAGCATAATTATTAGTATTATTATCATTATTATTAGCATTATTAGCATTATTATTAGCATTAATAGTATAATTATTAGCATAATTATTAGCATTATTAGCATTATTATTAGCATTAATAGCATAATTATTAGCATTATTAGCATTATTATTAGTATTATTAGCATTATTATTAGCATTAATAGCATAATTATTAGCATTAATAGCATTATTATTAGCATTAATAGCATAATTATTAGCATTATTAGCATTATTATTAGCATTAATACCATTATTATTAGCAGTAATAGCATAATTATTAGCATTATTATCATTATTATTAGCATTATTAGCATTATTATTAGCATTAATAGTATAATTATTAGCATAATTATTAGCATTATTAGCATTATTATTAGCATTAATAGCATAATTATTAGCAATATTATCATTATTATTAGTATTATTAGCATTATTATTAGCATTAATAGCATAATTATTAGCATTAATAGCATTATTATTAGCATTAATAGCATAATTATTAGCATTATTAGCATTATTATTAGCATTAATACCATTATTATTAGCAGTAATAGCATAATTATTAGCATTAATAGCATAATTATTAGTATTATTAGGATTATTATTAGCATTAATAGCATTATTATTAGCATTAATAGCATAATTATTAGCATTAATAGCATTATTATTAGCATTAATAGCATAATTATTAGCATTATTAGCATTATTATTAGCATTAATACCATTATTATTAGCAGTAATAGCATAATTATTAGCATTAATAGCATAATTATTAGTATTATTAGGATTATTATTAGCATTAATAGCATTATTATTAGCATTAATAGCATAATTATTAGCATTATTAGCATTATTATTAGCATTATTAGTATTATTATTAGCATTAATAGCATAATTATTAGCATTAATATCATTATTATTAGCAGTAATATAATTATTATTAGCATTTTTTTTTTAATTATTATTTTTTTTAATTTTTTATAATTTTTTTATTAATTTTTTTTTTTTTTTATTATTTTTTTTATTATTTTTTAATTATTTTTAAATTATTTTATTTATTATTTAATTTATTATTTATTTTAAGTGACACACATATCTTTAATTTTTTATTATTATTTTTATTTAATTTTTTATTATTTTTTTATTATTATTTTTTATTATTTTTTAATGATTTTTAAATTATTTTATTTATTATTTAATTTATTATTTATTTAAAGTGACACACAGTTCTCCTTCTGGTCCGCCTTTTTGTTTTCGCATTGACATACATTAGCGGTGTGTCGGCGATTTTATGGCCGGCCACCTGGTTCTATTTGTCGGCCGTAAAATCGCGGACACACTGCTAATGCATGTCTATGGGATTTTTAAAAATGGCGCCGCGATTTCTCATTGGTCGGCGTTAGCAGACAGCGACCAATCAGAATCGCGGCGCCATTTTTAAAAATCCCATAGACATGCATTAGCGGTGTGTCCGCGATTTTATGGCCGGCCACCTGGTTCTATTTCTCGGCCGTAAAATCGCGGACACACCGCTAATGCATGTCTATGGGATTTTTAAAAATGGCGCCGCGATTTGTCATTGGTCGGCGTTAGCAGACAGCGACCAATCAGAATCGCGGCGCCATTTTTAAAAATCCCATAGACATGCATTAGCGGTGTGTCCGCGATTTTATGGCCGGCCACCTGGTTCTATTTGTCGGCCGTAAAATCGCGGACACACCGCTAATGCATGTCTATGGGATTTTTAAAAATGGCGCCGCGATTTCTGATTGGTCGGCGTTAGCAGACAGCGACCAATCAGAATCGCGGCGCCATTTTTAAAAATTTCATAGACATGCATTAGCGGTGTGTCCGCGATTTTATGGCCGACAAATAGAACCAGGGGGGCGGCCATAAAATCGCCGACACACACGGTAATGTAAGTGAATGGGAAATAGAGCGGACCTGAAGGAGAACTGTTGAGGGGCTCTTCTGATTGGCTGAGGGCAGTATACACCAACCAATCAGAACAGTCCTTCAGATCTCATTGAGATACAATGGCGGATTTGTCGTTCATTGTATCTTAATGATAAGGAAGAGGACGTCGAAGGTGGAAGTTAGCGAAAAGAAGACAGAAGATCCCCGGAGCCGGACGAAGAAGCGGAGATGGCGGAAAGAAGACAGAAGATGTCCGGGCCGGACGAAGAAGCGGAGATGACGGAAAGAAGGAAGAAGATCCCCGGGACCGGAGGAAGAGGACGCCTGGCCGGACGGAGGACTTGTGGATCGGACGGACGATCAGATGACTTGAAGGCATGTAAGTGATCGACGGGGACGTTAGGTTAGGGGACAGCGGGGGCTTAGGGTGTAGGGCTTTAGTGAGAGGGGCAGGGAACATCGGCGGGAGCTAAGGGTCAGCGGTGCCTTAGGGGATAGGCGGCGGGGCTTAGGGGTAGGGGCTTAGGGGCTGCTGCGGAGGTTATCGGGTAGACGGCGAGGCTTAGGGGGTATCGGTGGGGGCTTAGGATGCTGCGGGTCGGGTGTTAGGTGGTCGGGGCTTAGCGTGTAGGAGTGCGACGGACTTATGGGGTATCGGCGAGGGCCTAGGATGCTACGGGGCTTAGGGGGTAGGGGCTTAGTGGCTGTTACGGGGCTTAGGGACGGCGGTGGCTTAGGGGGTAGACGGCGGGGTTTATGGGGTATCAGCGGGGGCTTAGGATGGTGCGGGTCGGGTGTTAGGTGGTCGGGGGTTAGCGTGTAGGGGTGCAGCGGACTTAGGGGTTATCGACGGGGGCCTAGGATGCTACGGGGCTTAGGGGGTAGAGGTCGGGGCGGTGATGGTGGTGTGTGGGCTGTGGAGTAACGGCGGGAGCGGTGGTGTGTAGGCTGGGGACTGGCGACGGTGGTGGTGGTAGTGTGTGGTCTGTGGAGGGATAGAAAAGGTTTTTAGGTTAGAAAGGATATCTTAGCTGTAGGGTAGTAGCGGTCGAGTGTTCTTGCGGGCTTGGAATTCGGGAGTCCGTGTTCCAGGTAGCGGGTAGGCGAAAGGATTTGTGATTTCAAATTTCTCGCTTTATAAAGTGGGCTGTGAAATTTGAAACCACAAAATGGCGGGGGGGCGTTAAGTTAGTGGTGATTGTGCGGTGTGCGGACGTGGCGGTGGGTGTAGGGACATGGGGGTGGGTGTGCGGACATGGGGGTGGTTGTGCGGACATGGGGGGGCTGTGTTCCATGGTCCCCGGGGAGCGAGTCGCTGCCTCCGGCGCAACGTGCTCCATGGTCCCCGGGGAGCGAGTTGCGGCAGAGGCAGGGAGTCGCTGAATGGTCCCCGGGGAGCAGAGGCAGCGAGTCGCTGAATGGTCTCCGGGGAGCGAATTGCGGCTGAGTCAGCGACTCGCTGCATGGTCCCCGGGGAGTGACTTGCGGCTCAGGCAGCGACTCGCAATGGCCTGGCGGCCATTGCTCGCGCTACCTGAGCGGTAACTCGTTAAGGTGGTGTCCGGGCCTGTGGATCGATTTTGGGCCAGCGACTCGCAATGGCCGCTTCGCGGCCATTGCTCGCCCTGGGCCAGCGACTCGCAATGGCCTAACGGCCATTGCTCGCGCAGCATTGGGCGCTTCGCGCCCAATGTTAAATTCGTATCCACATGACGACATCGGAAAGTGCGCGTGAAGGGGCGCTTTTCCGATTCGCGATTATATAATAGATACTTGATTGAATGCCCGTGTAATATGCAGTATGTGGGGAGAACCGCGCAGACTCTCCATACCAGACTCAACAAACACAGATCTAACATTAAAAAAGGCTTTAAACAGCATGGAATCTCATGGCACTATGATAAATATCATGGTAGAGACTTCACACAATGAAGATTACCCCCATTGACCACATTCCTGAATGCCCAACTAATAGGTTTGAAATTTTAAAAAAGAAAAAAAAATTCTGGATGCTCAAACTTGACTCCTTAAAACCAAAAGGATTGAATTTAGTGACAGAGCTAATCTCATTTTTCTTTGTACATAACATCTTTTGAAACCTATGGCCATTTTTCAAATTGAAAAGTAGATAAGTGAAGCTGTTTGGATGCCACCCAGTGGCGAACAATTGCACTGCAGGGGACCAGTACATACTTTACATGGGTAGCTATGGAAACTGCATCCAGTACACTGCCATCTTGTGGCCGTTTTTTATAACGACACCTTTTTTAATTATATTGCTTTCTCAGTATGTTAGAGCTTCTTAATTCATATATATTTTATCATCAGTGTTTTTATATGGCTACATTGGTTTTAATTTTTATAATATACATTTTATAAACTTAGTTTATAATATTTTTATATTGTGTCAGTATTTGGTATTGAACCAATAACTTTAAGAGTCCCGCTTGGCATGGTTTTTGTAGGTTATTTAGCTTTTAAGCTACAGAGACATTGAGTTTTTTTAATTGTTTTTAGAGTGAATTACGTTTTTTATTGATTATATTAAATTAAAAGTTTTTCTTATTTTTTAGTTTATATTTTTGGATGTAATTTTAATATACCCATCCCACTCTAAACCTAAAAGCAATGTGATTATATTTATTAATTATATATACAATATTAAGAGTTTTTATTATATATATTTTCAGGGCACAAAGACCATAAATGCATTCACAGAAAAAGTAGAGATTATACTATATTTGAACCAATAAGATCATATTTCCTTTTCCAACTAAACAACTACCTTGAATGTTATAGTGGGTAAAACTACAGGCTCCTATACAAATATACAGGAACTGATAATAATTTTTTTCTGTGGTTTCTAGGTTCAAACCCGATATAAGGTAGACTCCCCATATATTTTATTTTTATACATCACACATAGCAATGGGATCATTTTTTCATGTTTTTATATCTTAGATGACATCATATGTTTTATGCACTTAGAATATCAAGGAAAATGTATGTAATTCTTATATTCTAAAAGGGGACATTCCCCCATGTGTGATGTCATTGATGATGATTGTAAAAAAGTTTTTTTGGTTTCTGTGATCAACATCCGCCCTGTATAGCATATAAAAGGGTCTCTGTATGTACCATGTAATGTTCCCTGAGGAAGGTGCGAGGATAGCACCGAAACACGTTGGTTTATGGTGAAATAAAGAAAGAGATGGAGGAAAGAACCTTTTTGGAGTACACTTATTGAAGCAGCAGCGTGGAGCGTGGAAACCATTCCTGTTTAAACTTCTGGGGGCAGAGTTAGGCAGTTCAGTACGGAGCAGTACTGAGGAAGACATCCTGGTGAACGGTGCCACGCTAGGCTTGTGCCAGTGAGAGAGCCTAGCCAGCGTGAGGGACCCAAGAGTGAGGGTCGGAGGTGAGGCGAGTTAGCCAGGGGAGCGGAGTCATACCGGTTCGCCCCTGAAGAGCTACGTCGACAACCTGGACAGCGGAGTCTGAGACTGTACGGGTCTAGTCAGCCCAGCAGTAAAGACCGGAGCCGGGGGCCGCAGCAGAGATAGTGGTGCCCCGCAGCAGGGCTCTCACCGCCTGCCATACAAGTGAGGACACAGGAGAGGGTCAGGGCCTAGTTTCAGACTGCCCAGGACTAAAGCACACACAGCGTAACAGGGAGGCCTCATAACTCATCGGATGTGGAGATCCCGAACTGCTCCCAGACCACCCAGACTGTACTCTGGACTTTACCTTGCTCATCACATCAGTAAAGGTATGTAAACAACGACCCTGTGTGTGTGACTATTTTTGCAGCCTTCATCCTGCTCTCTGCATAGACTATCCGCCATCCCACTACTTCCACATCTGCCCCGGGGATCCTGCTTCACCTATGGGGACCGTAACCATGCTTCTGCTCCACCATCACCCCAGAGGTCTGTCCCGCAGCGTCAGTAACATTACCGGAACCCTAAATGGTGTCACAAATCATCTTTTATTTCATTCCTATTGAATCAAACCCTCCTTTTTAGCGACCACCAGGGCCACGGGACCGGGCAAGAGGCCTTGTGACATCGCTCGTGAACTACAACGCCCAGGACCGGGTACCCCACAGCCCTGGGACAGGTCACTCACCTATCCTTGAGTGTCCTGGGATGCGAGAGAAAGGCATCTGATCCAGAGATCAACTGCAATGACCTGCCCCTGGTAAAGCGATCAGCTGGTTCAGTCGGTTGATCAGCCAACAGATCAGCTGATGTGACAGACGGTCAACTGACTGAATCAGCTGATCGCTTCACCGGCAGCACCTGCAGCTTATCAATCTGTTGCCGATAAAGCGATAAGCTGATTCAGTCAGCTGACTTGTCGGCAGATCAGCTGATCAGTTTGCTGGTGGCAGATTGATTAGGTGATCTTGGATCTGGTTAGGATGTTGCTGGACCCTGGACTACGTGGGAGGGAATTGGTCGGTATTTTAATAAAGTGTCGAATGAGGTGTCTGTGTTTTTTTTTTTTTTTAAATAAAAAAAGACACAGACACCAAAAAAAGACCTTTAACATTTTCACTATTGGTAATGACCGGCTATCACACTGACGGCTGACATTACCAATAGAGGCTTGGTGTCCGCTGCAAAAAAAGCTTTCACCAACCCCATTATCACCCAGTCTGCCACCGCACACGGCAGCTTGAAGAGGGAGTAGCCCCCAGTTTTGGCGTCTCTCATGGAGGCGCCTATTCTGGGGTGTCTGCTGGCTGAGATTTTCAGTGTGGGGGGCCCAGAACATTCCGGCCTCACCACGCTGAGAATTCCAGCCCCCAGCTGCCTGGGCTATGTTTGCTGACAATAGAAAATACAGCGAAGCTCACTTTTTTTCATAAACTAAAAAAATAGGGCTCCCCTGTATTTTCCATTGGCAGCGAAGATAACACCAAGCTGGGGGATTATCAGCCAGTATCTGCTTGGGTTACCCTTATCTGACAATAGAAAATACGTGGAGCCCATTTTTTTTTTTTTTTTTTTTTTTTTCTGGAATGGAGAAAAAAAGAAATTACATCAGGGACCATTTTTTTTAAATATCTTTCTTCACTGTCTATAGTGCATAACGAAGAAAAAAACGCATCCTCAAAAAAACGCATCAAAAGACAATGCGTTTTTTTCAGCTGCTCAAAAAAAGATCCTCAAAATTCAGCAAAAATGGATCCTAAAACGTGACAAAAACACAGTGTGAACGCTGCCTTACATTGCGTTAGTGCTGCTGTCAATAGGATCTGTTAAATGGGCAGCACTAACGCAATGTTGGCCTAGCCTAAGGTATATCACAGGCTCCTTATATGTATGGTTTTAAATTCATTAAATAATTGTCTGCCAAAGGCAAAACAAATTGTTGATTCCCTGACTCAACTCTATTGAGCTACAGACAAGGGCAGTAAAATGTAAGTATTCTGACACTTAAGGCTTTGTGCAGGCAAGATATTTTAGTTTTTGAGGTCCTCAAATATGATGAGTTTTTCAGGCTGAAACCACTTCTAGAAAATCTTTTTTTTTGGGTCAGTTTTTTGGCCAAATTTTTATTACTGAATTGTTTTTTTCTGCGGTATATTTTGCAGCCTTTTGTTGGAATCTGCCAGTGCGGAGTGAATTGTATCAAGATCCACTTCAAATAAGTGACATGTCCTTTCTTTCCAAAAACTCTACATCTTTCAATAGTTTTTGTTGTGACCTTTTTCGGGTGTATCTGCTCTTTATATACTCAGTGTGAGCACAATCTGACGGGGCGTGCACACAACATCTTTTAGATGCCAGAAAACCCGTCACGTTTTTCCGAGAAGCAGAAGCTTTAGGGAAATGTGTTTTTCAATGAAGTGTCTTTATTTGACATCTTTTGTGATGTTCTTGTGGCAGCAAACCTCCGATGTTATTTAATTGAATGTACATATATACTTTGCGGCTTCCAAGCAAAAGCTTCTAGAAGAACGGTCAGTTCCCTTGTTTTAACCACTTCTCAGATTTGGAAGTTTGCAGTGGTTATAAGAAGATCAACAAAGACTGAACAAATGCACAGCGGAATGTTTTACATTCCATACATTCAATCTTAGGGGCATTGTTTCTCCCAGGACACAATCCCCGCAGTCTGGATATGGAAACAATATTATTTAGTGGATGTGCCTCATTCCAATTATGATAATTACCAGATTATATTTATTTTGCTTTTTATGCCTTCATATCATAAGTCAGATGACATGTGTTTCCCACTAACTGGGGAGCGGAGAGGTCACCATTACAGATCCTCACAGCAGAGAGGTCACCATTACATATCCTCACAGCAGAGAGGTCACCATTACATATCCTCACAGCAGAGAGGTCACCATTACATATCCTCACAGCAGAGAGGTCACCATTACATATCCTCACAGCAGAGAGGTCACCATCACCATCACATATCCTCACAGCGGAGAGGTCACCATTACATATCCTCACAGCAGAGAGGTCACCATTACATATCCTCACAGCAGAGAGGTCACCATTACATATCCTCACAGCAGAGAGGTCACCATTACATATCCTCACAGCAGAGAGGTCACCATTACATATCCTCACAGCAGAGAGGTCACCATTACATATCCTCACAGCAGAGAGGTCACCATCACCATCACATATCCTCACAGCGGAGAGGTCACCATTACATATCCTCACAGCAGAGAGGTCACCATTACATATCCTCACAGCAGAGAGGTCACCATTACATATCCTCACAGCAGAGAGGTCACCATTACATATCCTCACAGCAGAGAGGTCACCATTACATATCCTCAGAGCAGAGAGGTCACCATTACATATCCTCACAGCAGAGAGGTCACCATTACATATCCTCACAGCAGAGAGGTCACCATCACATATCCTCACAGCAGAGAGGTCACCATTACATATCCTCACAGCAGAGAGGTCACCATTACATATCCTCAGAGCAGAGAGGTCACCATTACATATCCTCACAGCAGAGAGGTCACCATTACATATCCTCAGAGCAGAGAGGTCACCATTACATATCCTCAGAGCAGAGAGGTCACCATTACATATCCTCACAGCAGAGAGGTCACCATTACATATCCTCACAGCAGAGAGGTCACCATTGCATATCCTCACAGCAGAGAGGTCACCATTACATATCTTCACAGCAGAGAGGTCACCATTACATATCCTCACAGCAGAGAGGTCACCATTACATATCCTCACAGCAGAGAGGTCACCATTACATATCCTCACAGCAGAGAGGTCACCATTACATATCCTCAGAGCAGAGAGGTCACCATTACTTATCCTCACAGCAGAGAGGTCACCATTACATATCCTCACAGCAGAGAGGTCACCATTACATATCCTCACAGCAGAGAGGTCACCATTACATATCCTCACAGCGGAGAGGTCACCATTACATATCCTCACAGCAGAGAGGTCACCATTACATATCCTCACAGCAGAGAGGTCACCATTACATATCCTCAGAGCAGAGAGGTCACCATTACATATCCTCACAGCAGAGAGGTCACCATTACATATCCTCAGAGCAGAGAGGTCACCATTACATATCCTCATAGCAGAGAGGTCACTCTCCATTTGTTAAGGCAATGGATCAGGCTATCAAGTTAAGTTGGTATCCAAACATGCCTTCCTCTTCTATTGTCTGCTTCCCAAAATAATCTTATAAGACACCAGACTTACATGCGTGCATGGAGAAAGAAAAGACTCTGACACAGGTTGAGTCAAAGCAGAGTCCCTTGTTTATTTCCTTTATTTTATAGACATTAATGCATCATAGAATCAGGGAGGACTGTCCCCCAAAAGTCACTCATGATTGGACAAGCAGCACATACAATCATATTAATATTAATCTATAGTTACTCATTAAGACAGATATGATCTGGAAACTCAGAGCTTGCTCTATACCTGCAGCACAGTCTCCTGACAGTTAGTGGTCAGCTAAGTTCTTCTTTTCTCACAGTTTTCTATCTTGAGAAATATCTACTTTCCTGGCTTAATGTCTTGTGACATTTTGCATTTTGCACACATAATATGAAACTTTGGCTCTAGACATTTCCAGATCATAAACAATACAGATAATCAATATAATCAATAATACAATTTCAATAATCAACATAAGCATATTGGTAAGCCTTTGGATATATTCATATATTGATTCCCACAACACATTGAGATGAAGAAGATTTATGGAAACCTCCAAGAATGGACACACTGAGAACGGGGAACAGGACCAGCCCTCATTCCAAAATTTGGAGATCTCAGTGTCAGACCAACAACCTATTTGAATGACATTATAATTCTGATTGATTTGTTCTAGAAGGTCGTTGTTGGAGACTGGTCACATATACAGTAGGTTTATCTATTGCTAATCCTTGTGAATAGCAACATGCCTAACATTATTACTTTTTTTTCTGTGGCAGTAAGGGCTTCATTGTTTTTGACCAGGTGTAATTGTCATGGGTAAATAAGAAGACCCATAGTTGATGCCTTACAGCTCAGTTACATTCTACCAGTGAAGCCATATTGGACTTCTAGATGATAAATGTTGGCCTCTGAGTGACCATCAATGGCCACACATTGTCCCGTACAGCACAGCGAGGTTGTCTGATTTATTTTGTATGCACTTCTTATGCATTAAGAACACAACCTTATAATGGAGAACATATGGGAACTTGGTTCTTTGTACACAAATGGCTGTCTAACAAAAAGATACAATCATAAAACATGTACAGTGTCACTTAGTTGTACCTCAGATTGAAGTTTATCATCTATTGCATAGGTCTGGGGGACTACCATAGCTATCCTGCTTATGGAGAGGAATCTGCCTGCCGGCATAAGGAGACAGATAAGCTGATAAGGAGACTTATAGCCGCAATACTCCTCTGGGAAATATGGAAATTGGCACTTCAGTGAGAAAGTGAGAAACTCTAATGCCCCCCAATAAGGGTAGCAATCCTTAAAGTCACCCCGAAACACAGCGTCTGCATTTTGGTTTTCTGTTCTGGCACAAATCCTAAATCAAATTAAAAGGCTTGTTAACGAGTTGATTATAACTTTTAGGAATGCTACCCTTATTGGGGGGCATTAGAGTTTTTCACTTTCTGACTGAAGTGACAATTTCATTTATTGCTAGGCGCTACCATTTCTGTATACAGTCCAAAGGCATGGAGCGACTAGAATTTCTTCACCTACAGTGAAAGTAACAATTATTTGATCCTTTGCTAACTTTGTAAGATTGCCCATTGGCAAAGACATGAACAGTCTATCATTTTAAGGCTAGGTTAATTTTAACAGCGAGAGATAGAATATCAAAAATAAAATCTAGAAATCACATTTTCTAAATTATAGAAATGTATTTGCATTTTGCAGAGAGAAAAAAGTATTTGATCCCCTTCCAACCATTAGGAGTTCTGGCTCCTACAGACCAGTTAGACGCTCCTAATCACCTCGTTACCTGCATTATAGACAGCTGTCTGACATTGTCACCTATATAAAAGTCTCCTGTCCACACACTCAATTATCAGTCACCTCTAACCTCTACAACATGGGCAAAACCAAGGAGCTTTGTAAGGATGTCAGGGAAAAGATCCTAGACCTGCACAATGCTGGAATAGGCTACAAAACCATAAGTAAGACGCTGGGTGAGAAGGAGACAACTGCTGGGGAAATAGTATGAAAATGGAAGAAATACAAAATGAGGTCAATCCACATTGATCTGGGGCTCCATGCAAGATCTCACCTCGTATCCAGGATCATGAGGAAGGTGAGAGATCAGACGAAAACAACACGAGGGAACTTGTTAATGATCTCAAGGCAGCTGGGACCACTGTCACCAAGAAAACCATTGGTAACACATTACACCATAATGGACTAAAATCCTGCATTGCCCGCAAAGTCCCACTGCTCAAGAAGGCACATGTGCAGGCCTGTCTGAAGTTACCAATGAACACCCTGGTGATTCTGAGAGTGATTGGGAGAAGGTGCTGTGTCAGATGAGACAAAAATTGAGCTCTAGAGCATTAACTCAACTTGTCGTGTTTGGTGGAAGAGAAATGATGCCTTTAACTCTAAGAACACCATATCCACATACAAGCATGGCAGTGGACACATTGTGTTGGGGGTGTTTCTCTGCTAAGGGCACAGGACTAATTCTCTCAATAAATGGGACAATAGATGGAGCCATGTAAAAATGGATCGTGGTGGCTCTTCCAGCATGGCAATGACTCAAAACATACAGCAAATGCAACAATGGAGTGGCTCAAAAAGAAGCACATTAAGGTCATGGAGTGGCCTAGCTAGTCTCTAGACCTTAATTACATAGAAAACATATGGAGGGATCAGAAGCTCCGAATTGCAAAGCGAGAGTCTCAAAATTGTAATGATTTAGAGATGATCTGCAAAGAGGAGAGGACCAAAATTTCTCCTGACATGTGCGTAAACCTCATCATCAACTACAAGAAAGGTCTGACTGCTGTGCGTGCCTACAAGGGTTTTGCCACCAAGTATTACGTTTTGATTGCCAGAGGGATCAAATACTTATTTCTCTCTGCAAAATGCAAATAACTTTATCAAATTTAGACAATGTGATTTTCTGGTTTTTATTTTCGATATTCTATCTCTTACTGTTAAAATTAACCTGCCCTTAAAATTATAGACTTCATGTCTTTGTCAGTGGGCAAACTTACAAATTCAGCAATGGATCAAATACTTACTTGCTTTACTGTAATCACTAGGATAGAGGCAATTCCAGTGTGGAGAATGGATGGATGGCAGAAAAAAAGAGGCAATTAAATCCTCTAAAATATTCCCAAAGTGCTTTGTAATTAGGCAGAAAATTGGTAATTGTGGCATTAAATCATGGTAAGATCTGAAATTCCTTGGACTCTGTGCTGTACCGCCATCACTTGGCTTTAGCAAACCCAACCCGGTCATTGTCTACATCAAATGCAGTGTAATATCGGCGCATGAAACTGTCTCCTAGTATCCAGAGGAGTCCATCCGGAGGAGGAATATCAAGGCCTATGAAGTCACTCAGACACATTGTTTCGGATCCTAGAGTCACCTGTGGGAATATAACAAGTGTAAGACTAGATAAATTCAGAACCACAACAGACAGTAGACAACGGTCAACACTCACACAACTGTAACTGATCAGTCAGTAAGAAATACTATGGAGAGACAGCTGTAGATTCTCTCATGTGAGAACATCAGGACGATCATACTAATGGCGCTGGGATAAATCTCTGATCAGAGTCTGAGCCGAGGATTATTTACTGTGATCTGGTTCTCTCATAAGGGAGAATCAGGTCACAGGTGAAAAACGTATGTTCTCCATCTTCTCCTTTGTCTTCATCAGCGTAAATTAGATTGCACTTGGATGACATTCTAGTAGGCATTGTCTCATGGTATAACATTGGACTAAATGTTACTGGTCCGATGTTCTAGCACTCGTCAGAGTTATACACTCGTGTGAGCGATGACTTATAGTTAAATTATAATGTTACAAACTACTGATGACCCCTAGTACAAGGAGTTAACAAGTCTCTTTGTCTGGTGATTTGGACCTCAACCTTATGGAGTCACAATGAAGAAGAGATGATCACTATTAAGTTATTAGGCATCTTGAATTTTTGTTCAATATATTGGAAAATATTTAGTCATTTTGCAGCGTCTCGCTTAATGTGTCTCTTGATAAGTCTGAGCCCCAATGCAAAATCTATGACACCGCCCCACCCTAATATGTCTTATGCAGCCGAGGGGAGTTGACGAGGCAGGGCCCAAGTGCAAATGTGTCTCTGCTCCTTCTATATGAGCATCTCTTCTAGTGTTCTAGTCGCAGTCACTCACCTTTCTTGTGTACTGGTCTCCTGTCAGGGGGTACTCGTGTCCTCCAATCCAAAGAGAGATAACAGGCAACGAGGACACCTCTCCACACGGCACCATGTACTGTAATACAAAGGGGTTGCTATATTTTCTTAAATGTTCACTATTTTTTCAGCAAACTTTATATAAAATGGGCAGCACAGTGCTCAGTGATTAGCACTGCAGCCTTGCAGCACTGAGGTGCAGGGATCAATTCCCACCAAGGACAACATCTGCAAGGAGTTTGTATGTTCTCCTCGTGTTTGCTTGGGTTTCCTCTGGACACTCCAGTTTCCTCCCACATTTCAAAGACATACTGATAGGAAGTTTAGATTGCGAGCCCCAATGGGGAGAGTGTTGCAAATGTATGTAAAGCGCTATGGAATTAATAGCATTATATAAAAGAATAAATATTATTATTATTAATAGTATAAGTGAATATAAGAAACTTTGCAATATAATTAGCATTGAAAACTGCTTCTTTCTCCACTTATGAGCCACTTCTCCCTCTTCCCTCTTCCTCCCAAACTCTTCATCCATTCTGAAATATAGATGCTTCACTTTTTGAGATGGCAAACACATACCACAAGGCAGGAAAGTGTAACCTGACACCGAAATATACAAACTAAATGACCTTTGTTGTAAGTATTAAAGGAAAACTGTCAGGCCAAAAATCCATATGTAACAGCTGTCATTGTCTAGCTCCTTTCCCTAAGCTCGCTCTATTCATGTATTTCTATTATTTATACTCCCCTCCTATCCTGTGTAAACTTCAAAATAAAAGATGAATTCCCTCTGTCACTTACAGTGATTTCTCTGCTGCCCACTCCCACTCAATGATTGAATATTCATGCTTCATGACACTGTCCTGCCTCCTCTCTGATCTGTCTGTTGTGTTAACGCCCTGTGGTGTTATTTGGTCTTGTTTCCTCCCTCCTGACAGATTCCTGTCTAACTTTCCCACCCTCCACTTATCTCTCGTACCATCCTGTTGCTGGGCATAAAGTTCCTAGTCTTGAGATTGGAGTGTGTTGGGTTTGTGTTTGAGTGACTGGATTTACTGATCCTGGTTGCTGCGCCTTCTAGCAGTGACCGGTCCGCAGGGGCGCCACATAATCCTAAAAGTCAATATTGACCCTTTAATGAGGTTTGACACATGATTTAGAACTATTATATAATCACGAATGGGTTTTTTGCCCCTTTTGAGACCGCTCACGCTGCGAGTCAGCGTGGTCATGTGGATACGAACGAAGCATTGGCCGCGTAGCGGCCATTGCGAGCAGCTCTAAGGCGACTCGCTATGCCCGCGCAGCGGGCATGGCGAGTCGCCTTAGCAGCGCGAAGCATTGGCCGCGAAGCGGCCATTGCGAGTCAGAGACTCGCTCTGCTAGAATCCCGATGCATTGTGCATCGGGCACCCAGCTAGTTTAGAATAAAAGCCAAACCAGAATCTCAGTTTGCAGATACGGTGTAAAGTTTCTCTTTGTGGAGATTGACAGCCTGATGCAGCATGCTAGTATGAGGAGACTTAAACACCTTGCAATGATGAAGGGCAATAACCTGAAACACTGTGTCTGCAGATTGAGATTCTGATTTATCCTAAATCATATGACAAGGCTCTGTATTGAATTTTAGAATTGCTACTTCCAATAGGTGACACAAGAGTTTAAGTAATAATCCTGGCTGAAGAGGCAATTTGCACCAATCTAAAGCCCCCGTCACACATAACGAGATCGTTGTATCGTCACAGGTTTTGTGACGTAACAGCGATCTCGCTAATGATCTCTCTATGTGTGACACTTAACAGCGATCAGGCCCCTGCTGTGAGATTGCTGATCATTACAAAGTGCTCTGGGTCACTTTTTGGTCGTTGCGCTCCCTTCCCCTGCGAACGCTGCATCGCTGTGTTTGAAAGGGACAATGACCAACGATCTCAATTCTACGCCTGAGAGTGACAATTCCCAACGACCGCCTATCATTCCGGATCGTTGCTGAAGTCACTGGTGAGATCTGACTGTTTGACATCTCACCAGCGACCACAAAGTGACGCACCAGCGATCCCTACCAGGTCGTATTGTTGATGGGATCGCTGGTGCGTCGTTGTGTGTGACGGGAGCTTTATGCTTCCTTCACACATAAGTGTTCCTGGTACATGTGACAGATTTATTCACGGATACCACATGTACCCAATATGATCTATGGTGATCTTCACATGTCCGTGTTTTCACACAAATCGTGTGTCCATGTGAACCACACACGTGTCTGTGTAAACCACACGGAGTCATGTCTGTTTTTTTCTGGCAGCGCGGATGACAAGGGCCAATACAAGTCAATGACATCCGTGTGCCATCTGTGTGCTGTCCATGTGCTGTACGTGTTCAGCATTAAATACGAGAAGCTTTGTAATTTCCTTTTCTATATCAATACTGGAAAAACAAGGATGACACATGGATGACACTTGCATGGCACATGAATGGCACATGGATAACACATGGATGGCACACAGATGGCACACAGATGACATATGTTATTAAAAATGTACGCATGGATGGATGATGAAAAATACAAGGATGGTCAAAACAGACTTTGCCACTCGTACATGTATTTATACAGATGTGTGAAGGGGGCTTTATACAGCAATGGAGTAGTTATTTCTTCACAATTTTGTATTCAACTTTGCTTCAGTCAGTTCTGCCATTGGGTTTTACTATCCAATCTGAGAGCAGCATAATGTAGGGGTGTGGCACCCTGACACCCTGGTTGGGGCACCACAGAACTCTTGGTACACAAATGGAATGTACACAGCAAGCAGAACTCACCACTAACAACACACCTTTTTTTACACCCCTTTTCACCCCAGGCCTCTAGGGGGAGCTCCACTGGTTACCTTAAGCCAGTTTCCCCTATAAATACGGGTCCTGGAGGGAGAAACAGCGGAGTGTGCAGTCGCTTTAGAACTGTGAACAGCTAGTAGAGCTGACCTGGTACTGGAGCCACACTAGGCCCAGACCAGCACACCCAGAGAGTGAGAGACCCTTGCAACTGGGGTCATAGGACAGGAGGAGAATACCACACAGGGACAGAAGAGTCATCCCAACTCTCCCTAACAATCCAGTCACTGGGTCCGAGCTGCAGGAGTCATATCACTGGCTCCAGAGAAACCATCACCCCAACCAGGAAGCCTAGCTCCCTCCCCCCGCTATTCTATTCTGTTCCCCCGCTATTCTATTCTGTCCCTCCGCTATTCTATTCTGTCCCCCACTATTCTATGCTGTCCCCCCGCTATTCTATGCTGTCCCTCCGCTATTCTATGCTGTCCCCCCGCTATTCTATGCTGTCCCCCCGCTATTCTATTCTGTCCCCCGCTATTCTATGCTGTCCCCCCGCTTCTCTATCCTCATCTAATCCCTATCCTGGCTCCTGTTCTCTTCCCTGTGTGTAAAAAAAAATAAAAAATACTCCTCCCGGAGTATACATCACCTGTCACCGGCTCCCACGCTGCAGCACCATCAGGACTGAAGAGCCTGTGATGATGTCACAGAGCCGGTCACATGACCAGTCAGCTGACCGGCTCTCTGACATCATCACAGGCTCTTCAGTCCTGATGGTGCTGCAGCGTGGGAGCCGCTGACAGGTGATGTATACTCCGGGAGGAGTATTTTTTTTTTTTTACACACGGGGAAGAGAACAGGAGCCAGGATAGGGATTAGATGAGGATAGAGAAGCGGGGGGACAGCATAGAATAGCGGGGGGACAGAATAGAATAGCGGGGGGACAGCATAGAATAGCGGGGGGACAGCATAGAATAGCGAAGGGACAGCATAGAATAGTGGGGGGACAGAATAGAATAGCGGAGGGACAGCATAGAATAGCGGGGGGACAGAATAAAATAGCGGGGGGACAGAATAAAATAGAAGAGGGAAGAAGATGGAGGAGGCAGCAGCAGGGAGAGACAGGAAGAGGCAGGGAATACGGAGCCGACATCGGATTCGAGGTGAACTCGGATCCGATGTCCATAGGCTCCCATGTTGTGGGCACTCGGATCAGCACTGATCCGATGCTGTCCGATTTGAGTCACGGAGACAAAATCGTAGCAGGCTGCGATTTTGTGCCCGTAATTAAATTGGATGGTGCCAAAATCGGATACCAATTGTGGCACATCCGATCCGATTCCCATAGGGGAACATGGGATCCGATTTCACATCCGATTGAATCCGTTTTGAAACGGATACAATCAGATGACCGAAAATCGTAATGTGAAATCAGCCAAAGATGTGCGTCTTTCTGTGGAAGGACAGTTTTTAGTCAGTCTGTGTGTGGGGCGCTGAGTTCAGACCAGCTCCACAAGGGATTTAGAGAAACCTGGATTATGTGGACATTCAATATATGGCTGGATTGTTTTATGGAATTTTATGTTTTTCAAGCAATAAAGGTTTTTGGGCTGATCATGCATCTCTCGCTCTGTTGATTGTGGGATACCGGAGAAGGACCCTGTGACACTCTACATCATGGCTATTTTATAGACTTCGCCCACATCCCCTACATGTAAACGGTAAGGCTACCAGCACCTCTACTGAGAAGGACTTGTGGGCTGTAATATTTTACTGTTACCAGCGTCATTTATTTGTAATTGATTTTCCTTGAATGTACAGTTGTAGCTGAAAGACCTTCAGACAGATCCTCACCTGTCCATGAGTTGTTGGGGTGGCTCCAATAGCTGTGTGCAGGGCAGCCACGTCATCCTTTGGGCCGGTGATCATTGAGGTCCCAGGGTTTACAATGGCTGCACAGCCATCATTACATAATGTGGAATGATCCCCGACATTTACTCTATAAGGATCAGAAAACATTACATGGTTAAATAAAGTCATTTACTAAAGTCATTAAAATGGAAGACTGTCATAGGCTTTGTTCACATGTTGCTTTTTGCTGTATTTTTTCTGCATCCAAAACCTGATCTCTTAGGGTACCTTTACACGCAGCTATAGGTAACAGGTTTTCCACAGGTAACTTACTGGTTGCAGTGAAATCATGGAGACAAAGTTCCATTTGTACACAGCAACAAGATAGAACTATGTCTCCATGATTTCACTGCAGCCAGTAAGTTACCTGTGGAAAACCTGTTACCTATAGCTGCGTGTAAAGGGGCCATTAGGGTACCTTTATACGCCGCAACCATGGCAAGAACTATTGACGGCGATACGTCGCCATGCAATAATCGCCGTCCAAATCCCTCCCAATTGTGACGTGTAATTGGGGAATTTGGCGGCATTTGTCGCCTCGCCACGGTTGCCTGATTTCAGTGCGTACTCTGAAATCAGGCGACCGTGGCGAGGCGACAAATCACTGCCAAATTCCCCAATTACACGTCACAATTGGGAGGGATTTGGACGGCGATTATTGCATGGCGACGTATCGCCATCAACAATTCTTGCCGCGATTGCGCCGTGTAAAGGTATCCTTAGTAGTATAAAAGTTACTTCCAAAAACAGGTTTTGCTGTGTTTTTGCTGCATTCTTTGTTGCATTTTTTGGCTGCATTTTTTGGTGTGTCATTTGTCAATAGTACATGTTTAATAAAGTTAGTTTTATTCACCACAAAAGATCAATCTTCCTACAGAGCGTTCATTCATCCGATCACCATGGCTCAAGATTAAGACAAAGGCTGATAAACAATAATAACTTCCAATAGATGGCAATGAAATGAAAGCAATGGTGAAAAACAGAAAGAATTGACATGCTGCTTCTTCCAAATATGCAGATTGCCTCTTCAAAGAGAACTTGAACTCTAGTGCCACCTGTTGGAAGTTATTATTGTTTATCGGGTTTGGCTCAATCTCGAGACATGGCAAGTTGATGAATGAATGCTCTATAGGAAGATCTATCTTGTGCAGCCTAGCTAGGTCCACCAGGGTCTACTCCAAGCCTAGCTAGGTCCATCAGGGTCTTCTCCAAGCCTAGATAGGTCCACCAGGGTCTACTCCAAGCCTAGCTAGGTCCAACAGGGTCTCCTCCAAACCTATCTAGGTCCACCAGGGTCTCCTCCAAGCCTAGCTAGGTCCACCAGGGTCTCCTCCAAGCCTAGCTAGGTCCACCAGGGTCTTCTCCAAGGCTAGCTAGGTCCACCAGGGTCTCCTCCAAGCCTAGCTAGGTCCACGAGGGTCTCCTCCAAGCCTAGCTAGGTTTATCAGATTTTTCTCCACCGTTATCTTGACAGTTTCAAGCCATCGGGTTGCTGGTCTTCCTCTTCGCCTTGTTCCTTCTATTCTTCTTATCACAATGTCCTTCTCTAGTTATTGCTCTCTTCTTATGATGTGTCCAAAGCAGACAATTCACTCATAGCTTGGTGATCCTTGCTTCAGGTCACATGTCTGGCTTCATTTGTTCTAGAATGGATGTGTTTCTTCTTGTTGCCATCCATGGTATTGATGTCATTCTTCTGCAGCACTACTTTTCGAAGACATTGATTCTTCTTTTTTGTTTTTTCTTAATCGTCCAGGTTTCCCTTCCATATGTTACTATAGAAAAGACCAGATTATGTACGAGCCGTGACTTCATCACCAGTGAAACGTTCGTTGATGTGAAGACCTCGTCCAGTGACCTCATTGCTGATTTCCCCATATCTATTCTCCTATTGACTTCTGGTGTCGTTGCTGCATCTCGAGTCATTATTGATCAGAGTAGGTTGAAATCCTTTCACCACTTTCAGTTTGTTGTCGTCCATCTCAAATGTGTCCCTGTCGTACCTGACAGTAGTCAAAAAAAAGGTCAACATTGACCCTTTAATGAGCCTTTTCCTATGACCAAGGATATAAGCCAAACCAGAAACTCAATAAGCAGATATGGTGTTTCGGGATTTTGCCCCTCGTCAGTGCAAAGTATGAGACTGTATTTGACTAGATGAGAGGCTAAGACTGGGGATCTAAGGGATAATATTTTCCCTATGGAGAGGGACAGGTCAGTCTTTCCATAATGAGAAATATTATCCCTTAGCTTCAGCTTTTATCAAAAGCTCAGCAGTTTTCTCTTAGGCCTTGTTCACACTCACCTGCGTTTTTGGCACTCTCTGCGTTTTTCTGCAGTTTTTCAAAAACGCAGGTGCGTTAACGCAGGGTGCGATTGAGTATAGCTGCGTTTTTTCACTACACTTACGTTTTTTACCCCCAGTCCAAAAAACGCTGCATGTAGGGGTAGTTTTCAAAAACGCACGCGTTTCTATAACATGGGGCCCTATGGGAAACGCATGGGTTTTTAAATGGCACATTTAGGCACCCTGCATTAACGCTAGTGTTTTTGCCTACGTTTTTGGCCAAAAAATAACTAAAGTCCAAAAACGTGGCAAATCCTTTCAGACACACAAGGGACATTTTTTAGCACTCTTAAAAAAACGCATGTGGTTTTAGGAGTGCTAAAAAAAACGCAAATTATGTGTGAACAAGGCCTTAGTCAGGAAAGAAAAGCGCAATAAGTGCATGAGATCTGAGGTCTCTTAGCTTTTGCTGGTGCTGTAAAAAGCAGCTTTTAATTGTCATAAAGGTCGTGAAAAAAATGCTGCCAAAAAGCAACGTGTGATCATAACCTTATAGTGATTTTCTTCCCTTTTTATTTTTTAAGTCCACAGAGACTGATACACAGCAGATTTTCCATCAATTACAAATAATGGTAGACTAAAGAAAGAGAAACCCTGCTGGGAAGGAGGTTTAATAGTCAATGATCTTATTTTTCAACTCCATTTGCCTCATTCAAGGGAACATCTGAATAGTAAAGTTGGACAAACACTTGCGCTGCTTCTGTCCTTTGTTGTGTGAAATCTAGAAACTGCCAGAAGCGCCCAGGATGCCGGAGCAGAAGTGACGTCTGTCCTGTCCGGCTGATACAGAGGACCAGACTGGACCCGGGAACAAGGCAGCGCACAGCTTTCTCGCACAACTCTACAGAATACAGTGGCCATGTTCACACACATTTTGCGTTTTTTTAGGAGTGCTAAAAAATGTCTCTTGTGTGTCTGAAAGGAAATTTAGCCTTTTTGGACTTTCCTCAAAAACGCAAGCGTTAATGCAGGGTGCATAAATGTGCCTTTTAAAAACGCATGGGTTTCCCATAGGGCCCCATGTTATAGAAACGCATGTGCGTTTTCCCAAAAACGCATGCGTTTTTTTAACATGGGCCCCTATGGGAAACGCATGCGTTAACGCAGGGCACATATAGGCACTTGCCTTAACGCATGCGTTTCCCATAGGGGCCCATGTTAAAAAAACGCATGCGTTTTTGGGAAACCACCCCTGCGTTTTTTTCCAGCACCCAAAAACGCGGCATGCAGCGTTGTTTGGAATGGAGGAAAAAAACGCAAATGGAGCTGAAAAACGCATGTACACTCAAATGTACCCTGCGTTAACGCATCTGCGTTTTTTTTAACAGCCCAAAAACGCAGGGATGGGCAAAAAAAACGCATGTGTGTGAACATGGCCATTTAGGCTTTGTTCACACGAAGCATAGTTTTGTTTGCAGCATTTTTTTATGCCAATAAGAAGTTGCTTTTTACAGCACCAGCAGAGGCGATGAGATTCCAGACATCTCAGACATCACATTTTCCTTTTTTCCTGATAAAATTTGAGAACTGCGGTGGATTAGGAATCTGCAGTACATCAGGGCTTTCAGTTTATGTAACATTTTTTTCACCCATAGAAAGCAATGAGAAAGTGCAAAAAGCTGTAAAAAATGCAGGAAACAGGTTTTGGTTGGGGTCACACTGAGTCCTGGATCTGTTATTTGCATCAGTTTTTCAACGTTACAATTCTAAGTCCAAAGACTGATGCTGATAACGGATCCTGGACTCAGTGTGACCCTAGCCTGTGACTGCTCTGCTATGCGTTTTTTAACAGGACCCAAAAAATGCTGCAAGCAACATTTATTGGGTGCAGTAAAAAAAAAACGGATCCGTTTTTTACATGGGGCCCTATGGAAAATGGATCTGTTAACAAATAACACATACACTGTGTGCAGAATTATTAGGCAAGTTGTATTTTAGAGGATTATTTTTATTATTGATCAACAACTCTGTTCTCAATCACCCAAAAGACTCATAAATATCAAAGCTTAATACTTTTGGATGTTGGAGTGTTTTTTTTTTAGATTTGGCTCTTAGGAGGATATCTGTGTGTGCAGGTAACTATTACTGTGCAGAATTATTAGGCAACTTAATAAAAAACAAATATATTCCCATCTCACTTCTTTATTTTCACCAGGTAAACTAATATAACCGCACAAAAATTAGAAAAAAAACATTTCTGACATGCAAAAACAAAATCCAAAAAATGAGTGCCCAATATCACCCCCTTTCTTTATGATGACACTCAGCAGCCTCCATCCATAGATTCTGTCAGTTGCTTGATCTGTTTACAAACAACATTGCGTGCAGCAGCCACCATAGCCTCCCAGACACTGTCCCCAGAGGTGTACTGTTTTCCCTCCCAGACACTGTCCCCAGAGGTGTGCTGTTTTCCCTCCCAGACACTGTTCCCAGAGGTGTACTGTTTTCCCTCCCTGTAGATCTCACATTTTAGGAGGGACCACAGGTTCTCTATGGGGTTCAGATCAGGTGAACAAGGGAGCCATGTCATTATTTTGTCTTCTTTTAGACCTTTACTGGCCAGCCATGCTGTGGAGTAGTTGGATGCATGTGATGGAGCATTGTCCTGCATGAAAATCATGTTTTTCTTGAACGATCCGACTTCTTCCTTGTCCACTGCTCGAAGAAGTTGTCTTCCAGAAACTGGCAGTAGGTTCGGGAGTTGAGCTTCACTCCATCCTCAACCCGAAAAGGTCCCACAAGTTGATCTTTGATGATCCCAGCCCATACCAGTACCCACCTCCACCTTGCTGGCGTCTGAGTCGGAGTGGAGCTCTCTGCCCTTTACTGATCCAGCCTCTGGCCCATCCATCTGCCCATCAAGAGTCACTCTCATTTCATCAGTCCATAAAACCTTTGAAACATCAGTCTTCAGATATTTCTTGGCCCAGTCTTGACGTTTTGTCTTATGTTTCTTGTTCAGAGGTGGTGGTTTTATCTTATGTTTCTTGTTCAGAGGTGGTGGTTTTTCAGCCTTCCTTACCTTGGCCATGTCGCTGAGTATCTTTAAACAGGAATGGTTTCCACGGTCCGCGCTGCTGCTTTAATCAATGTACTTCACAAGGGTTGTTACCACCATCAGATCCTTTATTCAGCCATAACCAACACGTTTCAGTGCTTTCCCAGCACCTTCCTCAGGGTATATTACATGGCACATACAGAAGATCTTTTTATATGTTTTACAGGGCGAATGTTAATCCCAACAGAAAAAAACCTCTTACAGTCGTCATCAATGACGTCACAAATGCGGGGACCTCCCCTTGCATGAAATAACAATTACATATATTCCCCTTGGTCATATAGATGTGCAAAAACACATAACCACATTCAAGATACACTTATAAAAGGAAAATTACACCATTGTTATATGTAATGCATGAAAAAAAATAAAATATATAGAAGAGTTGCTTGTACTGGGTTCGAACTTAGAAAAACTAAAAGACTTTCTTTGGTTTTATATGAAAGTCATCAGTTTAACCCGTTGGACTATTCAAGCCAATCATTGAATTGAGAGAAGGATTATAAATCTTATATGGTTCGAATCAATGGTATGATCCCTACTTTATCTGTGGGTGTACATAAGGTTTCTGTATCCTGAGGTTTATATGGGATATATAAATAAGGGTCCTAAAAACATTACATGATAGTTATGGAGCTGGATGGATATATAAAAATTGAATACATAAAAATATCCACACCAAGCAAAAAGTGTCGTTTTGATAAGGCACAATCTGCGCCTCTTGTGTCTCCTTTTATCTATAGTTATTTCCCTGAGTATAGCATACCTTGTGCTTTTGGATACTCCAGTAACGTCGCAGCTCTGAAATATGGCAAAACTGGTGGCAAATGGCATCTTGGCAGCTTCACGCTTGATTTTCCTCAATTCATGGGCAGTTATTTTGCACCTTTTTTGCCCTCACGCTACTTGCGACCCTGTTGGCTATTTGCCATGAAACGCTTGATTGTTCGGTGATCACACTTCAAATGTTTGGCAATTTCAAGACTGTTGCGTCCCTCTGCAAGACATCTCACAATTGTGGACTTTTCAGAGCCCGTCAAATCTCTCTTCTGACCCATGTTACCTAAGGAAAGACATTTGCCTAATAATTAAGCACACCTTATATAGGGTGTTGATGTCATTGCACCACACCCCTCCTCATTACAGAGATGCACATCACTTGATTTACTTAATTGGTAGTTGGCTCTAGTCTATACAGCCTGGAGTAGGACAACATGTATAAAATGTATCATGTGATCAAAATACTCATTTGCCTAATAATTCTGCACACGGTGTATAGGCACCATCTGTTAAAGGATCCTTTTTGCTAGCATTTTTTGGCAAAAAATGGCAAAGTCCAAAAAAACGCTCAGCTGCACAGGAGGCTCAAAAACCAGCCATAAAATAACGGATCTGTTATTGTATCCATTGGAAAAAACTGATTGCCATGTGTGACCCCAGCCTTTGCTGCATTTTTGGGTGAAAAAAAACGCTGTATTAGGCTGAGATCACATGTCCAGTAATCATTCATTAGAGCAGATCCTGCAGGGATCTATCTACAAAAAAACTTCTTCAAACACTCAACCTTCTGGTCCATTTTGAAAAAAATGATTTCTGCAGGATTTTATTTCCAATTTGCCTTTTTTCCTCTGTTTTTGTTTTGTGTTGTTCTAACACACAAAGGGAATAACCATGTGTATTGCAAACCATAGGAAATTGCAATAATGTTTTAGGAAAAATACTTCATTTCTGGAACGATTTGAAGGGTGCCAACACTTTCACCCATGACTGTAAGACTCGGCCGACTACTTACCGATCCATGGGAAATTCCCAAGATCCCTTGCGGGTGATATTCACGTAGTTAAACTTTCCTGAGTGATACTTGGGGTCGGTGCCACCCAGTAACAACTCACCAGCAGTTTGGGATTTTGAGTTCCTAGGAAAATAAATGAATATTTGATTAATTAACATTAGTTTTGCCAGAAATCCACTGTACCCATGAGCTGTGGTGTCCCCCAGGTTTCATACACTCATTCATATTTTCTCCCTATTACTGGTAATGGGGAGGTCTACCTGTGGCGCCCCACTGGTCAGTACGCCATGGAGGGATACTGCACCCAAATAAGAGTGTGTGGTATTTCTGTGACTAAGGGAACTGGGATGGTGAACAAGGGACCCTCAAAACACCCATTCATACACACCCTAGAGTAGGTGACTGTGGGTGAACCCGCTGCAGGGAAGACCCAATCCCGTGGGAGGAGTCACATGGGTAGAAAAATTGTATGAGTGGTTTGACAGGAGAGAGAGACAAGCGGAGGACGACGCAGGAGAAGGTTGTCGTGATTGGTAAGAGACCTTAGGGCCACCAGGAGTTACGGTGCGCCCGAATCTGGACCTGGTACTACCGACCAGAAGGGTCTGGTCCTGGACAGAGAACCAGCTTTTGACATGGTGCGGGAGTTCAACCCCGAGCCGTTAAACTGGAGACCATGGGCTTCTGCGGGAAGCCGCGGCCAAAGACCTGGCGTATACCTCGTAAAGGCACACCGAACTAGGGTCAGAGAGACTTGAATGGGAGTCGCCCACAAAAGAGCCATGGGAGTTGTCTCGAGCCTCTGCGCGTGGAGGCATTGTACGATTGTGAGGAGAAGTTGAGTGCAGTGAACGGGCCGGTAGGGAATGGTAGGCACACCACCGAGGGTCCTGAGTAAACCATCCCGATTCCCTGGTGACTACCCAGGCCAGAATGACCTGAAAAACTGTGTAATCTGTCTCCCTGCCTAAAGAATTGCAAATAAAACCTGATCAGAGTTAATGTCTGGTGTAACGTATTTAATTTTCTTCACCTGAGGAGCCATAGACTGCTGCTGCATTGAAGTAACAAGCGAAACGGCCGTGTGGTAAACTGCCTCTCTGTGTAAAAACTACTACAACCATCTGGCTGCCCTACCAACACCTCAGAGGTCTGACCCGCAGCCCCGGTAACCATACCGGAACCATAGGTGGTGTTGACAAACTACTTTTATTTTTATTATTTTTACTGACTTTTAACGACCACCAAGGGCCACGGGACCGGGCACAAGCCCTGGTGACATTCCCCATGAATCAATGCCCAGAACCAAGTACCCCATGGCCCTGGGACGGGTCATACCAATAAGGGCTGGAGAAGCCTACATAGAACACATTGGCCTCCTGCCTCACTGCAAACACCTTGTTTTTTGTGATCTAAGGATTACTATGTAAATTCTCAGATGCTACAGAACACAAATGATAAAATCAGCGCATATGTCATTACTTGCTGCTCTCGGACAGGACAGTATAACAAAGCTGACAGTTTTCCTTTTATGCAGTGTGAATGGGAGCCTGATAAATTCTTCCATCACTGACTGCATGAGCGGACAAAAACAGAAGAGGCTCCTGTACAAAATATTATAGGTGCTCTGTGCAGTCGAATCATAATGTGGCACCCCAGGGTTCAGTTGCCACAGAAACACCTGGAGCGGAGAAGGATCTCCACATCAGGTAAGCCCACACACAACACCTTCCACTCCAGACCTGAAGGGGGAGCTCTACAAATCGAGTTCAGGCAAGGTCCCATATAAATTCAGGCCTGGGGTGGAGTTAGTTCAGTTCCAGGGAGGACTATGAAGACATCATGGTGACGGTGCTGCGCTAAGCCCATACCAGTGAGAGCTACCAGCCTGTAATAGGGACCCGAGAGCGAGGGTAGGAGGCAAGGAGAGTAGCGAGGGGATTGGAGCCATACCAGTTCGCCTCAGAGGAACAGTGCCAAAACCGGACACTGGTGTTCGAGCCACTTATCAGAGCCAGGGATTGCAGTGGATACAACGGTGCCCAGCAACGGAGCTCCTGCCGCCTGCCATGCAGGTGAAGACCTTAGGAGAGGGTCAGGGCCTAGCTTCAGGCAACACATGACCAAGACAAACAGCACAACAGGGAGGCCTCACAACTCACCAGGGGTGGAGATTCTGAACTGCATCCAGACCACCCGGACTTGTAACACTCATGACTGTACCCTGGAATATACCTGCAACATCAGTAAAAGGTATGGAAACATCAACCCTGTGTGTGACTGTTATCGCAGCCCCTGAACCTGTTCCCTCCATAGACTGTCCTGCAATACCTCCACCTCATGAGCCGCATACTGCTGCAGGGCAAGTGACAAGGCTGTGTGGAGAGCTGCTTCCCTGCGTAAAAACTATTAACTACTACCACTGCCCTGGGGATCCCACCCCACCTACAGGGATCGTAACCATCCAGCTACCCTACCATCACCCCGGAGGTCTGACCCGCAGCTCTGGTATCCATACCGGCACCGTAGGTGGCGTCACAAATCACTTTTATTTTTACTGACTTTCCCCCTTTTTAGCGACCAGGGCCACAGGATCGGGCAACCGGCCCCAGTGACATCCCCCGTGAACCAATCGCCCGGGACCGGGTACCCCACGGCCCTGGGGTGGGTCAATAATGCACAGTTTCACCTGCTTTGGAGGTGGTAGTGGCCTCCTTACCTCTTGGGCCCCTTTGCAGCTGTGCCAGTGCTTTCAGGCCCACCCTTCTAGTCAGGACTGCCACACTGATTAATGTGCAGTTTTCCTGTGCTTGAAACAGAAGAGCTTCTCACACAGTTACTCTGTAGAAGGAGCTGATCTGTCGGCAATGAGAACCTCCTTTTTTAATGCAGGCTGTACTGTGCAGGGTCAGACTGGTCCACTGGAGAGCCAGAGGATCTACTGGTCAGTCCAGACTGGCACAATAATGGGCTGAAAGATCTAATAGAACGTGACCCCATTTGGAGCTGAAAGTCGTGGATGTCTTATTGCCCTCTTGTTAATAATAATAATAATAATCTTTATTTATAAGCGCCAACATATTCCGCAGCGCTCTACAATTCAGTGCTTCATATACAGACGGTCATAGGTAACAATTAAAAATAAAAATGACACGTCAACGTGTTTGATTGAGAACTTTAGAGATTCACAAGAGTCTCTTATTATGTCTGCATTAGGCCTAGAAATATCAGAAAATGTACGGTTGATTTTCTTGCTTGTTCCCATCTTCTTCAATAAAAACAGATTAAACATAATGTCATTACCGGCAAATAAATACAACTTTCTGGTAAGGATACAGATCTTACCTGTTCATGTAGATAGAGAACATATTCTGCTCCAAAGGGTTCTGCTGCTTCATGTTGTTAAGAATAGGAGTGGCCCCATCTGCAGGGCTTTCCGGGTACGCCATTCCCACAACACCAAATTGGGGTGGTGATGAGGGCAGTTGGGTGACTCCCAATAGTCCTTGTCTCAGGTCACCTAACTGTGAACAGCAGTGAGGTGGAGAAGATGCATTAGACAGATTATTGTATCACCGCTTCTTCAAATATTGTAGTGTTAATGTATTCCTTACAGTGTAATGATGGGTTTACATGCTAGGATATCATAAACGATATCCTTGGAACGATCACGTGACCATGATCGTTCCGACATCATTAGTGCGCTGTCACACACAAGGATCTCGTTTACGATATCCTATGCGGCTGCGCAACTGTTAAATAGGAGAGGAAGGAGAGAGCGATGTAATAAAGCGGCAGGAATAGGAGAGGAAGGAGTGAGCGATGTAATAAAGCGGCAGGAATAGGAGAGGAAGGAGTGAGCGATGTAATAAAGCGGCAGGAATAGGAGAGGAAGGAGTGAGCGATGTAATAAAGCAGCAGGAATAGGAGAGGAAGGAGTGAGCGATGTAATAAAGCAGCAGGAATAGGAGAGGAAGGAGTGAGCGATGTAATAAAGCGGCAGGAATAGGAGAGGAAGGAGTGAGCGATGTAATAAAGTGGCAGGAATAGGAGAGGAAGGAGTGAACGATGTAATAAAGCGGCAGGAATAGGAGAGGAAGGAGTGAGCGATGTAATAAAGCGGCAGGAATAGGAGAGGAAGGAGTGAGCGATGTAATAAAGCGGCAGGAATAGGAGAGGAAGGAGTGAGCGATGTAATAAAGCGGCAGGAATAGGAGAGGAAGGAGTGAGCGATGTAATAAAGCGGCAGGAATAGGAGAGGAAGGAGTGAGCGATGTAATAAAGCGGCAGGAATAGGAGAGGAAGGAGTGAGCGATGTAATAAAGCGGCAGGAATAGGAGAGGAAGGACTGAGCGATGTAATAAAGCGGCAGGAATAGGAGAGGAAGGAGTGAGCGATGTAATAAAGCGGCAGGAATAGGAGAGGAAGGAGTGAGCGATGTAATAAAGCGGCAGGAATAGGAGAGGAAGGAGTGAGCGATGTAATAAAGCGGCAGGAATAGGAGAGGAAGGAGTGAGCGATGTAATAAAGCGGCAGGAATAGGAGAGGAAGGAGTGAGCGATGTAATAAAGCGGCAGGAATAGGAGAGGAAGGAGTGAGCGATGTAATAAAGCGGCAGGAATAGGAGAGGAAGGAGTGAGCGATGTAATAAAGCGGCAGGAATAGGAGAGGAAGGAGTGAGCGATGTAATAAAGCGGCAGGAATAGGAGAGGAAGGAGTGAGCGATGTAATAAAGCGGCAGGAATAGGAGAGGAAGGAGTGAGCGATGTAATAAAGCGGCAGGAATAGGAGAGGAAGGAGTGAGCGATGTAATAAAGAGGCAGGAATAGGAGTTTTTTGAACGATATCATTCATCAAGCTGTCACACTGAACAATGCGGCTTCCTGAAGCTGCGTTAATTGGACGACGAACGATAGATTTGAGGTCAGGATCTCAAATCTAGGATGAACGATTCAACGATCTTTTCATCCTATATCGTTCGTTTACATGCAACGATGCCCGAACGATATCTTTTCAATGATCACAAATCTGTGGCGTTTCAAGGATATCGTTCAGGATATCCCAGCGTGTAAACCCACCATAAGGCTAGGATCACATTAACGTTAAAGGGTGGGTTGCGTTAAAAACATAGGTTTTGGCAGCCTTAACGCAGTGCTACCGCCATGGTAGCAGCATGTTAACACTGCCAATGCTTACCTATGGTGACGCGGCCCCTAGCGCAGTTCAAACGCCGGCATCTGAGTTCCGGAGTTTGGAATCTCGCACTTTTTCCTAGCACGAGAAAAGACGCTTTTGAAAGCATCTTTTCTCGCGCTAGAAAAAAGCACGAGATTTCAAACTCCGACACTCAAATGCCGGCGTTTGAACTGCGTCACCATAGGTAAGCATTGGCAGCGTTAACGTGGCGCTACCATGGTGGTAGCACCGCGATAAGACTGCCAAAACCTATGTTTCAATCCCTGTTTAACATTAATGTGACCCTAGACTAAGGCTACGTTCACACATAGCGTATTTCTCACGCTTTTTTGGAGGAGGGGCAGGTTTATTACCACGATTTGTGGCCGTGCTATTTAGCGCTGGTAAAAAACGTGTGCATTCACTTTTTTCCCCAAAAGGGAAGTGATGTCACACGGGGGATAGGAATAATCCTGTTCCCGTGTGACATTTGTGTACGTTCGCTGAAGTGAAATAAAAGAAAACAATGGTAATTAAAATAATAGAATAATATACTCACTTCTCCGCCAACTGTGTCGGGATGCAAGGCGTCCACGTCCGATCGCTGCAGGACCTGAATCAGCTGACCAGCGGCCAACTGATCAGCTGATGGGTCACATGACAGCATTAGCTGAGCGGTTTAAACCACCCACCCAAATCGATTGGCAGGCGGGTGGTTTAAACCGATCAGCTGATGATGCACGTCACGATCAGCTGATCGCTACCGGCCAATCAGATGATTAAGGTCCTTGCAGCGATCGGACGTCTTACCTCCGGGTCCCGGGACAGCCAACAGAGAGGGTAGTATTTTATTTTTTTTATTTTTAATACCTTTTGTTAACTTTTATTTCGCTTTCGCAGTGTATGTAGATACAGCGCAAAAGCATAACTACATCCCCGATATGTCACAATGGGGGAGGAACACAGGATTCTTACTCCCTCCGTGTGACATCACATCCTGTTATTCCCCCTGCGCTCGCGTTTACAGGTGTTGGAATAGGCATTGTCTGTTCCTTATAATGGCGCCTATGGGAGGAAGCGCGCACTATTAAGCGCAAAGAATTGACATGGTCATTCTTTTTACGCGCGTGCTTCCATAAAAGCACAACCGAAAATAGCGCAGTGTCTGAACGGCAAAAGTGAATTTCCATTCACTTTGCCGAGAAAGGCAGACGCAGATGCGCTTTTGGGGAAAAAGCGCACATAAAAAGAAGCAAAAATTACACTGTGTGTGAACGCAGCCTATCTGTCCACAGCAGCCATTGCTTCAGCTATATATATGTATATGTTACTTTATTGTCATAAAGTGTATTTCCTCCAGTTCTCTCCTGACATGCAGTGCTGCAGAGTGTAATGTACAGGAGTGTTCAAAATAATACCTATCCAATATGACTAACCAGATTATTCACTGTTTTTGTTGTAAATTATTTCACCACATGTCAATCAATTTACTAGTTGGTGCAGTAGATTCTTAGAAAACTAAAGGCCGCTTTACACGTCTCAATATCGTTCCGATTTTTTATACAACAGCATGATATTGCCTGCATGAACTCACATGAACTTTCCCACAGGTGCACAGCTCCGCTACATCTCTGGTAGAGGTTCTCTACCAGAGATGTAGCAGAGCTAAAGAAGAACCCTGGATTGGACTACGTCGGACGGAAGAGGATTTATAATAAAGATGGAGTCTCTAAATGTCTTTTTTGTTTTATTTCTAATAAAATATTTTTTCTCTGTGTTGTGTTTTTTTGCAGCAGCAGTATGGCTGTGACAGCAGGGTTCACCCGCGGTCATAGCCCGAGGTATGACCTGAGCTGAACCCTGACTGTTGTAGTCATTTCTTAGCCTGCTCTCCCTCTTCATAGCTCTTCATAGACATGTGTGTCTATGCAGAGCGATGTAGCAGTGCTGAGATTGCGTTTATGGACTACATCGGACGGAATAGGATTTTTTTAAATAAAGATGGAGTCACTAAATGTCTTTTTTGTTTTATTTATAACAAAAAAAAATTTCTCTGTGGTGTGTTTTTTTTTACAGAATTTACTAGAAATTCATGGCGGACATGTCTACTATTGGCGTGACCGCCATGAATTTCGGGCTTAGGGCCAGCTGATGATACAAAGCTGGCCCTAACCCCTTTATTACCCAGTGAGCCACCGCACAAGGGACTTGGAAGAGTTGGGTTCAGCGCCTGAAGATGGCGCTTTAATAAACACGCCATCTTCTGGGGAGGCTGCGGGCTGCCATTCGCAGCGGGGGGTGCCCAGAAAGCTTGGCCCTCCCTGCGAAGTGGATTCCAGCCCCCAGCTGCCTAGCTGTACCTGGCTGGACATAGAAATAGCGCGGAGCCCCATGCATTTTTTTTTTTATTTCATGAAATTCATGAAATAATAAAAAAAAAGGGGCTCCCCTATATTGTTGTGTCCGGCCAGGTACAAATAGGCACCTGGGAGTTGGTGGCAGCCTGCTGTATCCGGCTGGATACAAAAATATGGCAAAGCCCACGTCAAATTTTTTCTGAAAATCCAAAAAACAATATGCAAATTTGCACTTCAGTAAGGAAGTGGAATAACTCCAGTGCCACCTTTAAGTAGCTCCTTAAAGTCATAATCACTTTCCAACAAGCTTTTTAATATGACTATGGGATTTGTGCCAGATCAGAACCCCAAACTACAGACGCTGCATTTTGGGGTAACTGCCCCTCATCAGTGTAATGTGTGGGATATTATGATCTGGCTGTGTGAGTGGGCCAAGACAAGGTCTGGGAACTTGCTATCTAGCTTATGGAGAGAAGTTTTCCAGCAACCATAAGAAGACAGTTAAAGGGAACCTGTCAGGTGGTTTATGCCTCCCCAGCTATCACTATCTGTAGCTGCAGCTTTATAATACCAGTCTAATCATCCCTGTCTGAGCTCATAGTGTAATGTGAAAGGTGAAAGAAAAGCATTTATATACTTACATTTCAGTCCCCACCTTGGAGGAGGGGGACTGTCTGGCAGGATAATAATAGTATTATAAAGCTGCAGCTACAGACAGTGATAGCTGGGGAGGCATAAACTAGCTGACAGGTTCCCTTTAAGTAGGTGAAGAGATTGTAGCCACTTCCCTCCTCTCAGAAATGTGCAAATTTGCACTTCAGTAAGGAAGATACAGATATATGTGGCCCAATGCGTATTCAGACCCCTGGAAAGAAGAGATATTTTCTCACATTCATTGATGACAATTCAAGATACACAGTCAGGGGTGTAACTAGGTTTGCCGGCGCCCGGGGCAAGGATCTTTTTTGGCGCCCCCCCCCCCAAAGTAGGAGGTGAGGACCGGGGGGGGGGGTGCTGTCAGGTTTCAGCCGCGCCTCTCATATTGCAGCCGCGGGGGGAGGTGCCGCCGGCGTGTGTGCAGCATGTATACATGAGGCAGGCACACTATGAGGTGTATATATGTATACATCACCAGGCAGGCAGACACTATGAGGTATAACTAATATTATACCTCTTAGTGTGTGCCTGCACCTGCCCTGATGTAGATAACATATATAGACACCTCATAACTCCCACAGGCAACCACCAGTCCACCCTCCCCCCATAAACCCCCCCGTCCCGCCTGTTTAGGGTTACTTTTTAGTTTTTACTTTATTAGGAGAGACGAGTACTGTACAGTTGTAGGCGCTGCCGCGCAGCTAGCCTAGCTAGGAGGACGGACCGGGACCCGGACGACTCAATGCTCAATCTGAGTCGGGACTCAGGAGTCGGAGGCAGGCCACAGCGGTGAGCAGCTCCTAACCTCGGCTCCTCTTCTTCTCTCCGTGACTCCGTCTATGCGGCGCGCCGGGTGACGTCACATCAGCCACAGCGCGACGTGCCCGGGGGCGGGGGGGGGGTGTTGAGGTGTCAACTGCTGCCAGGGGGCGGGGCGGACCAAGCAGCAGGGGATGGAATGGTTGTGTGCACGCAGCTCCGCGGCCGTGCGTGCACAATATGCTGCGAGCAGCGAGCCTGCGAGGTGATTAGTTCTGGCGGCGGCGCTGCACCCCCCACTGACTGGCGCCCGGGGCTGAAGGTCCGGCTGCACCCCCCTAGATACGCCCCTGTACACAGTTGTCTATCTACTTCACAGCAAAAATGAAGTTCCAGAGAAACTTGAAATATATCTAGCTGAAGTATATAACAAGTTTGGGAGAATGCCAAAAATTCTACGTGCAGATAATGGGACTGTATATACAAGTAATGAGACACAGAGCATTTTAAGGAGAAATGGAATCATATTTCAGACTACTGTACCATACAACCCTGAGCAAAATGGTGTAGCAGAAAGAAGGAACCGAACACTCTGTGAAAGCGGAAGGAGTATGTTATTTGATGCAAATCTGCCTACAGAATATTGGGGCGAAGCTATTATGACGGCTTGCTATCTTCAGAACAGACTACCAGGTAAAGCGACAGAGAAAACTCCATTTGAGCAATGGAATAGTGCAAAGCCAAAACTATGAAATAAAAAAGCCAAAACTATGAAATGAAAAATGGAAAATCACCCTGGGGTGAAGGGGTTAAGGTCTAAAAATTACCAAGCATGTCCCTTGAATTGTAGTGACTTAAATACTTAATCAAGTTACATTGGGAGTTCAGGGTTGTAACTGGACAGAGAGGTAACAGACCCGCACTGATTTCTGGGACAACTATTTATACATCAATCAGATGCCGCTTATGTACTGTCCTCATTTACTAAACCAGACACATCAGCGTAGTCAGGGCTCCGCTGTGAGCGATGGATAAAGTTACTGGGGACGTTGTAACATCAATTTTTTATTTATAGATTTTAAAATCTTTATTGTATAAAATTTTTCTGAAGACAATACTGTTTTAGGCTCGTTATGTTGAACAGGTCCAGTTCTTATAGAATCACATAGAATTCTGCCTCAACACATACCGTCACTTTTCCTTGAACTACTTCCCCAGACAGAGTGCTGTCGCCATAAGTGATAGTGATGCTTGTGCCATACTTAAAGTAGGAGTCAAATTTGGTTGGATCATCCATTCGTAGTGTTACTGAAAAAGGAGACACTGCTCAGTTATTCTCACTATATAGAACATATGACTGTCCGCAATGCAATGAAGTGTAGAATTATTTATTGAAATATCATTAGAAACAAAAAAACATGTAAATCTGGAATTACTTTATATTCACCTACTGTTATGTATGCACACAGCAAGCTATTGCCTCATTTTACAGACTCCCATATAAATTGAAATTACTTTAGTCTGATAATCCAGTAAATCTGATAATCTGGCACAGTACTGTGATATGGAGTTTCACAAGGCCATGAACAGAGGATTGTCACACAAATAACCAACACTCCTTAAAAGAAGATCTGGGCAGTTATATATACAGTGGAGGAAATAATTATTTGATCCTTTTCTGATTTTATTAGTTTGCCCACTGACACAGACATGAACAGTCTGTAATTTTAAGGGTCAGTTAATTTTAACAGTGAGAAATAGAATATCAAAAATAAAATCCAGAAAATCACATTGTCTAAACTATATAAAGTTATTTGGATTGTGAAGAGAGAAATAAGTATTTGATCCCCTACAAACCATTAGGAGTTCTGGTTCGTATAGACCAGTTAGATGCCCCTAATCAACTCATTATCTGCATTACACCCAGCTGTCTTACATTGTCACCGACTCCTGTCCACACACTCAATTATCAGTCACCTCTAACCTCTACAACATGGGAAGAGCACAGAGCTTTGTAAGGGTGCCTTCACATTTGCGTATGGGAAGGCAGCGTACGCTGCGTTCCCATACGCAGTCAAACGCATGCGCACTCCGTTCCTATGTTTAACATAGGAACGCATAGTGCCTGCGTTTGCTGCGTTCGGGTGCGGATGCGGACGATATCTGCTCCTTCCGGTGTCCAGCATCCGCACCCGGGACGCAGCCAGTTGCATTTTTTTGTGCGCAGAGCTTGGACAATCAGCAAGCGTCCCCAAGCGCACAGAACATGCATTGTCTTCAATGGGTCCGCAGTGTTCAGCGCTTGACAGCGCGGGAGAACGCTGCGAACCCATTGAAAAATCTCCCGGTGGCCGCCGGTGATGTCACAGGAGCTCACCGACGGTCACCGGGAGATCAGCTGAGCCACTGCTGTCCTCCTCCTCCCCGCCGCCTGTAATGTGCTAGTGGTGTCGGCGGGGAGAACAGCTGATGTGACAGCTGTTTGAATCTTCCCGCGCCGACATCTCCTCTCGGTGTCGGCGCGGGAAGATTCAAACAGCTGTCAGATCAGCTGTTCTCCCCGCCGACACGTCCCGGTGCTTACCGGCGGCGGGGAGGAGGAGATCTCCGGCGCTGATCTCCGCCCCCGGCCCGCCCCCGGACAGCGCCGATTGGCTGCCGGGCTCCCTAGTGATGTGTCCGCAGGCGGACATTATCCGCTGCGGACACATCAAAGTGTCACTGCTTTTGACAGCGTTTGTGTCTGCCTGCCATCAGCATGCAGACACAAACGCTAATGTGAAGCCAGCCTAAGGCTGCCTTCAGACTTGCAGATGCATCTGTAACCACTGTATGGTAACCGCTGGTTTTGCACTGTGTCTCTTGTATCAGTGGCAGCTCAGGAGTCAGTGGTGTGTATTAGACATGTTTATTTCCTTCGGACCTGCGAGGGTTAATGTCTGTTTTTCTCTACTGCCGCTGGTCAGGTGATGTGGTTTGACCACTCCCACACCCTTTAAATTGTCACATGACCCATCACCTGATGTCATTTATAGAGTTCATTCTATTCAAGACCATCCTGGTGTGTGGAGCTTTCCTGCTGCCGGAGATCTCCTGTCTAGGAGCTGAGCACTTTGTGGCCTTGGATTGGGGCTGCTTCCCTCAAGTATTGGAATCCTTTTGTGTATCCCTGGTCTGTTTACCTATGCCTGCGTGTTATTATGCTAGAGGTGATGTCTACTGCACTCACCGACCTACGCAGTAGCCAGGGTTGCCATAGGTGACAGATAGGAACTAGGCACGTGATGGTTACAGGGAGAAGGACCTGCTTAGGGCTGTTAGGGCAGGAAGGGACAGACACAGGCCAGTGTTAGGAGGTGTCCTCATCCCTCGCCCCCTACTATTAAGGACTTTTCCCTTTACCATCCCACTGTCCATATCTGTTACCCATGTGGCAGACATCTTTATTGTCCACATGTGACGGTTGCCTAGAAGACCAGACCAGTATCAGCGCTCTCCAGTGATCCTGGCTAGATTCAAAGCAGTGCTTACAAGCTCAATAGAAAACAGATTAGAAGTGCTGCGCATTGTCTAGCAGCGGTGGTCGGTCTCAAAGTCAACAAGCTGTCAATAAAAAATAGTGTTAATATTCAAGAGTGGCTGTAAATTGCAAAATTGCTTATTTTTACATGCACTAACAATACCCATTTATGAAAATAAGATAATCCTTTACATGTTGTTATTATAAAGATCTAGTGCATTATTTAAAGTACTCACTGCAAGTAAGTTCCAGATCTTTGTGAGCTAAGGATGGTACCTTGAGATTAGAATAGTATGAGTAAAAGCTCATATTAAATTCCTGTGGAGGGGACTCGATACCAATTTGTGCAAAGAACGGAGCCTAGAGGAGGTAACAAGGTTGAAGATATTTTAAATTCTAGTTTTCAAATTGATATAAAAAAAAATGCCTTTTTCACATGTTTCTGCATTTAGTACATTGTAGACAATGGAAGATGTGAGCACCTGGCCATGGACTAATAACTATCAGACTTTTCCAGCACAGATGGTTAGTTATGTCGATTTTATTGTTCACAAGTTGAAGGGTGAAGGGGATGTACCAGAGTGTCACTTCCAATCTGATTTCATAGACCATACTGCAATCAGGTCTACATTACCAATCAAGGTCCTGCATCTGGTGGGGGTGGGGGATTTTTGCTCCATTTTGCGGGGGGGGGGGGGGGGGGGGGGGGTGCCCAATACACATCCTGCAGACAATACGCCTCTTGTTAACCCCTTAAGGACCGAGCCTTATTTTGCAATTCTGACCAGTGTCACTTTATGAGTTAATATCTCTGGAGTGCTTCAAAATACCCCAGTGATTCCAATATTGTTTTTTCATGACATATTAGACTTCATGTTTTTAGTAAATTTAGGATAATATTTTCTGCATTTCTTTGACCAAAAATAGGGTTTACATGCAGCCATGATGGGTATAGCCATCATTGGTCATTAAGGGGTTAAAGTTAGTCAGTTGATGCTGTGAATCGGAAGCAAGAGGATCTGTTTTTTGGCCCTGTCCTGAAATCCATGGGTGGATTATAGAAAATGGATCTGGATACATGCGCTACAGTTGTGATATCTGTCGTCTGGAGGAAGTTAAGGACTATCGTTGCCGGTTGGTTTCTGATCTTGTGGACTGGCGGCATCACATTGTGGCCATCTGCCTGGAGCTGCTGTAATACCAGGTACGGATACAAATACAAATAGTTGCATCGTTAACCTGCCTAGGTGATTATTACAGCCCACAACGTCAGACCTTCACTGAAGGTTTACTTAATAACCATCTCTATATATTCTCTATGACTTACATCCAAATAGCTGTACATTGTCTCTTGTGTAGAAGCTTCATTTGCTGAGAATGATGAAGTCTGACACACTGAGTTCTTTGTTAATGGAATCCTGGGTTGAGATAAAGGATAAAATCAGTGGTGGGGCATGGTTATACAGAGCTCATGAATAGGGAGGACAACATGACAGCAGGTTTACCAGCTTCTTCTGATTTTATCAAAACTACAGCAAGCAGCCTAGTAAGTGATGCATTGCTGGAATCAGGGTCTCTGTATATTACGCTGCTCATTGATTGGGTGGTAAATATCCTTTTAGTTATTGTCTTTCTCTGAGCATCATTCTAATGTCTTTGGATATATTATTGGTTTATCCATTATAGGAGCACATATAAATGATGCCCAAATAAAATCACCTATAGCTATTAATTACCATGAAGGTTCTGTATGGTAAACATATATGAAGGCGGAGGCTGGTGTATGTGAACTGAAGAGATACAGAGTGTCTCACCGGTACTGAGTCTAGTCCTAGTAGCCTGGATCAATACAACCTACATTAATAATATAGGAGATTCCTTCCATATTACTGCTCAATGCCTCTTTTGTTGGAGGCCAGGCAGGGGCTGGCTGGAGCCTCTAACCCCGGGTGGCACATTTCTACAGCCAGCCCTGCCTTGAGGGGGGGGGGGGGTGCTGTCGGGCTGCCTTGAGAAGCGGGGGGGGGGGGGGGGGTGCTGTCGGGCTGCCTTGAGAAGCGGGGGGGGTGCTGTCGGGCTGTCAGCACTGACCTTGCCTCATGCTGTCTCCGTGCCGTCCCAGCCGCAAGGCGGCGCGCCGGCCGCAAAGCGACACCCGCGGCCGGCCCGTTTCTGCAGGGGGCGGCCCCCTAATGGTGGACTATACCACCAGCCCAGGGGGCACCTGCCCCCCTGCCACCTGGGCCAGCCCGCCCCTGAGGCCAGGAGACTTCAAAATGTCTCTGATTAGCAAATGAGCAAGAAGAGAAACCATTTGTTTATGCCCAATGCACAGTGTAACCTCCAGGAAGATGGAAATGTCGTCCAATAAATGCAATGTGATTCAAGCTGAAAAAGACATCAACCTGTGCTTAGAAGGTAATTAAAGGGAATCTAACAGAAGATTTTTGCTATGTCACTTGAGAGCAATTTGATGTAGTCAAAGGGACCCTGAATTCAATAATGTATCACTTAGATTACTGTGTGCAAGGGTTCTGACACACTCACAGCTTTCACATTTAGCCATCTAGCAGAGCTGAGAGAGCTGCTCCCGCCAACACCAGGCTCTGTATGTACATTGTTTATAGATAATGAGCTGCTAATCACAGCAGGGGGGTGCCGGACTAGCTGACCTAGACTGGCAATGATAATGTTCTGAAGCTAAAATAAACATTACAGGGAAATAACAGCACCAAGTCTAATAAGAGGCACATAGCTGAAATCTCTGTGTTAACCCCTATAGCATTCTGTCTTCAGATTACATAGCAAAAACCTGCTGACAGATTCCCTTTAAAATGCCCATATCAAATTCATGTGACTTGACATTTTGGGAATCAGCCCCTCTTCTGAAACACGCTTGTACTGATCTTTGATAAACTGAACCATTAGAAAGTTATCTGGTGTCCACAGTGCAGTGTGTGTCTCCTGCACAGGGCTCCACGTGAGGACACATCATATGGCCGCTGCAACATATTCCATTGAGACATGTTGGGGTCTTAGGCTCTGCTAGATCTTGATGGATCATCATAACAGCCTTTAATATCCATTTTGGTCCTGGAGACATTATTTATTTTGCTGTGGTGAGATGTCATTTTTCTATCATTATCTCCTGCAATCGCCTGTTTGCCCTGGACGGTTGTTCCTCGTCTATTCTTGGACTTTCTGCTATCGCAGTATTGTATACATTACTGTATACGCCTTACTATCTATATTACAAGGTGAACAGCACTTCTTCCTGCTTCTGATGAAGACCTTCTAAAGCATAGAGGAGAAACGCGTCAAGTCATGGGGAATTGTAACCCATCTTTGATAACCACAGTTCATAAGAACAACAACTATCTACTAATGAGGTTCTACCATTGAGTTAAGTTGACTCCTCTGGAGGCCTCTTCACTGTTCGATCCTAGCCTAGGGGCACCCATAGGGATAGCCGCCGTGGTATGTGGCACTCTAATCCTAAGGTGAAAATCCTCCATTGATAGCAGGGTTCAAAATAGGGTGATATAGGCCCCTACTGTGTTATAGTTGATAAGTTGGGTCTGGGGCCTTCCTCGCTGTATCTGTTTGTCTGTTTATGTGGATTTTTTTTCATTTATACAATAAAGGTGTTGTTTTTTTTAAATATTCTAATCATTGATAAATATGGATATTACTCTAAACTGCTTCAAATAACTGATACCTAACTATATCCCAAATCTATTATGAAACAGTAGAGTCTCCGGAGTCTCTTAAAGATTGAAAAGAACGATGGCGTCCAAGCTCAACCGTCACACCATTCAGACGAGGCTATAGAGAGCCCTGCTCCCGGGATTCATGGGACTTTCAGCGATCAGCAAGTTAGCCCTGTACCCTGGATTAGTGATTAGTTTCTATCATGGAACAATTCTATTCTACTGCAGCCTGCATTGTGGGCCATAGCGGCATGCACACGTGTTTAGTTGTTACTGAAAGCGCTCAGTGCACTTGTAGATAAACACCCTCCAAACAGCTCCTGTAATTCAGGGGGACGCTTGCTTTGTCTTACATCATAGGGCTATACACTCCCTGACAGAAGTTATGTGGCTTATCCATGTTATGTAAATAAAAGCTTATAACCTAACGTTACATTCATCCATTGGTTGTATACATTTCTCTTTTAAAAGCTGAAACCCTCCAAAATGTGGTTTAGATTAAGAAAATAAATTTGCATCAATGCTGAAATATTGATCATTTAATGAACACAGAATGGTCAGATTTTGGCAAGACAAACGTTTTGTCGCCTGGTCATATAATGCTCCAAATCCTAGCTTACATCCTCACCTGTGCTCAGTAAATGATTGGTTAATTAGTGGGTGTGTCTAAAAAGAAACCCAGCACCCCAGACCTTCACTTGGAACTGCAACCTGAGCTCTGACAACATGTCAAAAATCCACCCTGCCAGCAAAGCCTTGATTATCAATTGGCTGCAGGCCAGATCCACTGCAGAGGTGGCTGTCACCTTTAATGTGTCTCAGCGTCAAGTACAAAGAATTAAAAAAAAGATTTGAAGAGACTGGAGATGTTTGACAAGCCCAGGTCCAGCAGATCCTGCAAGACAACTGCTCAGGAGGAACGTTTGTTGGTTAGAAAATCCAAAGCAAGCCCCTCTTCCACTGCAGCAGAGCTCCAACAGGCCTGGTCATCTCAAGTCCCTGTGTCAACTAGAACAGTTTGTAGGATTCTGTCTCTAAATGGCTTCTATGGTCAAATCACTGCCCAGAAGCCAGCACTAAACAAAAGGCAAATAAAAAACCGTGTGGCATTTGTAAAGTCATGTAAGGGAGGCATGTAAGCCTATTGCTATTCCTGATGACTTAATTAATAAAAAGTATGAATCATTGTTGAACCACATGGATGCAGTCCTTCAAGCTCATGGAAGTCACACAAAATATTAAATATGACTCTAATAGCACCACAGCTTCATTCACCAATGTTATGCAACATATATTTGTATTTTAAGTTAATTATTTGTTTGAATATCACATTACTTTCTGTAGGCGACAAAACATTTGTCTTGCCAAAACCTGACCATTCTGTGTTCATTAAATGATCAATATTTCAGCATTGATGACAATTTATTTTCTTAACCTAAACCACATTTCGGAGGGTTTCAGCTTTCAAAAGAATAATTTATACAACCAATGGATGAATTTAAGCTTTTATTTACATAACATGAATAGGCGACATAACTTCTGTCAGGGAGTGTAGTACAGTGTCTGATGTAAGGATAGATTTCAGCTCTGAAGCCAACAGATGGGTGAATGCAGCTCTGAGCCATAATACCAGCTGTAACTCTGCTCAAATTACACAAAGTGCAGACAACTGTGTCTTCACTCCAGGTTTGAGCTGACAAATCATCAGATTGCCCTTGAGCCAGTGTTCTTCTATGGGGCAGTGCACATGTCCGATTGTTTCCTCGGATCAAGTCTGTCCAGTAGAAAATTTGCAGCTTCCGTAAATCGGATCACAATCAGCCAAGCAAATCAATGGGTCAGTGCAAAAACATCAATGACGTATGAAAGACATATGACGCTATACATAGCTGTCAAACTAAATTATGATATATACTATATAGTGAATATTAAGACTATATTACATTAACACTATAAATACATACGATATATCATTCAAGACTGCAGATATAGGGAAGGTTGAATGGTAGAAAGAGGTAACATGGTCTAGTTTCTTCACTATTTCTTGTCCTGCATGACATAGGCCATGTTCACACACATGCATTTTTTTGCCCATCCCTGCGTTTTTTGGGCTGTTAAAAAAACGCAGGTGCGTTAACGCAGGGTGCATTTGAGTGTACATGCGTTTTTTAGCCCCACTTGCGGTTTTTTCCCCCAGTCCAAAAAACGCTGCATGCAGCGTTTTTGGGTGCTGTAAAAAAACGCATGTGCATTTTCCCAAAAACGCATGCGTTTTTTTAACATGGGCCTCTATGGGAAACGCATGCTTTAACGCAGGTGCCTATATGTTCCCTCCGTTAACGCATGCGTTTCCCATAGGGGCCCATGTTAAAAAAAACGCATGCGTTTTTGGGAAAACGCACATGCGTTTCTATAACATGGGGCCCTATGGGAAACGCATGCGTTTTTAAAGGGCACATTTATGCACCCTGCGTTAACGCTTGCGTTTTTGCCTGCGTTTTTGAGGAAAAAATGACAAAGTCCAATAAGGCTGTATTTCCTTTCAGACACACAAGAGACATTTTTTAGCACTCCTAAAAAAACGCATGTGGTTTTAGGAGTGCTAAAAAAAACGCAAATTGTGTGTGAACAATGCCACACAGCAGTGAAATAAGTATTGAGGCGTCACCAATTTTCTAAGTAAATACATTTCTAAAAGTGCTATTGATATAAATTTCTCACCAGATATCAGTAACAATCCATCTAATCAACAGAGGGAAAGAAATCAAACCATAGATGTCCATGAATTTAGTGATGTGTTTAATAATGAGAAATGATACAGGGACAAAGTATTGAACACGCTTACTGAAATGTATTTAGTACTTTATAGAAAAGCCTTTGTTGGTGATGAAGCTTCAAGACGCCTCCTATATGGAGAAGCTTGTGACATGCATTACTCTGGTGTGATTTTGGCCCATTCTTTTACACAAACGCTCTTCACGTCCTGAAGGTCCGGTGGATTCTTCTATGAACTCTGAGGTTTAGCTCCTTCCATTCATTCTCTATAGGATTCAGGTCTGGTGATTGGCTTGGCTATTCACACTTTATGTTGTTTTTCCTGAAACTAATTGAGAGCTTCCTCGTCTGTGCTTGGGATCATTGTCTTGCTGGTATGTCCACCCTGGTTTCATCTTTATCATCCTGGTAGATGGCAGCGGATTTTTATCAGAAATGTCTCGGTACATTTATACATTCATCCTTCCATCAATCACATAAAGTTTGTCATTGTCGTATGCAGAAAAACAGCCTCACACCCTGGTGTGCCCACCTCCAAACTCCCCATTGGTGTGGTGCTTTTGGGGTTATATGCAGCGCCTTTTGCTCTCCAAACATGGTGTGTTATGGCAGCCATAGTATGTAACTTTGATCTCATCTGACCAGACTATATTCTCCCAGTATTCTCTAGAATTGTCTAAGGCTATGTGCTGACAGACAAAAAGCCATGCAGAATTTTCTTCATCAATCTACATCTGATTTTAGCAGACATTACACAAATAAAGTTGCACTTTTGCTACCTAAAAGCTGCTTTTCTGATGCAGAGAATCCTGCACCCATCCCTGTCAGTGCCCGCCCTGTGATGCGGCGCTTACCTTGTGTACTAGCAGACACTTCCTGGATTTGGCCACATCACACACCACATCGGTCACACGCCCCCTACCCACTTTATGTGTGATACAGCCGAAAACACAAAGTGCCTGCCAGTACACAAGGCAAGCGGCGTAATTTAATTGACATGCTGCAGATTTGTACGGATCAGATTCCATCCAGATGTTCAAGGATTTCAGTTGGATCTCAGAGTGCAGCCAGTTCCGGCATTGCCTCATGACCCAAGTGTGACAGCCTCATAGTAATATATGAACCTGTCACGCTTGGGTCGGAAGAGCCGCGTTGGTCCATACATTAGTAGTCCATGCTTGGACCAATTTGCAAGCATGTCTAAATGTATCAATACTCCTATACAAGTAATCACGCAAACTCTCCTGATAAGAGCACGTATGCTTATACAGTGCCTACAAGTAGTATTCAACCCCCTGCAGATTTAGCTGGTTTGATAAGATGCCAATAAGTTAGAGCCTTCAAACTGCAAACGAGAGTAGGATTTATTAACAGAAGCATAAATCTTACACACCAAAAAGTTATGTTGCTCACTTGAATTTTAATAAATTTTAAACATAAAAGTGTGGGTCAATTATTATTCAACCCCTAGGTTTAATATTTTGTGGAATAACCCTTGTTTGCAATTACAGCTAATAATGGTCTTTTATAAGACCTGATCAGGCCGGCACATGTCTCTGGAGTTATCTTGGCCCACTCCTCCATGCAGATCTTCTCCAAGTTATCTAGGTTCTTTGGGTGTCTCATGTGGACTTTAATCTTGAGCTCCTTCCACAAGTTTTCAATTGGGTTAAGGTCAGGAGACTGACTAGGCCACTCCATCACCTTGATTTTTTCCCTCTTGAACAAGGCCTTGGTTTTCTTGGCTGTGTGCTTTGGGTCGTTGTCTTGTTGGAAGATGAAATTACGACCCATCTTAAGATCCTTGATGGAGGAGCGGAGGTTCTTGGCCAAAATCTCCAGGTAGGCCGTGCTAT
>JARQOC010000010.1:12304438-12594438 GCA_033576535.1 Allobates femoralis
TCACCCTTTTAATAATATTTCTGCATAGCCAGGACTTAGTGTCATCATCAAAACTGACTTTGCAGTAATTCTTTAAACATTTTTGGTAACTTCTTTTGCTGATCATAATCTGTATTAAAAAAAATGAAAAATACAAATGTTGCTGGGGCTTTTAGGGGCCCGTCACACGGTGCCACCTCGCCGGAGATATCGGGAGCGCGCATGCTTTTGGTGCCCCGCCAGCGTCGCCCCCCCCCCTTCCTGTTTACACGGGGAGACACCTCCGACGATGCACCAGCAAGCTGACAGGCGGCATCGCTGCTGGGGTGTCTCAAAACCCCAGCGGCGATGCAGTACTATGGGAGCATAGCTCCCGTCGCCTGACAGGTCCGCCGGCGGCCATTTACATGGGGCGACACCTCCAGCGATGCACTGGCGAGCTGACAGGCGGCATCGCCGTCGGGGTGTCTCAAAATGCAGAACAATGGGAGCCTATGGCAGGTCGCCGGCGGCCATTCACATGGGGCGACACCTCTGGCGATGGGCTGGTGAGCTGAGAGGCGGCATCGCCCTTGGGGTGTTTCAAAAACCCCAGCGACGATGCAAGACAATGGGAGCCTATGGCAGGTTGCCGGCGGCCATTTACATGAAACCACTGCTCTGAAACCAGGCGACCAGTAAAAGGCGTCGCCATCACCTAATTAGGTGATGCAAGGGGGATATCGGTGCTGATAGGCCACGCCCCTGCATCGCCTAACAAATCGGCGATACTGATATCGCCGCGTGTGACGGTACCCTTAGACTTTTGCTCTCTGATGTTTCAGGAAACAACACATGTACATAGCCACTTTAAACAGACTATAACCCAAACATTTGTACTGTAATGAGCATGCGCAAAGGTCATTGTGGAAGTAGGGGGATCAGGGTCAGCTGTGATTATTGCGATTGGTGCATCCTGCATTATTGGTCTCTGAAGTCCTACCTCTGATATACTGGAGCCTGATGAAAACTCTTCCTGAAAGGACAGTCTAAAAAAGCCCCTAGTGTCCAGTGTGACAATTGCAAGTTTACTCGTTTGTTCATGAAGAAAACAAAAAACAAAGTCACATTTAAAAAACATATAAGGATAGGAATACTAAAACCATATGTTAACCAGGGGCGTAACTGCAATAGGTGCAGGGGTTGCAATTGTACCTGGTCCCTGGAGCCTAGGGGGCCCCAATAGTCTCTTTGGCCTATAGAAAAAGACTAATGCTATTATAGATTTGCAATAATAGGGGGCCCCGTTGGAGCTTTCGCATCGGGGCCCATGAGCTTCACTCCACTGATGTTAATAATAGGTCACTCTCTAATGATAGCTTCCTTTTTACTAGAGAATGTATGTGCACAGTGTATAAATTGTATGTTACTATTACTCATACTATAGGTGGAGAGGAAAGAAAGAGAGCGAGAGTTGCATCACAATGAGTTAGAAGATCATCAAAAAGTTACTTTATTTCAGTAATTGAATACATAAAGTGAAACACACATATTATATAGTCATTACACACAGAGGGAGCTATTTCAAGTTTTTATTTCTGTTAATGTTGATGATTATGGCTTACAGATAATGAAAATCCAAAGGTCATTATCTCAGAAAATTAAAGTAGGGAGGATGAAGGGTTAACAACGTATAGGTTGAACGAGTTATCAGCCCAAATTCTGGTACAAAATCACTTTATTGTTTAAAACATAGATCTCTACACAACATTTTTATAAAATGATTGACAAGATCCCCATGAAAGTGATCCCTGAAGCGACCCATAGAACCCCACATAAGACATTGATTATAATAATTTTATGCAACATTGCAGCAAATCGACTGATCAGACATATGGCCTCCAAAACACTGTGAACTAAATCCTCCTGGGTTCACCCTCCCAAGGTAGATCAGATGAGGTAGAAATAGAAGGATACAGATAAAGGTAAAAAGTTTTACTATCAGTTATTTTAAAGGAACGTGGAGCTATATACATTGGAAACACAGGGAAGGGAAGGGCATCATATATGAAAAAAATGTGTGCAAAACATATACACCCATACAGTGAAAAATGAGTATTTAGGCCGGCTTCACACCATGGTGACATCCGATCTGGGGCTGTCCGATGTAAACCGGACAGCCCCAGACCGGATTTTGGCCCCGGATGGAGTGTGGAGCCCACTGGGACGGGGCACTCGGTACCGGACTGGGGTACCACTGGGGATATCACGGCGGTCTTGGTCCGGACCGTGTCCTGGGTTCTCACAATTAAAAGGGAATATTTACAGGGGATTGTTGTCGTGACGCCACCCACGGGTTGTGGTCAGTAAGGGGACCACCGCTGCAGTGTGCTTCTGTCAGGAGGATGGATGGACGCTGCAGCAAGGTGGATGAGCCTGCCGCGGGTCGGGGCAGCTCCTGACAGGGTAAAAGGTGTAATCTAAGTTCTGTATGCCTGGAATCATACACGGGAGACTGAAGCAGGGTTCACCGGGTTTACTTGCAAGTTCTTTCCAGTTCAAAGAGCACATGGTACAGTTCTCAACACAGTTCTTATTCACAGTCAACTCCGGACACTTTGAACCCTCTGCAGGCAGGCTATCTTCCTGAGTCCCCTCACTCCTTCTGTAACCTTTCCGGCTTGTTCTCTCCCTGTTCTCCAGTGTGGGTTGTATGACGGCAACTTGGTCCCTTAGTGTGACTTTTCCCTACATGTATGGGCAGTAAGTCCGGGTCCTCTAAAGTGTTGCTGAGCCTCCAACCCTTGTAGTAGGAATACTGATCTGGAATCCGTGTCCCCACCGGTTTGTCTGGGGAGCCGGCGTGTAGCAGCAGTCCCCCTCAGAGCCGACACTCTGGTCCGAGCCTGGCTTAGGTGTCCCTATCTTGCAAGGGATCACTGGTTCTTTCCTACCCGTGTGGCTATCCAGGTACTTCCACGGGAACCTTTCCCTTCTGCAGCCAGTCAATACTGCCGTACTCCTCGGACCAGGTGGTATTGGTCTGGTTTCTGTCCTCACTCCTCTGTGGGCTACAGGCTATGGACGAGCTTTCTCTCCATGGATCTGTGTCTCTTTGGATTCTGCATCTCCAGCGAGCCCTATCTCTCCGGGAAGTGTCACTCTGTCTGTTTGGTCTTGTCTGTGCTGCTCGGCTCACTCTGGCCTACTCTGGGTTTTTTCCTCTCAGCCTTCTCCGGCCTACTGGCTAACTCTCCCCATTGTTCCTCCTTTTGTTCTGGTCTACCACCTGACCTACCTTCCCACCCACTTTCCTCTAAAGCCCACCACCCTTTTCCCGCCTAGAGTCCCGGGCTCCGGGTTGGGTGTTGTGCTCTTTTGGGTGTGTGTGCTGTGAGGGTGCTTGTTGCACAAACCGTCTCCTACCTGCCTGGCTGCAGTTCCCTATGTGGCCAGCCTGGTCGCAGGGGCGTGACAGGAGTTGGATGGCAGCTCTCTGCCATCCGGTTTCCATGTGTCCGGGAGAATCGGATTTTTCTCCCGGACACAAAATCGGAGCATGCAGTATTTTTGTGTCCGGGGAGAAAAATCTCCCCAAATTGAATCCTCCCGGATCCAGGGCAATCCAGCGCTCCCTAACTTGGGAGGCTATGGGGCCGGATTGTCCCCATCCGGGAGGATACGGGAACCGGACTCCTGCGGTTGCACACTAATGTAATTTCAGGATTGCGGCTAGCTCCCCGCGAGCCGTTGTCCTGAATCATCAACAGCGGCAGCTGCGTCCGGCTGCACACCGGCATATTAGCCCTCCTGTTCTGTGTGCTGATCCTTTCCGGGGCTGTCTGGTTCATCCCTGACAGCCCCGGACCTGATTACACCGTGGGGTGAGGCCAGCCTTAGTAATCAACACACAGTGAAAAACCTTGTCCATAGGGTATAACAAACACACGTGCCAAATAATGTGGAGTTGATTGACAAAACACAGAAAAATCCTTTTCAGGTGCTCAAGTGCAACAAAGAGTGATACAAAAAGAGTGATACAAAAAGAGTGATACAAAAAGAGTGATACAAAAAGAGTGTAAAACAGTGAAAACTATGGTGTGAGATACACAGAAAAAGGAAAAGAGTGTAAAAATAAGAGAAAGATAGTGGGATGAAAATATATCAGAGAGGTCGTATACCCAAAAGAGGAGTGCAGGGTAAAAAGATGTGGTGGTATACAGGTATATATATATCTCAGCACTACAAAGACATGGGTTATATTTTATTGATATACCAATCCAGTGGGTACATAGTTACCCTGTCATATAGGGTATATAACAATGTACCTTCTAGGTATGCTGAGAGTTATCAAACTGAAAGGTTAGCAGGTGCATAGTACATTAACAGTGAGACAATGTGCACTATATTGGTGAAAATAAAATTGCAGCAAACAAGAGACAGTCTATATAAGAGGTTAAATGTACAGAGGTAATTGGTAAAGCGAGGCTAGGAGGCTGCTGGACCAATCAGGTCACCAGGTATACATGCCCATTTGCTGAAGGGGTCTGTAAAATATCGGTCCTGGGGGATATGTGGCTTACCTTGACGGACTGTGAAATCCCCAACATGGTGCAGATAGAGTAGGGAGGATGAAGGGTTAAACACCGTGCTGCCGTATTCCACCAGACATCAAAGGTGAGTATAATATGGATTTATTAGTCAATGCATTTTAAGGGCTCCTGGCCCCTTCCTCAGGATAAATCAATATCATACTGCAGTGTTTCAGGGCATTTCTGGGAGCCCTGAAACACCTTGACCAATAAATCACGCTTTAATCTCGTGGAATACGGCAGCGCGGTTTTTAACCCTTCATCCTTCCTACTTTAATTTTCTGAGATAATGACCTTTGGATTTTCATTGGCTGTAAGTCATAATCATCAACATTAACAGAAATAAACACTTGGAATAGATACCTCTGTAATGACTCGATAGTGTTTCACTCTTGTATTGAATTACTGAAATAAATGAACTTTTTGATGATATTCATTGAGATTCACAGATAGATAGATAGATAGATGGATAGATGTAGAGATAGATAGATAGATAGATAGATAGATAGATAGATGGATAGATGTAGAGATAGATAGATAGATAGATAGATGTAGAGATAGATAGATAGATAGATAGATAGATAGATAGATAGATAGATAGATAGATAGATAGATAGATAGATAGATAGATAGATGACTTACCAAGGGTTGGATCATAATCTCCAATAAACCGTTTAGTGATGAATCTGACAGTAAGGGCTGATAAGAAAAAAAGAAATCTGATTATAAAAGGCAGATTAGTGAAATCAGTTATTGACAATATCAGCCCCATACATAATACAATCATCACTATCATCAGTGCTGCAATCTGTGATCACACAATCCTCCACCCCAGTGATGGCAGCAGGCGTTAGGGATCCGCTGGTCACAGGAATCTGCAATATGAAGGCTGATTGCTGGATCCAGACCCCCCCTTCGACCCCTCTAACATACGCTCTTTCCTTTATATGGCAGAAGACATATTATAGCCATCCATAAACATCATGGAGACATAACACGGGAGCATTTCAGGGGTTTTGTAAAGATTTGCATTTCATACATCAGTGTTGCACAGGAGACCTCGGTTTGGTATGACCTGGGCTGTCTATACAACAAGAGTCTAAGGCGGGGGGGGCAATTAATCTTCCCAAGGGGCCACATGAGAAACCGTGACTGGGATGGAGGCCAAACCCATACACTGCAATTAATTCTGCTCAATAGTAATATTAATATTAGTATATTCATTATAATTATTTGTTATAGTACTATTAATTGTATCACTTAATATTGAGCATAATTGTACAGCCCGTCTATATACCGTGTGAGCCCCCCACACTTACGGTAGCCCCTATATTTACCGAATGAGCCCCCACACAGCCACCTAAATACAGCATGATTCCTCACTTAGCCTCCTAAATACAGCATAAGCTCCCACTCAGCCTCCTATATATATATATATACACAATCCCTCACATAGCCTCTTACATATAGCATGATCCTCCACACAGCCTCTCATATACATTACTAGCTGTAGTACCCGGCTACGCCCGGGTTAATAAATAACTGCTGTTAGCTATAACAAAATAGAATTTGAATGTGTCATATTAATGACCTGTAGGAAAATAGAAGCTGAGCTGTGATTGGTTGCTATAGGCAGCCTAATAAATCTCCAGCCAATAGTAAACCCTCCCCCTGGCCGGGCAGTATATGTTACCTCACACATACACATAATAGACAGCTCATGTGACTGACATCTGCCTTAATTCCCTATATGGCACATGTGTTGCACATTGGCTGTTTTTAATCAGATGTTTATTTTTGGAAATTAAAGATAGCACACGTATGAGGCGAGTTGTGTGAGGTGACTTGTGCACATCTGTGTCTGTCTGTGTGGTGTGTGTGTGTCCCTGGGGTGTGTGTATGTGTGTGTGTGTCCCTGTGGGGTGAGTGCATGTATCCCTATAGGGTGTGTATATGTGTGTGTCCCTGTGGGGAGGGGTCTGTGTGGTGTGTGTGTGTCTCTGTGTTGTGTGTGTCTCTTTGTGGTGTGTGTGTGTCCCTGTGGGGTGAGTGTATGTGTCCCTATAGGGTGTGTCTGTGTGTGTGTCCCTGTGGGGAAGGGGTGTCTGTGTGGTGTGTGTCTCTTTGTGTGTGTGTGTGAGTCCCTGTGGGGTGAGTGCATGTGTCGCTATAGGGTGTGTATGTGTGTGTCCCCGTGGAGGATGTGTATGTGTGTCTCTGTGCTGTGTGTGTCTCTTTGTGGTGTGTGTGTGTGTTCGGGTGCGTGGTGAGTATCCAATGTCACTTGCTGTTTCGTTTTGTGTGCGTGTGGAGTGTATACATGTCCCCGTGCGTGGTGAATATCCCATGTTGGGGCCCCACCTTAGTGACTATTTACTGGTATATGGTGTTAGTCTTTGGGGCTATCATTAAGCCCCTCTCATTCACAACTGTCAACTGGTAACTGTCACTTTTTCCCCATTATGTAGATAGGGGCAAAATTGTTTGGTGAACTGGAACGCGCAGAGTTACAATTTTACCTCACAACATAGCCTATGACGCTCTCGGGGTACAGACGTGTGACTGTGCAAAATTTTGTGGCTGTAGTTGCAACGGTGTAGATGCCAATCCCGGACATACACACACACACACACACATTCAGCTTTATATATTAGATGAACCTTATTCAGCCTCTTATATACAGCATGAGCCCTTCATCGCCTCCTACATACAGCATGAGCCTCACATAGCCTCCCATATACATGAACCCCCAAAAACCTCCTATATTCAGTATGAACACCCACATTAACTCCTATATACAATACAAGCTCCCCATAGCCCATTATTTACAGTATGAGCCCTCACATAGCCCCCTATATACAGTATGACCCATACACATATGAATAAACAAAACATTACACAGTAACCTCGCTCCCATTTCTCCGATGCCCTGATCCTCTACACAGCACACACACTGATGTGACATCATTATTATTTATTATAGAGCACCATTGATTCCATGGTGCTGAACATGAGAAAGGGTTACCTACAAAACACAAGTGAAAAATAGAAATGTGGCGCCCCTCTGGACAAACCACCACCAGAGGTACTGCACTTGTGCGGTTAAGAGGAGTAGTGCCCCTGTTCTCCAGGTGTTGGGATGGTATGGTTGAGCTACAACACAACACACACACCTAGGGACAGGCCCCTGGGACAATGGGTGGACCCTGAGGGAGGACCCAGGCCACAAATAGGGGGACGGACAGTGTTAGTCATAAGGAGTTAGTTCAGTAGCAGGAAAGGAGAGAGTAACACAAACTGAATGACATTCAACCACGCATTGAAGCTACACCACCATGATCACCCGCAGGAGGGAGAGAACAGCCCGATAGAGACAGACAAGAACCCTTGGGGTGCGGAGAAGACAGAGATCACCTGTATGCACCGAATCTGACGAGACAGAGGGGTTGCTGGAGAACACAGGGACCGGCCCTGCTAATGGTGCGGAAGCTTCAAGCCAGAGCCGAAACCGGAGGCCTCAGACTTCTAACGGGAGCTGTGGCCGAACACCCGACACATATTGGGGAAGGTGACCGAATTAGGGAGCAGTGCCCTGGTGGGATCTTAATGGTGTTCGGGACACACAGAAGCACCCGTGAGCTCTGTGCTGCAGAGGGCGTTGAAAGCGTGGGGGGCAGAGCGACGACCCGCTCGCCTCAGATGAAAGTTATTCCTTATAATGCCGAGAGGAGAGACCCACCAAAGACTGTGACACTTAGAAGGGAGAGCAAGGGCACTAACCATGGCTAGACTGTACCAACCCGGCTCTGGAGAAAGAGCAAAGTACCGGAGACTGGCAGAGAGTGTATCCGGCGGCCATGTTTAACACCTGAGTAAAAGTAACTGAACTGCAGCTGTGGTGTGAGAGACTTTTATTTGCGGCGTCCATCGGCCGCAGAGGCTGCCTATGACACCGGAAGTACTGCTGACCGAGTGACCAACTGCTGAGGTAAGAGCCGGGGGAAACACTCCACTGCCCTGGGGATTGCGCTCCACCTGCGGGGAGCGGGACTATCTAAGCTGCCAGTCATCATCCCCAGAAGCTCTTCAGCAGCGGCGGCCACCCTGGCCGCACACCACAGGTGGCGTCACGAATACCCCTTATCCCCTCAGACTTTCCCTAACATCCCCTGTTTATTTAAATGACACCGCCAGTGGCACAAAACCGGGGCTCGGCCCCCGTCTGTCCCTGTGAAAAGAACCAAGAAGTGAAGACATGAGAACAACTAGTAACTGCCCGGTACCGAGTCTTCCCCGGCCCTGGAGTGGCCGTGTCACAAAGAGAAAACTAACAGTGACAAACTGATAGAGATGTGAGAGGTTCCTATGCTTGGGGGTTTACATTCTAAAGATCTTTTGTGTTGCCCTGAAGAGTGGTAACACCCCAAAACACATGCCTAAAAATAGAGATTCTGGTTGGCTTTTACCCCAAGTAATGTAGTAATGCTTGCTAAAGGGTCAATATTGACTTTTTGGGATTGCTATTTCCAATAGGGGGCACTAGAGACCCAGTTCTCTTCCTCTCTGTAGAGGCATTTTGCATATGTGGCGCCCCACTGATCGGGGACGCCACGTAGGGGTACTGCATCCACAGGAGAGTGTGTGGTATTCAGTTGGTCAGGGGAGATGGGATGTCACATAAGGGACCCTGATTACACGCATCCACACACCTTAGTGCAGTCAGGACAAGGGTGCACCCGTTGTCAGGGAGGCCCAGTCCTGGTGGGCGGAGCTAGGGGTTATTGGAAGAGCGGGAAGACAGTTAGTCAGAAAGGTTGTGAGGAGCACAGCGGAGGATGTCTCAGGAGAGATCCTCCTGCAGAGGGAGATCCTAGGGGCACCAGGTATTGCGGTGCGCACGAATCCAGGCCCGGTGTGATTACTGGCTGGAGGGATATGGTCCCGGAATGGAGGACCGACTCCGAGAGCGGTGCGGGCATTTAACCCAGAGCCGCCAAACCGGAGGGCCACAAGCTTCTTAGGGAAGTCGTGGCCAACACTAGGCGTACTACTCAAAAGGTCCCGTATAGGGTGTGGAGGTCCAGGAAAAGAACCTTCCAGAAAGGATCTGTAGGAGCCGGCAGAGGGCCCTGCGCGTGGGAGCGCTAAAGGGAGTAAGAGAGGGAGAGCGCAGTGAGTGACAAGGAAAGGAACGGCAGGCACACCACCAAGGGTCCCAAGTGAGATGTCCGAGTCCCCTGGCGACTACCAGGCCAGCAGTACCCGTGAACTGTAAGAACTGAATGCTGCCTGAAGTTGCCAGTAAAACCCATGCAGACTTTAAGACTGTGTGACGTGTCTCATTTGCCTGCGCCTGAGGAGCTGCACACTTGTTCCCTCAACACAGACTGTGTGCATTGTCCCCACCTGATGAGCCGCCTTCCCCTGCAGCACAAGAGCCAAGGCCATGTGGAGAGCAGCCTCCCGGCGTAAAAATCCCTATTCTGCACAACTGCCCCGGGGACCTCGCTCCACCTACAGGGTCCGTAATCATCTTGCTGCATCGTCATCACCCCAGAGGTCTGCCAGCAGCGCCGGTATTATTACCGGGAACCGTAGGTGGCGTCACAAACTCTTTTTATCATTATTTGAACCCCTTTTTTCAACGACCACCAGGGCCATGGACCCAGGTGTAGGCAGTCCATAACATCCCCCTGTGAGACCAAATGCTTGGGACAGGGTACCCCACATATATAATAATAGAGAGTTTGTCACTCGGCGTTTGTCAGTGTGGTTGGCGCTGTGAAAAGAACTTCTTGGGAAAGTATAACGAATTAGGAGAAAGAAAGAGGAGTCGCTGATCCGACCTCTTTATTTTGCCACCTGCAGTATCACACGTCTGGGACATCCATGCTGTATACCAGGTGTAGCTTCTCTACTGCTCAATCTACTTATATGCACATGGCAGCTCTCAGTCATGGGTCACGGTTCTGACACCAAGTGCTGAAGATCAGAGAACTGTGTGAGACTGAACGAGGCAAAGAAAACGTGAATACAGTCAAAATAGGTCAATGCAAGTCTAAGCTATTACTTCTAATTTAAGTTACCTAAATCTGATCAAAAGCTGGAAGAATAAGCCCTGACAAGGAAGCCTGAGATGGGACTCATTAGAGAGAAATCGCTAAAACTGCTAAAAGTACAACTCGTTCTTCTGACATCAGTAGATCTGTCAGCAAACTGACCGTACCTCCCGGGTCTGGGTCTTCAGGGTCTTCAGGAGGGTGGTAAAAGTTTGGCGTATGGACAAGTAACTAAAAAAAACAGACAACAGGCGTTGTCATTCCGTTTGAAATTGGAACAGTGTATCGGCTTTCCTCCGAATAATTTGTATTGTATAATGCAAAAAATCCTATTGCAGTACCGTGTCAGCATAATCCAGTGTATTGCCCTCTAAACACAGCTTAAAACGCATAGTGAATCTCAGATTTATATCAAAAGGCCATTCGGGTAAGCTTTTCTCCTTTGGAGAGTGGCGCACCAATCATGAGGCAACTTTAAAGCTGCAATGCTCCTCTGGGAAAATAAATAGGCAAATGTACCTTCAGGGAGGAAGTAGACATTATTATTACTATTATTTATGTATTTATAGAGCACCATTCATTCCATGGTGCTGTAGACATGAACTCTAGTGCCACCTATTGGAAGTAGCAATTCTGAAAGTCAATATTAGCTCTTTAACGAGAATGGTCATGTGATTAAGGATTAAAACTAGACCAGAAACTCAATTTGCAGGCGCAGTGTTTCAGATTGTGTGCTCCTATCAATGCAAAGTATGAGATCTTATCTGGCTGTATGAGAGGCTGAGTGAACTCTAAGGGGTAAATATGGAGAGTGACACACAAATCTAGCATGTCAGTAATGAGGAGACTATAAAGCCGCAATGCTCTTCTGGGAAATTGAATATGCAAATGTCTCTTCAAAGAGGAAGTAGAAGAACTCTAGTGCCGCCTTTTGAAAGAATGGAAGATTTTTCCTGGCGACAGTGGACAAGAAGCAGTGAATTGGAGCCTATTGTTACACTATGGGCGGCTTCACATTGCGATGTGATCCAGTCCAGGGCTGTCAGCCCCAGACCGGATCACACCGCAGTGTGAAGGTACCCTTAGATTCTGCGCTTTCTCTCTCTCCCTGTACCCCACTCTTTTTTCTATCACTTTGGAAGTAGCAATCCTAAAAGTCAATATTGGCTCTTTAATGATATGATTGATATAATTTAGGATTATAACCAGACCAGAAACTCAATTTGCAGCACAGTGTTTCAGAGTATAATCCTAAATCATAAGACAAGACTTTTTAGAGAGCCAATATTGATTGCTACTTCCAATAGGTGGCACCAGAGTTGGAATCTACATCCTCTCTGAAGAGGAAAGGCGATGAAACGGTCTTTATTAGATGCAAAAACTATTTATATGAAAAATGCTTGTATATTGTGTAGAAGTAGTAAAAAGCTTAAGGTAAAGAATATTTATACCGTGTTAGCCAGCAGATAGAAAAATATATTACAATCTGAGAGTCCTCAGTGGTTGATACCTTTTAATGACTAACTGAAAAGATGATAAGCATAGCAAGCTTTCAGGACACTATGGTCCCTTCGTCAGGCTGATAATGACACAGATTCTGAAGACACATACATATATACTATACTTAAACAGGATGAGATGGTGCAGTAAATACGACAGGTGACGTAAAGCAGAGTCAGGCTGGGGGTGGGAAGTAGCTGGGAAAGTTCGAAGGTAAGAGGAAAAAGTGACAAAAGTTCATTGTCCTCTAACTTGAGTCTGTTGCAAGATGTGATATCCACAAATATCCATTCATTTTACATAAAAACCCATGAATTCATGTGAAACATTTAATCCTGTTTTGAATGTGTCAAAGGTCGTTATCAGTTTGTATTCCTGAATTCTTCTCTTTCTCTGAGATTTTAATTTGCTTTTTGAAATGAGCAGATTCATATCGGTTTCACTGTGGTCAGGGTTGCAAAAATGGTTCACTACAGTTAGGTCCATACGCTTTGAGTGGCGATGAGAATTCATTCTTGTTCTGAATTTTTGCCCGGTCTCCCCTATGTACAGGCCACCTGTTGTACATTTGGTACATATAATTAAATACTCCACATTGCTTGTGGTGCAGCTGAAGCTACCTGGGATCTTGTAGTCCTGATCTGTCCCAGGAATCCTTATCTTGTCCGTTGTCATTATAGATGGAGGTTTTGCACCTGTTCTGGTTGCAGGGAAAGGTTCCTGTTACTGCTGGAGAGGACAGGGCGCTTCTGACAATCATATCTCTTAGATTCGGGGATTGTCTAAAACACAACAGTGGGGGATCCGGAAATATTGATTTTAGTCGGGCATCTTTTTGTAGGAGTGGTTGCAGTTTCCGTGCGGCTCCTCTTAGCTCCTCCAGACTTGGATTGTCGGTGACTACGAAAGGAATCCTGTTCTTTTCTTCTCTAGTTTTGTAATGTAGGAGATGATTCCTTGATATTCTGGTGGCTCTTGTAATCTGGTTCTCGCTTGTTCTTGGATGGTAGCCCTGGTTCATAAAGGTCTTTCTGAGGTCCTCAATGTAATTGTCTCTATCAGTAGGGTTGGAACATATCCAGTTGTATCTGATGGCCTGGCTGTACACAATAGAGTGTTTATGTGTTTTGGATGAAAACTGTCCCATCGGAGATATGTTAGATGTCTCTACTGCATTGTTCCATAGCTTGATGATGGTGTCCATAATACTGATTTCAGTGCAGGAATAGTTAAGTGTTAAATTGATGGTGGGGTGAAACTGATTAAAGTGTTCATGGAACATCTTCAGCTGTTGCTCAGACTCCGTCCAGATGATTAAGATGTCATCAATATAACGGTAGTAAGCCAGAGGCCTGATAGGGCAAGAGGATAAAAAGTCACCTTCAAGCTTGGCCATGAAAAGATTTGCATATTGTGGTGCCATTTTGCTCCCCATTGCTGTGCCAGTCTCATATGTTGTCGTCAAATATAAAGAAGTTGTGCGCGAGGATGAATTTTGTGAGCTCCACCACAGAGTCAGCATCAATCCCTGTGTTCTCCAGGAAGGTTTTGCAGCATTTAATCCATCCTGGTGTGCAGAGACTCCACATCCATGGTGGCGAGGATGGTTCCTTCTGGTAGAGGACCTATTGCTGACAGTTTATTCCATAGGTCAGTTGTGTCCTGAATGTAGCTGGGTGTCCCTTTTACCAGGGGTTTGAGAACACCCTCTACCCACCCAGAAATGTGTTCGGTGAGGGGCCCACACATGAAATGATTGGTCTTCCTGGATTTCCTGATTTGTGAATTTTGGGAATCATGTAGAATGTGCTTGATCCTGGACCCTCTGGTATCAGGTCATCAGCTCTTAAAGGTATGTCAGGTAGACAAGAGACCCGCCTGTTTAATTCCTTCTGATAGTCCTGTGTGGGGTCAGACTGTGGGCTCCAAGACTTTTCCAGAGCTGCACCAAACCTCTGGAATGCTTTATCCAAAGAAATCAGGACTATTCACAACTTGCTTGGCTTCAGACGATCCCTTAAAACACATCTTTTTAAGGCGGCCTATCATACTCCCTAATAGAAGTCCTTTGTACTGTAGATAGTGAATGGGCTATCCTCTGGACATTACTCTTCTACAAACTACACCAAACCAAAAAGGTCTACACAGACTGTATAATGACCATCCATGTAAGCTTAGCCCTATGCCCCATTTCCTCAAGATACCTGGACCATCAGTGCAATAAGCCCCTGCACCTTGTGCAACCCCTATCCCGTTGTAGATTGTAAGCTCTTTTGAGCAGGGTCACCTTCATTTCTTGCTTTATTTATTGTATTTTTTTCACATTGATTTTATGCCTATTGTTTTGTATCCAGTTATTGTACTTTATTTGTTCTCTATTGTAATTACTTACTGTATATTTTCTGTACTCTAACCCTACATTGTAAAGCGCTGCGGAATATGTTGGCGCTATATAAATAAAGCATTATTATTATTAATATTATAATTTCTTGTAGTAGCGTGTGTCCGTCAGTTATACCCTAAAAAATTGGACTTAACGTCCAGACTGGATTTATCAATTCTTTAAACCTAAAATTCCCACATAAATCACACCCCTTAAATACCAGGTGGTAGATAAAGTGAGTAAAAACCCAGTAATACGTTAATTTATATGCAAATTTATTTAAAAAAAGCAAAGGATTAAATACAATTCTATACAGATTTTTTATGACAATACAAACACCCAGGTGACAAACAACTACTAGCTGTGGTATAGACCCCAACTGAGGAGCAATGTACCCCGATATGACCTGTGCTGAGTGCATAAAAAAGTAACAAAAATAAAACAAAGGGTTCCTTTTATGGCAAAAAGATCATTGATAATCCCTAGGGATAGCCTTTGTCATGGCTGGAGTTGTCATCTCTAGGGATATCTTGACAGGATAGTAAATTGATGTATCTTCAGATATATCTGTATTGGGGTGGTGGATAATATAATGTATGCTCCCTAGCAGAGAGTCATAATTCAGTGAGCATGTTATGCTAATATTACAAGTTCTGTATTATTAAGATTTTTTGCCCTGATAACCAGTCAACCGGATATTGAATATCCCTGAGGAAGGTGCCAGGGGGGGCATCGAAACGCGTAGGAAAGGGAATAAAGAAGATCTTTTGCTATCCAAATTGGATTCCTGGTAATTTGTGATGACTTGGCAGCGCGGACTGTAACACACCTTGTTTTCCCGATCCTTTGACAATCACTAGCATGTCCGCACCCTATTGACTGGACTGACATGCAATATCAGGCCGTTGCCACTATACGGTACACAGAGTCTTGGTGTGCAGCTCATTTTGGTCGGCGGTGACAACGGAAACATCTGATCGGCTGGGGGTGCTGGTTTTCACGCTCCTACTGATCACACTTTGATGACCTATTCTAACAATAGTTCATCAATGTTAAAGTCCCAGACAACCCCTTTAAATATATCAATACTTGGAGATAGGAAAAAGGGTTTTATTACACTGCCAGAATAAAGTAGAGGTTCATCAACTGAATCATGACGATTATTAGGGTCAACGCATTTTGGACAAGTTTGTTGCCCTGATGAAGAAGCAGTTCCTTTGAAATGCGTTGCCCAAATTAACTTCATGATTCAGATGATGAACCTCTACTTTATTCTGGCAGCGTAATAAAACCCTTTTTCCTATCTCCAGCACGTAGTTGCTCCTAAGTGTGGGTCTTACACGCTTCCAAAGTGGTTGGGTCTGACACCACCACAAAAAGTGAGCAGTTTTCTTATTGTAATACTCCTGTCTGTCATTTGATAAAACCATATTTTGCACCTTTTTCCTTTGGCAGCTTTTACCGATTGAAGATTGTTTCCCCCTTTTATTAACAAAGAATAGGTCTGGTTCATAAGGATGTGTCCCTTTATAGAATCCATATGCCTTAAAAGGGTGTATGAACTCTTTTGCTATCGTTTACCTATGAGGGTGATAGTTCACCCTTTGGCTGATTTTACTCTGCCAAATTATGCCTATCCATGACAATGGGCACATAATTTACTGGATATGTCACCAGTTGCCTCCTTGGAATGGTTTGCTCACTCAAGGAGAGCTGGCTAGTTTCACCATCTACTATATAATCTCCTAATCGTGTCTGTCGACGCTGAAATCGCGCGCCAGCGCTGATTGGCTGCCGCCAGCCGCGGCAACCAATGAGCGCCGCGTATGCAAAAAGTCGCGCGCATTCAAAATTAGGCAATTATATAGTAGCTGTAACCTGGCGACAGCGACACACTGGCGTCGCTATCACCAGGCTACATGTACAGCCGCGGCAACCCTGTCACCGGTACCTGCCGCCTCCACCTCGCCTCTCCTTGCCTCCACCTTGCCTCCTCGCCTGCCCCTCGCCTCCCCCTTGCCTCTCCTCACCTCTCCTCGCCTCTCTTCACCTCCCCCTTGCCTCTCCTCACCTCCCCCTCTCGCCTCCCGCTGTTCTGACCTGTCTTCTCCCTCTGTACACACAGCGGTCATGTGACAGGGTGGGCTGATGTGACATCACACAGCCCGCCCTGTCACATGACCGCTGCAAAAGACGGGTGAGAACAAGGGGGGCAATAAGGATCCTGCCCCCCACCTCCATCCTGTCCCCCCCGGCTCCATCCTGCCCCCCCAGCTCCATCCTGCACCCCCTGCATCCATCCCCCCCTCCCGGCTCCATCCTGCCCCCGCATCCATCCTGCCCCCCCGGCTTCATCCTGCCCCCTGCATCCATCCTGCCCCCCCGGCACACAGGGTCCGGTTCTTTTTCACCAGGTCCATCCTGTTCGTGATGCCAAGTTGTGGAGCCCACTGGGACGGGGTACTCTGTGCCGGATTGGGGTACTGCTGGGGATGCCACGAGGTCCTGGTCCAGACCGTGTCCCGGGTTCTCACAAGTAAAAGGGGATTTATACTATGGATAAAGTTTGTCATGATGCCACCCACGGGTTGTGGTCATTCATGGGACTACCGCTGCAGCGCTGCTCTGACAGGAGGATGGAGGGATGGATGGGCTGCAGCCAGATGGGTGAGCCCGCCGCGGGTCAGGCGCTCTTGGTAGGATAAATGGTATGATAACAGTTCTTTATTTCTGGAATTAGACACGGACACTCAGGCAGGGTTCACCGGCTTTACTTGGCAGCTCTTCAAACAGTTTACAGCAGTTGTCAGAATATAAATGCTGCCACATGGTAAAACCAAAGTAGGCAGACACTGGAAATTCCAGCAAGACAATGATCCTCAGCACACATCCAATTTAGTTGAAAATTGGTTATCAATAAAAATGTTATCCTGTTGAAATGGCCAAGCCAATCCCCTGATTTATAACCCTATAGATCACCTTTGGGAGGAGTTAGGGCCATAAGTGGGGGCCTGAACCCAGCAATAAAGACATCTTGAATCCCCAAGTGGCTTCAATGCCCCTTTGGTGTGGGGCAGTAATTAAAACAACAGGTTATGCTACAAAATATATCCAAGAAACAATTATCAAAAAAACATGTGTGTATAGCCACAAGATCTATGAACCAGTGTACTTGGCTGCCCGCCTGGTCCAGCGGCTGGTTCTGGATCAGTGGGTAGCATACAGACACTGTGCGCCATATGTATCAGTGTGAATGGCATTATCTGTGTGCATAGTAAGGCTATAGAGCATTTTTTGTGCGAGCGCTTTTTGACGTGTTTTGCGGATGCGCAAAAAAGCGCCGTAAAAAAATGCGGTGCATTCACACAGTGCGTTTTTTTATGGATGCACTCCTACCCCCGAAAGTGCAGGGGAGAAGTGATGTCCCACAGAGGAGGAAGAATCCTCCCCTGCGTGACATGTGTGACAGCCCCTTTTGGTTTCGCAGTGTATTAATATATAACTGCGAAACCTAAATAAAAGTAATCCAAATGGTATTAACAATAATAAAAATTGAATACTTACCCTCCGCTGGCTGTTCCGGGTTACCGGGAGCCGACACAAAACACTTCTACTGTCCTTCCAGGACCTGCCAAGATCTGTGATTGGCCGCTCACGATCATGTGATATGTGACGTGCATATCACATGATAGCATGTGACCAATCACAGATCACAGGCCCTGGAAGGAGATCAGATGTGGATGTCTCAGCTCCCTGAACACCCGGCGGAGGGTAAGTATCCAGTTTTTATTATTTTTAACACCATTTGGATAACTTTTATTCAGGTTTCGCAGTGTATATTAATACACTGCAAAATCAAAAAGGCTGTCACACATGTCACACAGGGGAGGAACACAGGATTCTTCCTTCCCGTGTGTCATCACATCCTGCAGCGCCCAACATTATACGCGCTGAAATTGCGCATTGTCTGAACAGCGATGTGTAATTCCAGCGGGGATAATGGGTTCCTATGGGAAAAAAGCGCAGGCGCACTTGTGTAAAGAATTGACACGGTCATTCTTTTTACGCCCGCGCTTTCTCCCATAAAAGCGCAGCGTATATTTATGCAGCATCTGCACGGCAAAAGTAAAAGTCCATTAACTTTGCCTGCAGATGCAGACGCACAAATAAGCGCAATGTGTGAATGTAGCCTAAATGCTGCCTTTCACTCCCCCATGGATTGGCTTGTGGAGAATGATTGCATTAGTATCTAGCACCTGTGTTTGTGTGGCGCCCCGCAAAGCAGGGGACACAGAGGGGTACTGCACCCATAAAAGCGGTGCAGATACTCCAGCTGCAAGTAGATTTCAGGCTGATGGGTAGAACCTACACACAAGCACCCCCACACTAGATCACATGGTGGGAGGTACCCGGGAGGGAATAAAACCACTTCCAGGGGGAACTAGAGGAGTCAGCCAGCGAGGGCTGCAGTCAGTCAGCCAGGCAGTGAGCCTGAGGGAGCAAGGAGGGTCTCTCAGCTGAGGGACCCGGGAAAAGCTAAAGAAAGATCCCAGGCACAGACAGCCAGCCTAAGGGAAGACAGGGACTTCAGAGAGTCAAACCCCGGCAGCTTACCAGGCACCGGAGCCTGCACCTGTGGGATCCTCCAAGGACCACAGAAAATTGGCGATCTGAGGGTCTATATATATACCAATCAGACTCTTAAGCGACCAGAGGAGAGTACTAGGCACCGCTTGATGGTTCGGCGGTCGACCAACAGAAGGTAGCCCGACGGGAGCGAGGAGAGTGAGAGACAGCAGGAGGCCTGATCCACTTTATGGGTCAGACTTCATACCAAACTACTGGGAAGCAGGGAAGAATAGGAGAGAAAGGCACACGCTGAGGGCTCCATCCGGCTACCTGTGATCCACTTGCAGCCACCCATTAGCTACTTGTCGTTTAACATCTTACTGCACTGAACTGTAACCATTGCTGCTAAAGTTCCAGTAAAGTACCCGAAGTGAAGCGATTTCGACTCTGCTGCATCTTCTTTCCCTATGAACTTATTCCTTTCACAGGATCGCTGCCCCGGAGGTCCCAGTCCTGCCTGTGAGAACTGCACCATCTCAGCCGGAATACCACGACTCCAGGACTGTGGTGGCGCTGGTCCTACTTACACCAGAACTGCAGGTAGTCATCCGACTACTATATTTGTAATAATCCCTTGTAACTATAGTTCCCAGTTTATCAAAGATAGCGACCAGAATGGGGTCCAGGCCGTCCCGCATTCCGTGAACACAGCAGTTAACCTTCTGCCGCCATGACACCTGAGTACGCCCAAAGCTTGGGCTGACATGTGCCCATTTAATGAAGTCGGCTGATCCTGCCAACACACTGGTTATGGCTCCTGTGGGCTGACATGGTAGGTTTACCTGCAAAGCTAATTTGACATGTAAACAAGAATTACTCTCATTTTGTCATAAATACGTTTTATGCAAAACCTTTGGCAGTCAGTTTTTGTCATTAATGTCCCTTTACACGCCGCAACGCAGCTGAACAGTCCCCTACTTCCTGCAGCACGAGCACGCTCAAAAGCGACAATCGGTCAATACGCACCTCTTTCACTCCCCCATAGATGTGCGCTGTGCACGCTACTTCTGTAGCTATTACACGCCTGTGTTCCTACAAGTAGCCATCGAGTCTCATGTACCACCGCCAACAAGAACCTCTATGGGACCTGGCGCAGACAGCACATAGGGTGCACCTTGGGATTCCCGAGCCGTCCGTGCGATGACTAGACATCGCAGTATCACATGATTGGCCAGCATCCCGGAGGGCTATAATACTTGACCCCTCGGGATTGTGTGAGTGGACTGGTCAGCTTTTAAATGATGCCGCCTATGCAGCGACTACCAATCGTACACGCAGTGAGCTTCCCCAATGATCGTGATGGGACCGCAACACGAGCCTGGGTCACGCCCATAGCTACATGTTCAGGCTACATCGCAGGTGTCCAGAGTTCCTTCCGGTGCTTCTTAACCGCGATAACAGCTCGTACCATCGCGATGTAGCCATCATTTCGAGCAAAGCATAAACGGAGTATCTGTCGCCGCTGTAGCGTCGCGTCTTCAGACCCCGCACAGGCTAACATGACGTACAACCTACATTTGTAGCCTGTAGCGGGAGGGATAACCAGCTCATCGCGGCGTGTAAGTTCCATAAGACCAGCCTATATTAAAAGCATTTGGCTAAATTAAGTCGGCATATAACAACTTCATGCACATTCAGGTCATACAGGGCAAAAGTCATCACAACACAGCATACCACACACTGTAAAGAAATGCTAACCTTTGGTGCCTCGTAAATGGATTAAAGTTTATATGTCAGAATGACCTGGCTATTCAGTATTTGTCAGGGATAAGTATGATCATTTGTTACTACATGGACATCGCAGCTCACACATTCTCCATTCCTTGAAATCTTCCTGAAAAGCCATCTGCAGATCTGGAGTTTGCTAATGTCGGTCCTATTGATCCGTGCACAGACTGGAAAACACATGAGACAGACTGACTTCCATGGATTGAGGCTCCTGCCAATCAGCTAATGCAGCAAATGTTATAGAAAGGTTGACGGCTTGCGCATTCCTTCCCGAGGATGGATACATGTATCTCGCGGCGTGCCAGCACAATCTGCTATTTATCAAGCCGTGAATCATCATCTGCCTCGTAGTAAACGACAGGGTCACAAAACAAAACATCTCTTGTACTGTTTACTCTGTTTTAGGGACTTGGTCACATTGTTTGTCTTACAGGCTCTGCTTTCTCCTATTATTGTCATTTAGGCTCAGTTCACACCTGTATCATCAATTTGTAATAGGCACAAAACAGAAAATGTGAAGGAATGCCAGACCATCACACAACGCGCCCCAGCGACTGCGGAGCACCTCATTAATTTAATGCATTATTATTATGGCTAATATTGCTTGCCAGTGGCAAAGGAAGCCAACAATCTCCTACGTTTGGTAGTATACTGCCCGAACAGCTTCAGTGGTCTTTGCTGCTTGCGGCTCCCGCTTCCACATTGCCAATTGCTATGGTGTGGTCAGGCGTTACTTGAAGCTATGGCGACCAAGCCATGGGGAACAGCTTTAATGGAGTCCCGCATTATTGCAATTCTCTATGAGCATAGCTTTTGCGGCCCAACAGGGACTTGGGGCCTCCACCCGCAGCTGGTTGCCACTAGCGACCCATGCCCGGTTAGTGGGGTAGGGTGGCCCCCCAGAATGGGGTTGATGTATGTTGCCCCAATATGAAGGGCCTGGCCCGCTGTTTGAATGGGCCGGCGCTGCTCGTTTGCTGCCGCAGCTGCGTGTGAAGTCACAAGGGCAAAGTAGCCGGAGATTGCGGTCCCCCAACGACCCACCCCCTCCCGCTAACTACCTGACCGCCGCATCCTACAGCAAAGCCCACCGTACCCCAGAAATCAACCTAACCCTGAACCGGGATGATAGACAGTAGGTCACGCACATCCAAACAAATATACCCCTTTTCGCTCGCTTCCCATGGAACATTAAGGACAAAAGCTGCCAACATTAGGTATCCACCCAGGATAATTCAACTTTTCAAGCGTCCTGAGCCCATGGTATTGTATATTCCTTGCCCTATCCTTACTACTTGTCCCTGACTTCCATACTTTTCTGCACACTAACATGGGCTTGTGTTTAGCTGACACTGTCTGCATATGGATCCATTTGTTGTCTGATTTGTTTGTTGTTTTTTTAACGCCACCAAAGTGGATCAGTCTGCAGCAAGGCTGTAATGGGATTCAGTTCTTCGTGATATGAGTCAGTACTCAACCGTAAGCGGTTGTTGAATGCCGGGCGGTGGATTCGACATCCAAGTCACGTCACCGCTATGATGGTGTAGCCCGTGGTCAACGAAAGGGGAAATGCGACATGGCGGATTTCTTAATGTAATCGCCAGCTGCGGGATTACGGTAACTGTTACGAGCGTAGCCAGTTTCCTGGGGGATAGGCAATAAGTTGGACGCGCCGCACAGATTAACTCGGGTCACCCGGAGCCAGGCTGACCAGATTGTTGTAGGCAGCTGGATTTGTAATGCTCTGTAGCCCGGATGTAAACACAGACATGCCAGGAGTCTTGGCTTAATGGTGGTTCTAGGTACGCAGACGGGTCGTAATTTAAGCAATCCTGGTACATGCACATCCGAACACGTGTGTAGGCTATCCTTCTCATCGTTATGGGCTTATGTACGTCAGGCTGGATTTGCTATAATCCAACCGAGCAGGGCGGGTCACGAGAGAACTTGCTATGTAAGCCTGGTGTTAACGCAACGAGGTGCGACTACCAAAGTTTTGAGCAGACAGACGCTCCCCTGGACTCTGCTGCGTGGTTACTAGATGGAATAATGGCTGAAATCCTGTTTGATTAAGCTCTGGTCCCTGTGATGGCTTGGCAGCTTCACAGCTCGGTCGAGTAACCTCTGGTCAAGCAGAGATTTAAATCACTCTGTTTCCTGAGGGTGTTCTCTTCTACTGGCCCTGATCCACATAATTGCAGGTGTACCCGACTGGCTGGATGGCTGGTTGGGCCTAGTGTGTGTCTCATGAGGTGGAGATCACACACCACCTGTAGCGTCTGCACACTCTGGTGTTTCTCCCTCCAAGACTCTATTTATAGGGGAACTGGCTCAAAGTGACCAGTGGAGCTCCCCCTAGAGGCTCGGGGTGAAACCAGGTGTTCTAAGGTGTTGTTGTGTTGTTTGGTGTTTTGTGAGTTTTGCTTTGCTGTTACTTACTCCAGTCATGCCCTAAGGATTTCTGTGGTGCCCAACAGGTGCCAGGGTGCCACATCAGCATTTTTGATTGCTGCATTAGTAGTGAGGTAAGCACATGAAGACAATAATGAGTATGACTCTCTTTTCTGCTGCGCTTTCCCCCATTGACTCCATTGTAATAAAAAAAAAACAGCATCACAAACAGATTGGTATCACACAGTCCATTTGTGATGCTTTTTACTGCGTTTTCCACACCACAAACGCTCCAATTACTTACCCTTGCCGGCGATCTCACGGTGAACTCCGACATTCCATTACATTCCGGCACTAGTAGGACCTGTGGGAACAGTACTGACAGGACCTGGCCATGTGACTAAGGCTGAAGGCACACTGTCATGCATCAAACATGGAGCGTGTTTGATGCATGACAGTGATGCAAGTGTTGTGCGTGTTTTGTGTGAGTGTGGTGCGTGTGGGTGAGTGTGCATGGCTGTATGCATGTGAGTGTGCTGCGAGTGTGCTGCGTGCAAGTGTGATGCTGTCCATGGTCCTGAAGCAAACTGTCAAGCAGCGTTGTTTGAATTTGCCGGGCTGGCGGCACAGTAACCAATCAGCTGTCAGCGCTATGAAAGCAGCGGTGACAACGGAAGGGTTAATGCATCGCCGCTGCCCTGAAAATGTAATTGCCAGGCTGCCGACACATTAAGCCTTCAGCTGTCAGAGCTGTGATAGCCGAATGGTTAATTTGCCGGCATCCCGGCAATTACATTTTCAGGGCAGTGGCGGTGCTTTAACCCTTCAGCTGTCACCACTGATTTCACAGCCATGACAGCTGATTGGTTACTGTCCTGGGGAGAAGCGGCATTTTAAACCGCACCTGCAGCCTCTGTGCTGTATGTCAGGCGGGAGGCTGCAGATGCGGGTAATAAACCAGTTTTGTAGTTTAAACCCCATGTTTCTGTCCTGCCACACTCCCTGGACACCACCTGACATGACAGAATGTATCATCAGGGGTTAATGGAGCTTTTTAATCAAAACCGGCAATTACTGCTATTAATTACTATAATCTCCAGCAGGGAGCAGGAGTCAGGAGGAGCTGTCCATGGTCCTGATTGTAAAAGCTGGGTGATGATCGCAATCGGAACAGCTTTCGGCACCCAGTTTTAACATCAGACCATGGACAGCTCCCCCTGACTCCTGCTCCCCGCTGGAGATTATAGTAATGTAATTAATAGCAGTAATTGCCTGTTTTGATTAAAAAGCTCCATTAATCCGTGATGGCATATTCTGTTGACGCGCACCCAGGGCTCGGGTACTCAGCTCTCATGCCAACACCATGTTTGTTCACCCTGTCATGCGCAGTAGCGGACCGGGTGTCCAAACATGGCGCCTGCATGCACATTGACAAAGTGCGTGATGTGACGACGGGGCCGGAACTGAGATGCCGCAGCAACAGTAGTCGTAAGAGGAGAACCCAGGCCCGAAGGACAGCAGCAGCATGCGGCTGCTATCTTGCTACAACCATCTCTTGGGTGTGCCAATATGGCGGTCATGTTTTGTTTTTTTATATTTCAGGTGGAAGTCAGCTGGCCACGGCTGGCCAATCAGGTAGCGTTTTCTTGGGGTTCATCCTTACACCAAGACTATTATGTAAGTAGATTAAACAAAACCCATCATGTGAAAAATGCTACTAACCTGCAGACATGGCATTAATCTGCAGGTTAATAGCAATCTGAACCTGCCTGGTGTCTGCTCTTATGGCCACTTTACACGTCCCAACGTCGGTCCGATATTGGATCCAACGCCGCAGGAGCGCGCTTTTTCTGGGCAGAATTCCAAGATCGCATAGGAGATGTTACACAGCGCGATATCGGCAGGCAACGCAACAGCGATGTGTACGCCCCCTTGTACGGGCGACCCAGGAACGACCATTTAACATGGAGAGAATAGGGGACCTTGTACTTCACATCGTTGTTGGGCTTTTACACAGCACGATCCGGCCACATCGTCCATCCAATATCGGGCAGTTGGAGAGCCTGCTCATTTGATCCCCGATATCGTTTTGGCATCGTTCGTGCATCGCATTGTACATTTACACCATACAACGCACGAACGATATCGGGGCCAACACACGAACCACGTGACTTTTTATCGGAGTTGGACGCCGATATCGGAACGTGTAAAGTGACCATTAGAGTCCTGCAGACAGGAGGAAATTAACTTTACATGGTTACAGCTGCCGCTAACAGTACACAGAGCGGTGACTGAGATCGCTCAGGCACCACCCCTATAACTGGAAGTTGAACGCTGCCAGGGGAATAAAGTAAATGTCCTCCTGACAGTGGGGCGCTAAATATGGGCTCCGGGCAGAATGCTATTGACCTGCAGATTAACCCCATGACTGGAGTTTAATAGTGTTTTTTATGGGACAGAATCTCTTCAATGGCAATGTATGGTGGCCCAAACAAAAATCATAAGTCACCATAGCAAATCTGTGGGCCACACGTCCTATTGAGCGCTCCAGCACACTATATCAATATGACCGCATGCTTCCAAAACCAGCACGGGAGCACAATCAATAGGTTTTCTACCTCGATTACTGAACACAGCGGGAGCTATAGTAATCTGCAGTTAGCTTTGCTTAGTTGAAACCACTACTGTAAAAGTAGGGAAAATAATCCAGTGACAATGCCATCACGTATCCTGATAGCAGATGAAGGCTTTGCCTCAATTATAGGTTTGTCATTGACTTTATACATGAAAGTGGCGGTCCCACCTCTGAGCCCCTCACCAGTCGTCACAATGAAAAGGCTGCTGTTCTGCTTCAATGCTGCATCCTTTAAGGGGAATCAGTCACCAGGTGTTTTCTAACTCACCTGAGTGCAGCTTGATACAGTAGCAGAATCCCTGATTCCAGTGATGTCACTTTCTGGGCTGCTTGCTGCAGTTTTAATAAAAATCAATATTTATCTGCTGCAGATCTACAGTGACTACAGCAAGCAGTCCAGTGAGCGGGGGCGTAACGACTGCGATCACATGGGTCCGGCTGTGATCAGGTCTGGGTTACATGAGCCTGCCAACCCCTGCGCCTACTTCGACTGGATCTCTGTCCTTGCCAAGGACACAGATTCAGCTGAAATGCAGCGCAGTGCACAGACTCGTCAGGGCCCTGCATGAGATACATGCTGCTGGCCATACAGTGGCTGGGAGACAAGGCCGGCGTCAGCTCCTGGAGCACCTGGGCAAGTGCCAGGGCCCTGGACAAATGAGTACACTGTCAGTGAACAGGGGAACCCACTCACAGATAGCTGCCCTCTCTCCTGCTCTACATTGGTCTGTGTGATCAGTACAGAGCAGGAGAGGAAGCTTACCAGGAGCTAAAGTAGGCTGCAGAAGCCGTGAAGCTGACGGTGACCTTCTCCCCTTGGAATCTTCTGCCCAGAAGGACCTTCCAGTCACGTGACTGATCATGTGCCTGATCACATGACTGAAAGGAAGGTCCTGTAAGGTCCTGCAGCTGCTCAACGTCTGCAGCCTACATGCAGCTCGCAGTGCCTTCCCTCTTACTCTGCACTGAGCAAGAACTGCAAGATATGGTAAAATATAGCGTGAGTGTAAGTAAATGTGTCTATTGCAGAGCTATTTTTATCAGTATATGCATGTAGTGTGGATGAAGCAGTGCTGTGTGAGTTTGTATGTGCATGTAGCAGAGCTGTATGTGTGTCTGCATGTGCATGTATGTAGCAAAGCTGTATATGTGTCAGTACGTGCATGTAGTGTGAATTTAGCAGAGCTGTATGTGTGAAGGAGAGCTATGTGTGTCTATATGTTCATGCAGCAGAACTGTGTGTCTATAGGTTCATGTAGCAGAGCTGTGTGTGCAGCAGCGTAACTACAATAGGTGCAGGGGTTGCAATCGCACCCAGGTCCTTGAGCCAAGGGGGTCCCGAACATCCCTTTGGCCTATAGAAAAAGACTAATGCTTTTAAAGATTTGCAATAATTGCAATAAATCTAACAGTAGATTTATTACCTCCCTATTCTAACCTAGTACATTAAAATGAGCAATAATGACCCCTCTCTTTTACACCGCCAGGGAAGTTTTAATTATAAGAAAAATGTTTTCCTATTTTCTATTGTCTTAATCTGGGCTGCGGCTTAAAGTATGGATGTACGACTGCAGCGGGATGGGGGGGGGCAGAGTGTTAAAAGGTGTCACAAACTTAGTCAAGACCTGCAGCTCTCTGGCGCCCTCTTATCTTGCTGGCCAAACACGGTATTGACAGAGGACAAGCAAAGGAGCGCAGCTGCTCTAATTTATGTCAACTATTGTGGCACGTGATGTGACGGGATGTATATATACTACTAGTTCCTACCAGGAACGTATATACAGTATACCTCAATCCAGTCACCTTCAGGCCCACTATATCACATAGATACAAAAATTATGCTGCCACCACCGATTTTTTTTTGAAGGTGGATCGGTAACCTGTTTGGTAACGTGAATAGCGGGAGGTGCGTGTCGCTTGCTCATAGAACGTGAAGAACGAAACTAGTAAGTTATAAATTTTACTCCAGAGGGTTGGCAGTGTTTACAAAAAGATATACAAGATATTACAAAAGACACAATTTACATATACACATAAGCAGTTATTTAAATAAAAGAGATTAAATGAGAAAATTACAAAACCTGTGCCACGCGGGGACCAACTCAGGTTCAGTAGGAGACAAGAAATGGTGTATGATTTCTCGACACAACGATAGGGTCGTGCTGTGTCCGTAGTCCCAGGTTGGAATGACTCCAAAATTGACGTTTTGGTTTTAAGTGTTTGGCCCTAAAACCAGGAACTCACTCTTTTCTGACCTCACATCTGGGCTGTTCCCTTGAAAAAAACACCCGCCGTCAAAGTCATGAAAACTCCATCTTTCCATATCTTTGTCTTGGACGCTCCCACGTCAAAGATATGGACATCATGTTTTCCCTCGTGAGCTTTGGTGATATTTGACCCCAAATATGATATGTCTGTGATGTGCTGGTGGTCAGAACTCATTTCCCCGATTCCTGACAGTGTTCCAGACACCTAAGCAGTACCATAAGATTGGCAAATATGTAAGTAATCCAAAAATATGATTTATCTGTTTGTGACATTAATGTGCATTATTTAAATTTGACGTTGAAAGTTTGTATCTTCAGACAAAGACGTTCTGGATGGAAAAGAAAAGCAAGTACAAACTACCTGGCTTACAGCTTAGCTCAGGTTTATGGCTTGGCCTAGTTGTAAAAAGTCCTGGCTGGGGGGAGCAGAGAGTAGATCTATGCAGTTCTCCTACAAATGAAAAAGGGGCGGAGAAAGTAAGCCAGCTCTGGCTGTCTTTTACAAAATTTTAAAACTATTATTATTATTTATTTATTTATATAGTGCCATTAGATTCCATTACATTTGGAAAGGGCAGATGAGGACAAGTATGGACAATCAAATCATACAGGTACAGGAGGGGAGAGCACACTGTCCACGAGGGCTCATGAACAGAATTCATATATCACACCTCTCCACCTGTGCCGTTGACCCGCTCCCCTCCCACCTCATCCCAAACCTCACCACAGTCCTCATCCCTGCCCTAACCCATCTCTTCAACATATCACCACCACCGGCGTCTTCCCCTCATCCTTCAAACAGGCCTTGATCACACCCATCCTCAATAAAACCTCCCTCAACCCATCATCTGTTTCTATCGCCCCATACCTCTTTTCCCTTTTGCATCAAAGCTGCTTGAACAACACGTCCACTCTGAACTGTCCTCCCACTTATCCTCCTCCTCCCTCTTCGACCACCTACAATCCGGTTTCCGACCTCATTACTCCACCGAAACAGACCTAACCAAAGTCACCAACGACCTACTGACCGCAAAGAGCATGCAGCATTACTCCATCCTCCCTCCTGCTTGACCTATCTGCCACTTTCGACACTGTCGACAGCTCCCTCCTACTCCAGATCCTGGAATCTTTCGGTATCACTGACCTAGCCCTTTCCTGTATCTCCTCATACCGAACGGACCAGACTTTCAGTGTCACCCACTCCCACACCTCCTCCTCACCTTAACCCCTATCTGTTGGCGTCCCCCAGGGCTCAGTTCTGGGTCCACTACTCTCCTTCATTTACACCTTTGGCCTTGGACAGCTCATTGAGTCTACGGCCTCCAGTACCATCTCTACACTGATGACACCCAGATCTAGGCCCGACATCGCCTCCCTATTATCCAAAATTCCACACTGCCTGTCCGCCATCTCATCCTTCTTCTCTGCTCGCTTCCTCAAGCTGAACATGGACAAAACCGAGTTCATCATCTTCCCCCCAGGTCACTCTCCCCCTCTACCAGACCTATCCATCCTCATCAATGACTGCTCACTCTCCCCAGTCCCCCACGCCAAGTGCCTTGGGGTTACTTTCGACTCTTCCCTCTCCTTCAAGTCCCACATCCAAGCCTTCGCCACCTCCTGCCAACTCCAGCTCAAAAACATTTCCCGGATCTGCTCTTAGCTTGATCACGACACTGCTAAAACTCTTGTCCATGCTCTCATCTCTCGCCTTGACTACTCCAACGTCCTGCTCACGCGCCACCCCACCACTTTCCTTGCACCTCTCCAATCCATCCTAAACTCCACTGCTCGATTAATCCACCTGTCTCCCCTCTAATTCCCTGTCTCCCCCCTCCTCCAAGCCCTTCACTGGCTCCCCATCTCTCAGCGATCCCAATTTAAAACCCTAACCATGACATACAAAGCCTTCCATCACCTGTCCCCTGCCCCCCCCCCCAATATATCTCCGACACGGTCTTGCGTTACCTGCCCACACGCAACCTACGATCCTCCCAAGAACTCCTTCTCTACTTCCCCCATATCTCATCCTCTAACAACCGCATTCAAGACTTCTCCCAGGCATCCGCCATACTCTGGAACTCTCTCCCCCACCACATCAGACACTCACCTACCCTTGGTAACTTCAAAAGAAACCTCAAGATCACCTCTTCCGACAAGCCTACGGCCTACAATGAGACCCGGACGCCGCACCATCACACAATCAGCGCTTCCCCTCCTACTGTTTCTTGGTTCCCCCTCCCGTAGACTGTGATCCCTCGTGGACAGGGTCCCCACCCCTCTTTTATCTGTAAGACTTGATTGTCCATATTTATTGTATTTGTCCATGTTCTCCTCTCTTCACATGTAAAGCACCATGGAATCTAGCGGTGACATATAAATAAATAATAATAATATTCAGGATGGTGACATATATAATATGATGAGGGACATAAATACATGGTGAAGGGGGGCAATTCATATGTCTTTATAGGATTTAGAATGCTACAAGGGCCCATACATCTGACCAACGTGAGAGTGTGGGGGGGCCAGGTCCAACGTTATGCCAGCGAGATATCACTGGAATCAGGGTCTCTGCTTTATATTATGCTGCTCTTAGATTTAGTGGCAAGAATCCCTTTTCCTCTGTAAAGGGGCATGTACAGCAAAGCTCCATATAAATAAATAGGGTCACGCTAGATTTCCTTTAATGGTTTGTTCTGTTAGCTTAGGAAAAGCTGAATGTTTGATGAGGTCAGGAAAAGTGTATGTTCTCGGAGTCCAGCTGTAATATTTTCTCTTCCAGTACTCATCTTCTGATTGCTTTTTGTTGCTCTTGAATCTCTGTAATCTTGACTTTCATAATTTCCCAACAAGAACATTATTGATTTCAAAACACGATTGCTTCTCTGCTCTGTTTCCACAACGTTCTTGTACTTAGATTACCGCTTTTTAAAAGGCCTAAAAATGAGTCCACCACTTTCTTACAGATAACATAGCTCCTGAGCCACGTGCCTCTCCATGACAGTAATAACCTTGCTGGGTTGCTACACTGACCCTGTTGCATTTTTTACTATATATATAGGTCCGTATTTACCACTAGGCATGCGAGGGCATGTGCCTGAGGAGGCAGGTTGCGGGGGGCGGCACCAGGATTGAGATTGTGCTTTTTTTTTTTTAATCTTTCCTCCCCTCCTCCAGACTCTCTATGTTAATCAGAGTCCAGGTATTCACTGAATACCAGGAAACTGCATTCAATCATCCTCTGTGCAGTAGCCGACATTACTGGGTGCAGTGGAGCATAGCAGCCCCCTACCCAGCCAACATGCTGATGTCAGGAGATGTCCTAGCAGTGTGAGGAGTTAAAACTTACCATTCTGCTGAGACCTCACTCTGCAGCGTCAGCATCTGTGAAGGCCCCGGGGATCCAGGAAGCAGGTAAGCGCCATGGTGCTGAAGAAAGTACTGCATACAGCCTGTGGGGGGGTAACATGGGGGTGGGGGGGCAGGGTGAACAAGGGGACACATGGGATAGGAGTGAGCAGGGTGAACAAGGGGCCCCATGGGAAATGGGGGGAGCAGGGTGAACAAGGGGCCAGATGAGGGGAGCAGGGTGAACAAAGGGCCACATGGGGGGAGCCGGTTGAAATAGGCACCACATGGGGGAAGGGTGAGCAAGGTGAACAAAGGGCCACATGGGGGGAGCCAGTTGAAAAGGGGCCACATGGAGGGAAGGGGGAGCAGAGTGAACATGGGGCCACATGCGGGGGGAACAGGGTGAACAAGGGACCACATGGGGGAGCAGGGTGAACAAGGGGCCACATGGATGAATGAGGAGCAGGATGAACAAGGGGCCACAGGGAGGAACCGTATGAACAAAGGCCACATGCGTGGAAGGGGAATCAGGATGAACAAGGGTCCACATGAGGGAGAGTGGAGCAGGATAAACAAAGTACCACATGGTGGGGAGAGCAGAATGAACAAGGGGCTACATGGAGGGGGAGGGGGAGCAGAATGAAGAAGGGGTCACATGGGGGAGTAGGATGAACAAAGGGCCACATGGAGGGGGAGAGCAGAATGAACAAGGGGTCACATGAGGAGGGGACCAGAATGATCAAGCGGTCACATGGGGGATCAGGATGAACAAGGGGCCACGTGGAGGGGGAGAGAAGAATGAACAAGGGGCTTCATGGTGGAGGGGGAAGCAGAATGAACAAGGGGTCACATGGGGAGGGGAGCAGAATGAACAAAGGGTCACATGGGGAGGGGAGCAGAATGAACAAGGGGTCACATGGGGAGGGGACCAGAATGATCAAGCGGTCAGTCACATGGGGGATCAGAATGAACAAGGGGCCACATGGAGGGGGAGAGAAGAATGAACAAGGGGCTTCATGGTGGAGGGGGAAGCAGAATGAACAAGGGGTCACATGGGGAGGGGAGCAGAATGAAAAAGGGGCTACATGGGGAGGAGAACAGAATGAAAAAGGGGTCACATGGGGGAGGAAAAGTATGAGAAAGGGGACATAAAGGGGGAAGAGGAGTATGAAAAAGGGGCCACATGGGGGAAAGAGAAGCATGAAAAAGGGCCATATGGGGGGAACAGAATGAAAAAGTGGTCACATGGGGAAGAAAAGAATGAGAAAGCGTGCATGTGGGGGAAGAGGAGTATGAAAAAGGGGCCACATGGGGGAAAGAGAAGTATTAAAAAAGGGCCACATGGGGGGAAGAGGAGTATGAAAAAGGGGGGAGAACAAAATGAACATGGGGCCACATAGGGGGAAAGCAGAATGAAAAAGGGGCCACATAGGGGAGAGGAGTATGGAAAAGGGGCCACATGGAGGGAAGAGGAGTATGGAAAAGGGACCACATATGGAGGAGAGCAGAATGGAAAAGGGGCAGCCTGTGGGGGCACAGTAGAGAAAAGGGGAGGGGTACAAAGCAGTGTATAGCACTGGCAAAGTCATCTTATTTTGTAAAGCATGTTATGACGCCCACAGGGGAGTGATAACATGCTAAGTGGGCCGACAAATCGGAGAACAAACGCCGCCAACTCAACTAGTCATCACCCTAATTAGCATCTAATAAGCAGACTTTAGAAATACTTTTGCTAAGGATCTGTTTATGTATTTTACTACACCCCCCAAATGCCAAATAAATGGCACAAACATTTATTCAGGGAATGTAGCCCATATAAAAATCATACCAGGCATATGCAATTCATGCCTAATGATGAAAATTCTTCTCTTATTTATATTTTTGCAAACGAGGGTGCTATGTGGCACTTTTGAGATAGCCTGTGCCTTGGTGCCACATTACACTCTATTTGCAAATTAAAGCCAGCCCACCGTCTTGATTGACAGCGCTCCATTGGTACGAGCGAGCACTGCCTAAAATTGGTGTGCTTCAAGTGTCAGTGTGTTCGTGCCCATAGTATTAAGAACATGCTTCAGTTGTGGTTTCATGCAATACAAGTTTATTTGCTAGGGGCTAACCTGACATTGAAAGTGATCACTGCACTAACCTTGATGATGTATTCATGTACTGACTGTGATTCTGGTGATTTATGTACTAATGGTTGTTCTTGTAATGTCATGTACTGATGATGGATTTGGTAATGTACTATTGTACTAATGGTGGTTGTGGTTATGTATTTTTGTGCTGATAATGGTTCTGGTTATGTATTTGTGTACTTCTAGTTCTTTATCAATGTAGATGTTGTAATTTTTAATTAGATGTGATATTTGATTATTATAGGTTCATTGGGCCGGGCTGATAATGCAGCCATCTAAATTAGGTCGTATTTGTCAGCTGAACAAGTGTTTAACTAATGCCTCCGTACATATAGACAGCTATGTGATTATTCTGCCGGCAGCTATCTTGCCAGTCTTTTTAGAATTCATTTAGGGCTTTTTCAGGTGGGTAATGAAGCAAGTCTGCCTGAAATATATGTTGTGTGCACATACCCTTAGTCTGACTTATCAATACAATATGGGCTGCAGAACTAAAAGTGCCCAGGTCAGCATGAATGCCAAATACGGCCCTGTATACATATATCATACTAGCTGTACTACCCGGCTTCGTCCGGGTTAATAACTGCTGTTAGCAAAATAGAATGTGTTAACAAAAATTTATTCTGCAAACAAAAAACACAAAACAGATAGAAATGTAATTATTAATAGGCTAATAGAAGCATTTCACAACATATATTTCAACACCACAGATATTCCACACAGATTTAACTAAATTGGCCAAGTAATGTGAAATAATCTTCTACTCCTTATTCGAGAGCCTTTTGATAAACGACATTTTTAGTTCTTCCTTCAGGTGCAAAGACGAACAGATTTTTGGCTGTTCCAACTCTTGAACAGGCCACATAAAGTTGACCCTGTCTGCAAGCCTCGCTTCCCTCTCCTCAGAAAGTTCATTGGCTCTTGAGAAAGCAGCTCTTGTTTTTATGTCTGCAAGCCTCGCTTCCCTCTCCGCAGAAAGTTCATTGGCCCTTGAGGATGCAGCTCTTGCTTTCATGTCTGCAAGCCTCGCTTCTCTCTCCTCAGAAAGTTCATTGGCCCTTGAGGAAGCAGCTCTTGTTTTCATGTCTGCAAGCCTCGCTTCCCTCTCCTCAGAAAGTTCATTGGCCCTTGAGGAAGCAGTTCTTGTTTTCATGTCTGCTGCCCTCGCTTCCCTCTCCTCAGAAAGTTCATTGGCCCTTGAGGAAGCAGCTCTTGTTTTCATGTCTGCAAGCCTCGCTTCCCTCTCCTCAGAAAGTTAATTGGCTCTTGAGGAAGCAGCTGCTGTTCTCATGTGTGTCAGCCTTGTTTCTCGGTCTTCACATTTTCCATTGGCTCGTTAATGCAGCTTTTCTTTTCACATCAGCTGACATTCGTGCCAAGGAATTCCTTTTCTTATGAGGCATTATTGTGGTAAAAATAGTCTGTAACTGGCAGTTTCTATATCCTCTCACATAGAGGTAATGAGACTGACATCAGCCTTTCCACCAACACACCCTAACTGACATCCTATTACCTCACACAAGCTTTGTTATACTGAGAATGTCCTTTGTTGCCTATATTAACCAATTAAATAACTGTAGTAAAATAGAAGCCTGAGCTGTGATTGGTTGCTATTGGCAGCCTGATAAATCCCAAGGCAACAGTAAGCCCTCCCCCCTGACAGTGTATATTAGCTCACACATACACACACAGTTGTGGCCTAAAGTATTGACACCCCTGCAATTCTGTCAGATAATCCTCAGTTTCTTCCTGAAAATGATTGCAATCAGAAATTCTTTGGTATTATTATCTTCATTTAATTTGTCTTCAATGAAAAAAACACAAAAGAGAATGAAGCAAAATGCAAAACATTGATCATTTCACACAAAACGCCAAAAATGGGCCGGACAAAAGTATTGGCACCCTCAGCCTAATACTTGGTTGCACAATCTTTAGCCAAAATGACTGCAATCACCCGCTTCCGGTAACCATCAGTGAGTTTCTTACAATGCTCTGCTGGAATTTTAGACCATTCTTCCCGGCAAACTGCTCCAGGTCCCTGATATTTGAAGGGCGCCTTCTCCAAACTGCCATTTTTAGATCTCTCCACAGGTGTTCTATGGGATTCAGGTCTGGACTCATTGCTGCCACCTTAGAAGTCTCCAGTGCTTTCTCTCAATACCATTTTCTAGTGCTTTTTGAAGTGTGTTTTGGGTCATTGTCCTGCTGGAAGACCCATGACCTCTGAGGGAGACCCAGCTTTCTCACACTGGGCCCTACATTATGCTGTAAAATTTGTTGGTAGTCTTCAGACTTCATAATGCCATGAACACGTTCAAGCAGTCCAGTGCCAGAGGCAGGAAAGCAACCCCAAAATATCAGGGAACCTCCGCCATGTTTGACTGTAGGGACCGTGTTCTTTTCTTTGAATGCCTGTTTTTTTCTCCTGTAAACTCTATGTTGATGCCTTTGCCCATAAAGCTCTACTTTTGTCTCATCTGACCAGAGAACATTCTTCCAAAACATTTTAGGCTTTCTCAGGTAAGTTTTGGCAAACTCCAGCCTGGCTTTTTTATGTCTTGGGGTAAGAAGTGGGGTCTTCCTGGGTCTCCTACCATACAGTCCCTTTTTATTCAGACGCCGACGGATAGTACGGGTTGACACTGTTGTACCCTCGGACTGCAGGGCAGCTTGAACTTGTTTGGATGTTAGTCGAGGTTCTTTATCCACCATCCGCACAATCTTGCGTTGAAATCTCTCAATTTTTCTTTTCCGTCCACATCTAGGGAGGTTAGCCACAGTGCCATGGGCTTTAAACTTCTTGATGACACTGCCCACGGTAGACACAGGAACATTCAGGTCTTTGGAGATGGACTTGTAGCCTTGAGATTGCTCATGCTTCCTCACAATTTGGTTTCTCAAGTCCTCAGACAGTTCTTTGGTCTTCTTTCTTTTCTCCATGCTCAATGTGGTACACACAAGGACACAGGACAGAGGTTGAGTCAACTTTTATCCATGTCAACTGGCTGCAAATGTGATTTAGTTATTGCCAACACCTGTTAGGTGCCACAGGTAAGTTACAGGTGCTGTTAATTACACAAATTAGAGAAGCATCACATGATTTTTCTAACAGTGACAATACTTTTGTCCACCCCTTTTTTATGTTTGGTGGAATTATATCCAATTTGGCTTTAGGACAATTATTTTGTGTTTTTTTCATTAAAGACAAATGAAATGAAGATAATAATACCAAAGAATTTGTGATTGCAATCATTTTCAGGAAGAAACTGAGTATTATCTGACAGAATTGCAGGGGTGTCAATACTTTTGGCCACAACTGTAGCTGAACGCCGACTGCTATGCGTATGGCAGCTGGACACAGAAACTACACAATGCAAAATTATGTTTTTTTATGTGAAAGCGTTTGCTGATTCGGTCAAGGATGCTGACTTATCCTCCTAAAAGGACAATGTTTTAAATGATACATTTTACTATGTAAGAGATTTCTCCCGAGTCCTCACACAATAAGTTACACATCTGTTCACACTATACAGCAGGTTATTGTGATTTTTTAATTACCAATAAATACATTTGTTGTTTATATTTTATTATGTTGATTATATTTATTTTAATTTAATTAGTCCTAGATGTTTGATGTTGAAAGAACCAAGAAGGAATTAAGCTAATTTACATGCAGCAGAACACTATATTCCTTGAGAACATGAACTATTACTTCACTGTAGCCTGAAAATTATTGCCTTATTATCTTTCAGGATTGATTTGCACTGTCATATTGACACTTTTACTTCAGCTTAAAGGTCTCCATACATATTAGACCAGGGGTGGGGAACCCCAGGCCTTGAGGGCCGCCAACAGGTCCCGTTTTCAGGATTTCCTTAGTTTTGCACAGGTGGTAATATAATGCTGTGAACTGGTGATGATTCCAACCTCTGTGCAATGCTTGGGAAGTCCTGAAAACCTGCACTGTTGGCGGCCCTCGGGCTTAGAGTTCCCCACCCCTGCATTAGGCCAACATTGGCCAAACCAGTCTAAATGATTGGGTTTGGCTGACCATCTATTGTTTATGGGTGCTCCTTGCTTGCCTCAAATGTTCAGGGGAGAGAACAATCTGGGATGTCATATTCATCGCTGGTCGCAGGTTCACAGGTTTACTAGGATGAACATAAAGCTGTCAATCTGCAACCAGCGATTAGGCTGGATTGCGCTGTCTGACACCGCAATAGGGATGTTGGTGGTGATCCAGCCTATACCGCAGTGTTGCTGCAGATCGCTTGCTGGGTTGATCCCAGCCCAGCGAGCGATGGCTCCGTCCACATCACTGCAGCGTCACCGGCAACATCCTGCCGTGTGACACCAAGGCTGCGATGCCGGAGGCGACCGTGCACCCGCACGTCGCTTCCGACATCGTAGCCTTGGTTGACGCGTGTGACGGGGCCTTAAGGAAGAACCACCAGAGATGTCTAGCAGAGATTCTAATAGAAAACACTGAAGAGCTTGGTCTGAGTGAGCACTCCAGTGTATGGGGGCGTTAGGAGAAATAGCTGATGGCCAACCGATCAGCTGAGCCATCGTTCATCAGACATCTTTCTGCTGTCTATGGGAGGATTAAAAATACCTTTCTTTTGGAGAACTTGTAAACCAGGAACAGTAGTAAAAAAATAGTAACCAGCCATCCATGGCTATACATGTGTAACGTGACCGGTAGGGAGGTAGCCGGGGTCTCGGGTGGTGGTCGAGGTCTGTCAGCTGGCCCAGGGAATCGCCACCATATGTAATCTGGTGGCAGGAGCAGGAGCAGGTGCAGAGGCCGCTGCCGAAGTGGAAGTAGTAGTTGTCATAATCACGGGCGTCAGTGACCACACCCCTGACACGCTACAGACACCGCTTGTGGATGTTCAATCACTGTTTTGTTTCAGTACGCCTTGGCCACAGGCCTGTCCCACTGCCGGGTTTCTTGTCATGAAGACGTAAATAAATTTACTCCTACCTAAAAATGTTGCTTTAGCAACAATTTATTCACTTTTACAAGGGATAGCATGACAAAATGGACACCAAAATGTGTTACCCACTTTGTTATGGGCACTGTGTTATCCGGAATGTGGTCACAAAATCTCTGTTTGGAGTAATGGCCAGGCTCAAAATGGAAGGAGTGCCAATTGAATTTTGGAATGGGAATTTGGCCGAAATAGATGGCGGACACAGTGTTGCATTGGCAGGTACCCTAAGGTACCTAAACAGAAGAAAACTCCCACAAGTGACCCCATTTTGGATTTAGACCCCTCTAAGGACTTAATCTAGGGTATATTGAGCATTTTGAACTCACTCGTACCTCACAGAATGTGATAACAATATGTTGCCATATTGAACATTTGTCATTTTTTCACAAAATTGTTGCTTTAGCACCAAATCTTTGACTTTCACAAGAGGAAACGCCAAAAAGTGGACCCCACACTTTATTGGCCACTTTCTTATGAGTGCAGCAATACCCCACATGCAGTCAGAAATCTCTGTTTGGACAAACTGCAGGGATCAAAATGATAGGTGCAATATATGAAGTTTGGAGATTATGTCTGGACAAAATGGGAGGGCCCAGAATTTGATAACAATAGGTCGTCACATTGAAAATGTTCTTTTTTTTTTTTTCTACAAATTGCAATAACCCTGTACAAATCATTGGGTGCAAGAAAAACGTGGGTCACACAGACCGCACACAGACAGGGCATGGAATCCATTTTAACATCATTTTTTACACATTCTAAAAATCTAGGATAGCTAGATAATTGGTTAGACAAATGTCAAACAGATATATAATGCCCCCCCCCTACATATTCTAAGCTTGGAACCTTTAGTGCCTCTTTTGTGGCACTACAGTGTACTTAGCCTTGTATTTAGCCCCACAAAACTAATTAATTTAAAAATAACATGGGGGGAGGGCTATTTTTGATTGCCAGCTATGGTAAAGCAGACAGCTGCATCCTGCAGGCCACCGCTGGCAGCTTTACGTTGGCTGGTAATCGAAAACAGATAACTTCATGCTGTTTTTTTCAATAATTTATTTAGACTTAAATAAATAATTGAAAAAAAAAAGGTGTGGGATTCCTCGCAAATTGGCTCATCAGCCAAGGTGAAGCTGACAGCTGGGGTTCAGGTATTCTCAGGGTGGAAAGGGCCGTTGTTCTTAATCCCTTCCCAGCCTAAGAAATACAGACCGCAGCTGCCCCAGAAGTGGTGCCTTCATAAGTAGCACCACTTCTGGCACTTCACCTCGGCTCTTCCCGCTACCATGGGGCCTTTGATATTGGGGTTGATGCCAGCTGTGCAATATCTGCTGTTATCAAGCCCAGAGGTTAGTAATGTTAATGCATTATTCAGATACCCGACATTACTAACCAAATCAGTAAGGACACAAATAACCACAACAACATTTTTTTTTGAAAAAACCACTCCTCCTAACACTAAACTCTTTCACCAAGTTATTGAAAAAAAAAAATCCCCCCTCCCAAAAAAAAAAGACTGATGTAGTCCAGTCGGAGGTTCCTCAGGATAGTGATGTGCTGTGACCTCAGAGAGGTCACTTCAGGTCAGAATCCTCAGGTCATACAGGGGGCAAGGGCAATCCCACAGTAACATCTAGGGCAGGCACCCTGATGCTCTGGATACAACGGTGGGATCATACTTGATCCTTGTTTGACGCGAGGAACCTGACCTGCAGTTACCTCACTGGTCAGACCTGGTCAGCACACGACTCTCCATCTCTGCTCGCACTCTTCCACATACTCTATGGTGACAACCCAAGTTACCCCCACAGCATACAACCCCTTGTTGTAGTGTTGCTGCGTTGAACGGCGAACCCAAGATGGTGCTGGCCTCCGCGTTGACACGTATTTCCTTTGCCTAAGGTCCTGCTTCTTCCAGCACCAGGACCCCATCACTGCAGATACTTTTGTTTTCCCAATCTTGTTGCCTTAAACTCATCATTAATCCCTCTATTGGGTGGGCGGTAGAAGGCACCTGACTTGCACATCCCATTCCCTATACCACAGGTAAAACTGGGGCTTGTAAGTGAGTCTATTGATTATTAAAGCATGATATATTTGAAGGAGAAATAAGGAAAAGAAAATAGTTTTTTCAGCTCATGAATTCATGTGGAATGTTGAATACGGCTAGTGAGTGATGGACAGGTCCAAGAGCCGGTTCCCAGGTGATGGAGGAAGTAATGTAACAGGAAAACAAGGAATTTTCAAAAATAAAAAGGCCAACACTTGCAAAAAGTAAAGTTCCATAGTCCTCTTCATATGAAAAGAGGAAAACTTTAATAATGCATATTAAAAAAGGTTAAAGCCGCAATCCTACTTGTTTCAAGCAAAAAAAATGTTCTTACTCATAGCATAAGACATGTACACACACGTGTCTACAAGTCATTGGAACGACTGACTACACCCATCATTAATGATATAGCACACTTGTGCACATGCAAGAAATCTGTATTCTAAACTTATGGAAGGAATTGAAAAAAGGAAATTGCACATTTTCAAGAAGCAATATCCTATTATAGTGTTTTAATGACTATGAACAGACCTGTAAGACCATGTATACTATTTTTATCTAAATTGCTAGCAGAAAAGTGTAGAAAAGGTGGCGTCACACGCTGCTGACCCTCTTCAGAATGCCAATGACTGTTTAACCGCAGTTTCCAATATCATGTCCACTCTCTACGTAAAACCCAATCTTTCCAAAACTGAACTTCTTCTGCTCCCGCCCTCCACTAACCTCCCTAAATCTGACATCTCCCTCTCAGTTGCGGCACCATGATAACGCCTAGGCAGCAGGTTTGCTGTTTGGGTGTTACGTTTGACACAGATCTCTCATTCACCTCCTATATACAATCTCTCGCCCTCTTGCCGCTTGCACCAGAAGAACATCTCTAAATTCGTGTCTTTCTCACAATGGAAACAACAAAAACCCTCACCATTGCCCTGATGCACTCCCGCCTTGACTATTGTAATTCTCTATTAATTGGCCTCCCCTTCACTAGACATTTCCCTCTCCAGTCCATCCTTAATGCGGTAACCAAGATTACCTATCTGGCTAACCGTTACTCAGATACTTCCACTCTGTGCTAGTCATTGCACTGGCTGCCTGTACATTATAGGATCCAATTCAAACTGTTGTTCTCACCCACAAAGCTCTTCACAGTGCAGCACATCCCTACTTCTCCACCCTCATCTCTATCTATCACCCCACCCGTTCTCTTCGCTCTGTGTGGTGCGTGATTGTGATGCTGTCAACGCAGGGCGGAGCCGTTCACCCGGGATGCCTGGTGCAGAGAGGACCGGGGGGGCGGGGCTACTGGCCGTTGGCCGCGGCCCGGGGGGCGGGGTACTGGCCGTTGGGATTGTGCCGGGGGGTCGTGCGTGGCGCGGCCCGAAGGGGGAGGGTCCTGGCCCACGAGCGAGGAGCCGCAGGCGGATGCTTCTACCGAGCCGGAGTATTTAGAGCGAGGAGAGGAGGGGCGGATCAGCAGGAAGAGCTCTCTGCTTCCTTACTGCTTCCTTGGCGGCTTGCGGGGGTCGCTGGCCCTCCAGGCTGAAGGCCCACGTGGGCCTGTGCGCTGCCCACGACATGTGTTCCCCTGTTTCAACGTCTGAAGACCCGGCGCATTGTCGGAATTTAGCTTGCGGCGTCAAATCCCGTTGCGTATAGATTCATTTGACGCTGTTAGCAGCGTACATTAGAATAGTGATGATTTTAAATACTGATTTCCAGGGTTATTGTAGCTATTAACCCCATCAGCATCCTCTGCGCGGCATGTTTGCGCGAGACTGCTGATGCGGCTGTCACAGCGGTACAAGATGATTAGTTACTGTACTGGAAAGCGGGAAATTTAAACACGAGTGCGACCATCGCACCGTGTGGTGTATGGGTGCGCGTGATGCGTAATGCGTAAAAATTGCATTGATATGCCCTGTATCATTTATAGATACAGGTCCGAGTGCAATGCGATTTTTTCTGGCATACACTCGTGCGAGTCTTGCGCCAGTGTGCCTTCAGCCTAATGCTGATAGAAGGCATTTGTAATATGATGCAGTTAAACTCAGCTGTGCTGTACACCTCACCCCCCCTTACACACACAAAGACCTTATGTAAAAGGTTTCAGTCACCTGTAGTCCACTCCCCGCACTTTGTAATCATGCTGGAAGTTAGACCGGGAGATCAGGGCTGTAGCATTACATGTCACACACTGCAAAACCAACATGGTCTTTTTGTGCAGCGTTATTGCCTGCTTATTTTTGAGCAGAAGATGTACAAGCCCCAGTGCACATTACATAACACACACCTGGAATTAACAAAAGCAAACTCAGAAGGTGCCAAATAGTTTGATTGCTAATTCCACAAGTCTGCAGTCACTCTGTGTCACTCTACATGACTGCAAACTGGTAAATCCTCACTGTGTTCTTTAAGAATTCTCCGGTGTCAAAGCTGGGAGTGGAGGTCACATGGCTGCAAAGATGCGATAGGCATATTCCCAAACAGAATCCTTCTCGTTGGAAGTGGCCTTCAAGGGCGGCCATATCATTGGTGTGACCTGTGCAGGCGCACAGAGCCCAAGAGGTTAGTGGGCCCACTTCCACATCTAAAGCAGGTGGAATTGTGTATTTTGAAGAGCTATAGGATGCAGGGCCCAGTAAACTATATTTGGAAGGGGCTCTTTTCTTGTGTGTCCGCCAGTGGTGGCCTCGCTCAATACACTTGCATATAGTAAGGCCGTGTCTATCTATCTGGATTCTGGCCAGGATTGTACATTTGCCTATTCACAGTCACAAACCGCCAATCATGGCTCTTACCCTGGAGAATCCTCACCGTACACGGTTTAAGGATTCATACGTCTGCATTTACATACAGTGGGTACGGAAAGTATTCAGACATCGTTAAATTTTTCACTCTTTTTTCATTGAGCCATATGTAAACCCCATGCAAAAAAAAACAGAAATGTAGATATTTGTGCAAACTTATTAAAAAAGAAAAACTGAAATAGCACATGGTCATAAGTGTTCAGACCCTTTGCTCAGACACTCATATGTAAGTCACACGCTGTCCATTTCCTTGTGATCATCCTTGAGATGATTCTACTCCTTCATTGGAGTCCAGTTATGTTTAATTAAACTGATAGGACTTGATTTGGAAAGGCAAACACCTGTCTATATAAGACCTCACAGCTCACAGTGCATGTCAGGCCAAATGAGAATCATGAGGTCAAATGAACTGCCCAAAGAGCTCAGAGACAGAATTGTGGCAAGGCACAGATCTGGCCAAGGTTACAAAGGAATTTCTGCAGTACTCAAGGTTCCTAAGAGCACAGTGGCCTCCATAATCCTTAAATGGAAGAAGTTTGAGACCACCAGAACGCTTCCTAGACCCATGCCATGCAGCCAAACTGAGCAATCATGGGAGAAGAGCCTTGGTGAGAGGTAAAGAAGAACCCCAAGATCACTGTGGCTGAGCTCCAGAGATGCAGTAGGGAGAAAGTTCCACAAAATCAACTACCAATGCAACCCTCCACTAGTCGGGCCTTTATGGCAGAGTGACCCCATGGAAGCTTCTCCTCAGTGCAAGACATATGAAAGCCTCCATAGAGTTTGCAAAAAACAACATGAAGGACTCGCAGACTATGAGAAATAAGATCCTCTGGTCTGATGAGACATTTCTGTTTTTTTGTCAGTCCAGATGGGGCAGAGTGTACATTAATGAGAAAAAAAATGAACTTTTATGAATTTACCAAATGGCTGCAAAGAAACAAAGAGTAAAAAATGTAAAGGGGACTGAACACTTTCCGTACCCACTGTAAAGTGACACATAGAGTGACGGCAGACATGTGAATTTAGAACGGACAACCCCTGTGGATTTTTCATATGACAATCTGCAAAGTATAACCGTAGAATCACAGTGGATATTATACCAAATCTCATCCACCTGCGGAGTAACAATTCCATGTGGCATCTGCTCCAAATGTGACCTGCAGATTCTAAGTTCACAGCCTGTCAATTTATGCAGCAAACCTCGACCATGGATCTCATCCTTTCATGGCAAAATTTACGATGGATTTTGTTTCCTTAAAAATTATAGACTGTTTGGATGAAACCCAGAAGGTAAGAATGTATTGAACTTCACTTCCCCTCAGCGCACGTTGCAAAATCAAAGTGACTCTGCATAATCCCCTGAATGGGTTCCTCTTCTATAATAAGGTCTGCGTGGTATGGGGCAACTAGGATTGATACATCATTTGCCTTGAGCTTGTAAGTATTGTAGCGAGTGTTTAGGAGTATGCACCAGGGAGAGAGACCCATATTGATCCTGCTGTAGTGGCCTCCCTCAATGGTGTATGACCTGCTGAATGTGTACATAGAAACAGCTTTGTAGATTCCATAGAGTACATGCTTATATTTCACTACCAAATTTACCAAATCAGGATTAACAAACATTTTTTTTTTACATTTCAACAAAATTAGAATTTACAAAATAGCAACATTGTCACAGTCATCCATGATGGGTGCAGGGAAGGATATTTAATGACCAATTGATGTAGATCCTTGTAATAACTCTAGGGACTCTTCATTGTCATCTTTGGTTGGATTCATTATTGAATTTACAGGAAATCATGAAAGTAAGTACTAGACGTAGATTGAAAAGGAGATGACAATTTTAAAGGGACACTTTAGAAGTATATCATTTACTATGTGGCGGCCCGATTCTAAAGAATCGAGTATTCTAGCCTATGGTTAGCAGGGTATACGGGGGCTCAGTGGTTAGCAGAGTATACGGAGGCTCAGTGGCTCCTAGTCTGCCTCAGGGCAGAGTGCAGTGGTCAGGGGCAGAGTGCAGTGGTCAGGGGCAGAGTGCAGTGGTCAGGGGCAGAGTGCAGTAGTCAGGGGCAGAGTGAAGTGGTCAGGGGCAGAGTGCAGTGGTCGGGGTAGAGTGCAGTGGTCAGGGGCAGAGTGCAGTGGTCAGGGGCAGAGTGCAGTGGTCGGGGTAGAGTGCAGTGGTCAGGGGCAGAGTGCAGTGGTCAGGGGCCCGATGCAATTGCATTGGTAGTGCGATGAAATGAATTGTGTGTATACAGGCGGGTCAGTGGGAAGCAGAGTATACAGACGGCTCTGAGGGTAGCAGATTATACAGGCGGCTCTGTGGGTAGCAAAGTATACCGGTGGCTCTGTGGGTAGCAAAGTATACAGGCGGCTCAGTGGGTAGCAGAGTATACAGGTGGCTCAGTGGGTAGCAAAGTATACAGGCGGCTCTGTGGGTAGCAGAGTATACATTCGGCTCTGTGGGTAGCAGAGTATACAGGCGGGTCTGTGAATAGCAGAGTATACAGGCGGGTCTGTGGGTAGCAGAGTATACAGAAGGCTCTGTGGGTAGCAGAGTATACAGAAGGCTCTGTGGGTAGCAGAGTATACAGGCGGCTCTGTGGGTAGCAGAGTATACAGGCGGCTCTGTGGGTAGCAGAGTATACAGGCGGCTCTGTGGGTAGCAGAGTATACAGGCGGCTCTGTGGGTAGCAGAGTATACAGGCGGCTCTGTGGGTAGCAGAGTATACAGGCGGCTCTGTGGGTAGCAGAGTATACAGGCGGCTCTGTGGGTAGCAGAGTATACAGGCGGCTCTGTGGGTAGCAGAGTATACAGGCGGCTCTGTGGATAGCAGAGTATGATGTGGTGGGAGGCTGGAGGGGTGAGGAGAGGTGGCGCTGGAGGGGTGAGGAGAGGTGCGGCTGGAGGGGTGAGGAGAGATCCGGCTGGAGGGGTGAGGAGAGGTGGCGCTGGAGGGGTGAGGAGAGGTGCGGCTGGAGGGGTGAGGAGAGATCCGGCTGGAGGGGTGAGGAGAGGTGCGGCTGGAGGGGTGAGGAGAGGTGCGGCTGGAGGGGTGAGGAGAGGTCCGGCTGGAGGAGTGAGGAGAGGTGCAGCTGGAGGGGTGAGGAGAGGTCCGGCTGGAGGAGTGAGGAGAGGTCCGGCTGGAGGAGTGAGGAGAGGTCCAGCTGGAGGAGTGAGGAGAGGTCCGGCTGGAGGGGTGAGGAGAGGTCCGGCTGGAGGGGTGAGGAGAGGTCCGGCTGGAGGGGTGAGGAGAGGTGCGGCTGGAGGGGTGAGGAGAGGTGCGGTTGGAGGGGTGAGGAGAGGTGCGGCTGAAGGGGTGAGGAGAGGTGCGGATGGAGGGGTGAGGAGAGGTCCGGCTAGAGGGGTGAGGAGAGGTCCGGCTGGAGGGGTGAGGAGAGGTGCGGCTGGAGGGGTGAGGAGAGGTGCGGCTAGAGGGGTGAGGAGAGGTGCGGATGGAGGCGTGAGGAGAGGTGCGGATGGAGGGGTGAGGAGAGGTCCGGCTGGAGGGGTGAGGAGAGGTCCGGCTGGAGGGGTGAGGAGAGAGGAGGCTGGAGCGGCGACATCACCGCTCAGCACACCTCTCCTCCTCCAGGCTGCACACCTCTCTCCCTCCAGGCTGCACACCAGCTGGCTCCGTATCCCTGGGGCCACTTGGCCTCCTGCTCGCTGTCCAGCACAGGGCTGACCCCCGGAGCCTCGGCCCAGTCCAGGAGTGGAGGCCGCCATTCCGCTGAGAGCCGTCAGCAGCCCCGGGCGTCAGAAGTGAGGGGGAGGAGCCTGCACCTGTGAAACCGGCCGGAGCGCTGTGCTGACGTCACGTAGCCGATGACAAAGTGACGGACGTGCTGGCCAAAGTGACGGAAGTGAGCCTTCGGGTTTTATATTAAAAGCAAATACTGTGATCCTCTTTAACAATAATTGCCACACCTTGTCCACAAATTCTTACTTAAAAATGTATACCTATAAAATACATTTGTTATAGGTTACATATCTATGAACTATAACGTGCACACCTAAAATGATACACACCTAATCTAACATGTACACCTAATCTATGGTATACACCTAATCTAACATGTACTCTATGGTATACACACCTACTCTATGGTATACACACCTAATCTATGGTATACACCTAATCTAACACCTACTCTATGATATACACCTAATCTATGGTATACACCTAATCTAACACCTACTCTATGGTATACACACCTCATATAAAGTATACACACCTAAACTAACACCTACACCATGGTATGCACACCTAACCTATGGTATACACCTAATCTAACACCTACTCTATGGTATACACACCTAACCTATGGTATACACCTAATCTAACACCTACTCTATGGTATACACACCTCATATAAAGTATACAACCTAATCTAACACCTACTCTATGGTATACACACCTAATCCATGGTATACACACCCAATCAAACACCTACTCTATGGTATAAACACCTACTCTATGGTATACACACCTAATCTATGGTATACACCTAATATAACACCTACTCTATGGTATACACACCTAATCTAACACCTACTCTATGGTATACACACCTACTCTATGGTATACACCTAATCTAACACCTACTCTATGATATACAAACCTAATATATGGTATACACACCTCATATAAAGTATAACCACCTAATTTAACACCTACTCTATGGTATACACACCTACTCTATGGTATACACCTAATCTAACACCTACTCTATGATATACAAACCTAATATATGGTATACACACCCAATCAAACACCTACTCTATGGTATACACACCTAATCTATGGTATACACCTACTATAACACCTAATCTATGGAATACACACTTAAACTAACACCTACACTATGGTATACACACCTAATCTATGGTATACTCACGTAATCTACCGTAATACCTAATCGAGGGTCTTCACACCTAATGTATGGTACACACAACTATTCTATAGTATACACACCTAATCTATAGTATAAACCTCTAATCTATGGAATAATAATATTTGTTCACTTGTATAGCGCTATTACAGGCATTTATTTACATACATAATCACTGTCCTCATTGGGGCTAAACTCCCTATCAATATGTCTTTGGAGGGTTGGAGGAAACCCACACATACACAGGGAAACATACAAACTCCTTGCAGATGCTGTACTTTGTGGGATTTGAACCCAGGACCCCAGTGCTGCAAGACTGTAGTGCTAACCACTGAGCCACCGAGCCACCCTGAATACACCTCTATTCTATGGTATACACACCTAATCTATAGTATACATCCGTAGTCTATGGAATACGCACATAAACTCACCCAGCAGACAAAATACCCGAGTTGTCCCACATAAGCCTCATATTAACACGTGATCTGTAATTTACTGAAATAAACCTATTCTTACTGAAAGATTTTAATTTATGGAACACACAATAAAATAGAGTAAAGTTGTTACCCACAGCCTACCTGTTTTGCCCACTGCACTTTGCCCCAGAACCACAATTCGCATAGTCCTGGCAGGAGCCAAACTCCAGGATCTTCTCAGAGGCCGAGGAAGTGGAAAGTTGGAGGTCATCGTGTAACGTGTTTTGGATGAATTGTTAATGTAGCCAATATGATGGAGCCGGTTAGGAGTGTCGGAGGAATGCTGAGCTAGCCTGACGTGCCATGTAATTCAGTCTCTGGTGCTGTGCTTTTTGGTTTGGCAAGAAATAAATACATTTCTGTTCTCCGGCCAACCTCTCCTCTCTAAATCGAATATTTCCTGCCTACTTCTCAGTGTATCCCGCCTCCTATTCTTCTGGCTGTTCAAGCAGAAAATTGCATGCTATGTACTTGAGGACTGTCTAGCATAGATTGGAATTGTTTGAAAGCACAAATCATTAAAGAGTGTCAAAAGGTTACGTCGAATAAATTACGCAACTTTAACTCTTCGTTTTCTAGGGGGTTTGCCTTCAAGAAGTTTGGTTCAATGTCTAAAGTTTATTTATGGAGCGTTAACAAACTCCACTGCTCCGAGCAAAAGTGTCTGATGATAAAAACCAAGAGAGACCCGGGGTGATGAGTGTTCTGCCTGATTACAGTCCACTGAGTATTTAACCCAGTACATTCTGCAAGAGCTGAGAGAAGACATGAGTGATCACACAGGCAGATCTCAGGAGGGCAATGGTGGCTGATACTACATGGAATTAAATGGTGAGGACACAACGTAAGGCCACGTTTCACGCTTCAATGGTCGAGCGATCCGATCAACGATCCGACTTGACCTTGATCGCTAGAACGACGTTCAACGATCGCTAGTGAAATGTCACACGTATAGATATCGTTAACGACGCAGCAACAATTCTGCGACAAGCAAACGATACTCACGGTCGTTAGCTCGCCTGCGTCCTTCACTTCTCAATAGGCGACATCGTTATCGAGGTGTCACACACACCCATGCTGCAGGTTGAACGAACGCTCATCATTTGGTTTAAGGTCCGGTTCACAAACCTCCCATCAACGATCTGCCCGATTCATCGGATGTACATGTCACACTGAACGACGTCGTTAGAACGACTGAAAACCTGTGACATTGCAACAATATCGTAGTGTGTGACGGGGCCTTAACTCTTGTCATATGCCAGCCGGTTGTTGTGGAATATGATCAAGCAAGATGCAGAAATAGTAACATAGTTTTTAAGGTTGAAGGAAGCTTTAAGTCCATCTAGTTCACCCCATAGCCTAACATGTTAATCCAGAGGAAGGCAAAAAAAAACCATGTGGCAACACTAAGCTCCATATTGGGGGAAAAAAATTCCTTCCTGACTCCAGATACGGCAATCAGACTAATTCCCTGGATCAACGCCCCATCAAAGAATCTAGTATATATAACTGGTAATATTATAGTTTTCAAGAAAGGCATCCAGGCCCTTCTTAAATGTTAGTAGTGACTCCCTCATTACACCATCATGTGGCAGAGAGCTCCATAGTCTCACTGCTCTTACAGTAAAGAATCCACGTCTGTGATTATGATTAAAGACGTAGAGGACGCCCCCTTGTCCCCGTCTCAGGCCTAAGAGTAAAGAGATCATTAGAAAGGTCTCTGTACTGTCCCCTCATATATTTATACATTATTATAAGATCACCCCTAAGCCTTCGTTTCTCCAAACTAAATAACCCCAAGTTTAATAACCTGTCTTGGTATTGTAGACCCCTCAGTCCTCTAATAACCTGTCTTGGTATTGCAGACCCCTCAGTCCTCTAATAACCTGTCTTGGTATTGCAGACCCCTCAGTCCTATAATAACCTGTCTTGGTATTGCAGACCCCTCAGTCCTCTAATAACCTGTCTTGGTATTGCAGACCCCTCAGTCCTCTAATAACCTGTCTTGGTATTGCAGACCCCTCAGTCCTCTAATAACCTGTCTTGGTATTGCAGACCCCTCAGTCCTCTAATAACCTGTCTTGGTATTGCAGACCCCTCAGTCCTCTAATAACCTGTCTTGGTATTGCAGACCAGTTAGTCCTCTAATAACCTTGGTCGCTCTTCTCTGGACCCGCTCTAGTTCAGCTATGTCTTTCTTATACACCGGAGACCAGAATTGTACACAGTATTCTAAGTGTGGTCACACTAGTGACTTGTATAGAGGTAAAATTATGTTCTCCTCATGAGCATCTATGCCTCTTATAATGCATCCCATTATTTTATTTGCCTTTGCAGCAGCTGCCTGACACTGGCCACTAAATGTGAGTTTATCATCTACCCATACACCTAGGACTTTTTCAGTGACAGTTTTGCCCAGCGTTTTACAATTAACCCGTTACTTGCCAAATTTGCAATTTTTCTTTTTAAAAAATTGGTGTATGAAAGCTCTCTGAGTGGAAGAATATTCAATAAAAAATGACAATGACACGATTTCCTGTTTTGAAAACATTCATTTTACAAACACAACACAAAAAATTGGACCTAATTATAAAATCTTAGTTGTTAGAAGCAAAAGATTAGGTGTCCCAAAAAAAGGACATTGTGGGTTAAGCACATAATTATACACTTTATTTCCTCTGCCCAAGTGCATGACCTTACATTTATCCCCATTAAAGCTCCTTTGCCATTTATCAGCCCAATAATGTCAGCCAAGCGGGCCCAATACTGACCCCTGTGGTACCCCACTGTTAACTGTGACCCATTCTGAGTGTGCTCCATTAATAACTACCCTTTGTTTCCTATCACTGAGCCAGTTCTTAACCCACTTACACATGTTTTCCCCTATCCCCATTGCTCTCATTTTATGTATCAACCTTTTGTGTGGCACCGTATCAAAAGCTTTTGAAAAGTCCATATACACCACGTCCACTGCATTTCTTTGGTCCAGTCCAGAACTTACCTCTTCATAGAAGCTTATCAGATTAGTTTGACAGGAATGGTCCCTCGTATATCCATGTTGATATTGGGTCATCAGGTTATTTTTTTTCAGATACTCCAGTATAGCATCTCTTAGAAAACCCTCTAGGATTTAAGCCACAGTAGAGGTTAAGCTTACTGGCCTATAATTTCCAAGTTCAGGTTTTTGTCCCCTTTTTGAATATTGGCACCACATTTGCTATACGCCAGTCCTGTGGTATAAAATAGAAAAGGTCTCAGTGTAATTGGAGAACTACCAAGCAAATTTGATAAAAATGTGGTTCAATGGAGATCATACACTTATCTTTGATTACCAATCAATACAAGTTATAAACTTGTGAGTCTATGCTACTGACAGTACTGAACTGCTGGAAAATATAAGTAAAGGCTTTATTGCTTGTAGTTTGAATCATGAAAGAGGGTTTAGGCACTCTAAATTGTGACATTGTAAGGAGATGGACATGTAACGTTTCCCACTTGAAGACACCAATCACATTATGGTTTTGTAATGTAAAGTGTAATGTGAACATGTCATGCATCATTGTGATGGAAATGTATAATGTGAATTGTTGAATATGCTTTGCCCAATGACAAGAAAGGCATGAGTTAATGTTTACTTGTATACTGTTTTGCTCTGTGCTGTGAGGAAGCTGTGTTCTGCCCAGCAATATACAGCGAGTAGTGTTGGGACTAGCGCATAGTGGGAGGAGCTAGTGCATAGGGGCAGTGATTGTTTTCTATTAAAACATCAGATAGGGCCCAGCTTGGTGAGGAGAGTCACATGACGTGGTTGTCTCTGGAGCAAGGGAGACCAATACAGAGTGAAAAAGAAAAGGAGAGGTTACAGTGATACAAAGTGATCCAGTGCAATCGGGTCAGAGCACTAACCAAAGGTACGCGAGAGTGGATGAGACGGGTCCTTTTATAGGACAGACTGGATGAGACAGGTCCTTAAATAGGACACTCAGCAGTGAGGTCCTAAGCAGTTTTCAACTCAGAAAAATTAACAGTCCAAGTCAGAGTGATACGTAAGATGAAGTGAGTGACCCGGGCGGGGGTCTATGTAAGTGTCTGACAGCTTGAAGTCTGGCTATATTGGAAGAACATTACAAGGAGAAAAAGACTCGGAACAACAGGAGGGGAAGGATTACTCTTATTGTGATGTTGACCTGGGTGATGGTGAAACAAACAGGGCTGGTGAGGACAAGACCAAGTGAAGTGGCGGGAGTAGAGAGACTGTTGATGGAAACCCTCAGTACTAATAACATGATCAAGAAGATATGTGCCTGCTGTCCAATATGCACAGTTGTATGTTCATTAAAACAATATTTATAAAGAACTTGTGGTCTCCCTCGATTTAACTTTATAACATTTGGTCTTGGCCAGAAGAGGTCAACGGCATCATGTGACTGCAAGGGTATACCGTCCCTGTGACAAAAGTCCACACACCCAGCCAAGACCCGCTCTTTCTTGTAGCGTGCTGAAGACAAATACCTTGCCCATGACTACCGCCCTGTTCCACTCTACGTCACTTCATGATAATACCGTGAGTAGGACTTGTGTGATGTTCCCTTGTGAAATCCTTTACTTAGTTTTCCCCCTTAGTCTCTGGAACAATTTCTAGTTATCATTGTGTCCAAGGCAAATGCCAGACTTATCAAACTCCTTTCCAGTCTTGTTCTGCATCATGATAGCCACACCTGTAGCTGGACATCTGGCTCATAGCCTTCTGATGGTTTGTATAGACACTCCTTGACAACTTGTGCTTGGTATGTGATGTTCCATTTCGCATGTAGTGCAGAATGGACCATTAGTTATACCAGGAGTACGGCTATGTCTCCAAAATGTCCCAAAAGCCCTTTTAAAACAGTATTTCGCATATTGCTTGTGCATGACCTAAAAGTGTCACCATGACCTGTAGTATCTCCGGACTTGTCTTGCATCAGTCATATCTGGGATGTCATTGGTCAGGAATTGCAAAGGATCCTGCCAGCAGTGGAGCTTGATGATTTGCCCAAGTGCACGCCGAACACTACTCAGACAACCATTAGGAACTTCACCCTACACCTGGAGACATTGTGTGTAACTGATGTACATTAAATGTGTGTAGAGGGGTGCAGGGTGTATATAGACAAATTGCCCTAAAGGGGCTAGGTAGGCACAATATGAAGAATTTGCCTTGGGTGCTCAAATTACTTCTTCTACCACTGCCTACATACCTTAGAAGACGTATTCTGTATTCTGCCAGTCAGGAGCGTCCAAACCCTACGAACCATACGTGGCACCATGCCATCCCTTCAATACTCACACCTCTACTGGAGATCACGGCATAGCCCCGGCGGCTGGATTGTTTATTCTCCCCTATTCTGGGAAGAAGGAATAAACTTTCTTCCACTGGTCCTCATGGTACTTTAGGGTCACTGAAAACTTCAATAGCGGCTGCCTTGGTGATTCCCCAAAGTAACATATGGAGATCTGCTAAAGAAAGTGGATTCCTCTTCCCAGAACTAAAAATCAATTATGCTTATACTAGTCTTATTTGTTTTGTAGAGTTTTCAAGAAGCACCACGTTCCATGATCCGGATACATCTAAGTGGACTATATAGCAAAGTTTTACTAAGGTTTGTAAAACTCAGTGGGTACAGGTACAGGTAAGGTTAAACCCGTTGCTCAATTTGATTCAAACCTTGAAGACAGACATTATATATGATGTATATATTACACAATCCTGTATATAAAAGCACATTTTAGAGTGGCCTTGTATTGTGGCCAGCCTAAGACACACCTGTGCAATAATCAGCATCTTGATATGTTACACCTTTTTTTCTGGTTAGAATATTTCATCAAAGGAGAAGTGCTCACTAAAGGCCCTGTCACACATAACGACCGCTCCAGCGATCCCCACAGCAATAACGACCTGCCGGGATCGCTGGAGCGTCGTTACCTGGTCGCTGGGGAGCTGTCAAACAGGCAGATCTCCCCAGCGACCAGAGAGCCACCTCCACATCGCTGAATGCGATGTTACCAGTGTCCTCCCTGCTTAGCGCTGCCTGTAAGCAGGGAGGGCGCTGGTAACTATGATAAACAGCAGGTATCCATTCAGCGCGCGCTGCCTAGATACCCGCTGTTTACCATGGTTACCAGCCAGTGAGGTCACTGATCGTTGGTCTCTCACTGTCACATGTAGCGATGCGTGCTGACCAGCGGGAAACCAATGATCAAAAAATGACCCAGAGCACTTTGCAGCGATCAGCGACCTCACAGCAGGGGCCTGATCGCTGCTGAGTGTCACACATAACGACACGCTGGAGAGATCGTTGTAACGTCACAGTTACAACAATCTCTCTAACGATATCGTTATGTGTGACGGGGCCTTAACACAGATTTACACAAATTTGTGAACAATATTTGAGAGAAAAGACCTTTTGTACATAGAAAGTGTTAGACCTTTGCATTCAGCTCTTGAAAAATGGGAGCAAAAACAAAAGTGCTGTTTCTATTTTTGTTCAGTGTACTGTGCATAATGTATATTTTGTTTAGTGTTAAAGGTGTTCTCCACTATTAATGTGACCCCCTTCCATTTGCCCCAACTCTTCCTACCACTTTCCTAATACAGTAAGATTCCGCTACCATACTGCTCCTGTCTAGCTGACCTCTCTGTGGCGCATATATACCTTTATTGATGCTCTTGCGTTGATCCTTCTGATCTGGGGACCGGAATCAAACAAACTGAGCAGAGCACATGACTGGTGGGGGCAGGACTATCTCAGTCATGTGCTCTGCTTAGTTTGTTTGATTCCGGTCCCCAGATCAGAAGGATCAACGCAAGAACATCAATAAAGGTATGTATGCCACAGGAGCTGTATGGTAGCAGAATCATATTAGGAAAGTGTTACTTAGGACAAATGAAAGGGGGTCACATTCATAGCGGAAAACCTCTAAGTAATAAGTTCAACAGAACCAAATGCATTTTATATAGAAGCCTTTATAGCTCCCAGGGATTAGTCAAGACAATTACCTGCCATGTTTCTTGCTCTTGTTTCCCACGGATGTTTTTAAGTGTGACATCCAGGCTTAATCATAGTTTTACTCATGTCCGCTAATGAGGCAGCAAGCTTTAACATACGTCATGGCTGTCATTTGATTATATCGAAGCCCATAAATGTAACTGTTTCTGCTCTGTAACACTTCACAACAACGAAATAAGAATTGGTCAAACTGAAGTACAGCGAAACCTCTTTGTGATGACCACCTGAAAAATGCAAAGATGTGCTCATCTCAGAGAGGCGGCCTTACTACATTCTGCACCCGTGGCTTACAGTAGTTCCAGTCTTCACTTTGTTTTTATTGGATGCATTTTGAGATCCAGAATCTACTATTTGATAGAAAGATCAGTCTAAACCAAAGATAAGGTACAGTTTTCTTTGGAAACATGACCACCAAGACCCAGTAATTGGCCTCACATGTAGAGATGAGCGGTGTTCGATTCGAAATGTTCGCCAATCTCAAATTCGAGCTGTTTCGGGCGGTGTTCGAGTCATTCGACAAATGCGAACAATTAGCTTCAAATTCGGCAGTTCGAGGTCATGTTCGATAACAGTTCGTTCACCAAAAGGACCCTATAAAGTGGTCTGGGGGCAGAGGAAAAGGCTGAAATGGGGGCATGATTGTTTAATACCCAGCGGTAAAAAGCCGCCGGCTTTTAAACAATCATTCTGCCCGATCCTCTGCCCCCCGCAGCCTCCCATCCCGATCCTATGTTAGGACCGGGTGGAGAGCGCAGCATCGGGAGCGGGGAGTGAAGGACCAGGGCAGGGAAGCCAGCGGCAGTGAGAAGACTTCTTTGCCGGCTTTCTTGCTCTATGCTCCCTGATGCCCCCTCCTCGCTCCCTGTAGCTGCTCCCGCCGTCCGGTCCTAACTTAGGATCAGGCAGGGAGGCAGTGGGGGGAGCGATGAGGGGGCATCAGGGAGCGGGGAGCACAGCACAGAGCAGAAAAGCCGGCGGTTAACTCTTCTCACCAAAAAAAAAAACAGCACAGAGGAAAAATTCTTTATTAGAAAAAATAACAAAACACTTAGACTCCATCTTTATTAAAAAATTATCTGCTGTCCGACGTAGTCCAATCCATTTTCTTCTTTAGCTCAGCTATATCTCTGGTAGAGAACCTCTGCCAGATATGTAGCTCAGCTGTGCACTGGGTGGCTGTGGGAAAGTTCATGTGAGTTCATGCTGCATGACCTCACATGAACCCTGACAGCACCGCGGCTACTTCAAATGAACAGCTGATCTGCATCAGCTGATCATATGAAATAACTGTCGGGAAAGCCAGCGGTGAGAAGACTTCACTGTCAGCTTTCCTGCTCTGTGCTGTGCTCCCCGATCCCTGATGCCCCCCTCATCGCTCCCCCCACCGCCTCCCTGCCTGATCCTAAGTTAGGACCGGGCGTGGGGAGCAGCTCCAGGGAGCGGGGACGGGGCATCAGGGAGCGGGGAGCGCAGCACAGAGCAGGAAAGTCGGCGGTGAAGTCTTCTCACCGCCGCCAGCTTCCCCGCCCTGGTCTTTCGCTCCCCGCTCGCCTCGCTGCCTCTGCACCCAATCCTAAGTTAGGACCGGGTGGCGGGAGCAGCTCCAGGGAGCGGGGAGGGGGCATCAGGGAGCGCAGCACAGAGCAGGAAAGCTGGCGATGAAGTCTTCTCACTGTCGGGTTCCCCGCCTGGGTTTTTCGCTCCCCACTCCCTGGTGCTGCTCCCCCCACCGCTCCTAAATTAGAAGAAGCTGTTTTATATGTGTTCGACGGTGTTCTATGAACATTTGACGAACATTCAACGAACACACACCCGATTCAACTAATCGAATCGAATTTGAACACCAGGGTGGTGGCTCATCTCTACTCACATGATACTGCCGGAACATCACCATTCCAGACCTGGCAGTGAAGAGGTTCTGCTAAAGTGACAGAGGCTTCAACACATAAGTAATGCTCATTTTACAGCTTTACCTGCCCATTTTCTAGTTTTGATTTAAAATGTACATCACCACCAAGGTCAACAGCCTTGTACTCACGGGCCAGAAAAGGAGCAAGATGGTCACCAGTGTTTGATGATGGAACATGGAGATACCAGTTTGACAGATAATTTGACAGATATTTCAGAGAGTTTGATATAAGGCTGCATGCACATGATCAGGAATTGCAGCTTTTTGGATGCAGCGTATTGCTGCTGCGTCCAAATGCTGCCTTGTACCGTACAAGCACAGTGGATGATTTCTAGAAATCCAATGCTCACTATGCTTCTCCCCATCGCGGCGTGTTTTCAGCAGCAGTGCAGGTGCAGAATGTTAATTTCATGCTGCGGACTCAGAAGCGATCTCTAGCGGGTGAATGCATCAAACACAGATCATGAGTAAAAGGCAGCTGTGTTCTCCCTGCGTGCACCCACAGGTTCCTGCAAGTCCGGGAGGTGATACATCCAGCCTGCAGTGCTCTCTGGATCCTGTGCACATACACCAAGGGTTGTTCTATATCAGATAGGTTTCCGATTAGGCATCAAAACAGGATGAATTGGTCTTACCGTTTCACTTTCATGCAGGACTTGGAGAAATTCAAAGTACAGTACTGTTCTTCCTCAACATAGCGACTGATGATGCTGCAGAACCACAACATTTTGGAAAAGCCCTCCATCAAGGTTGAATAGAATGCAGAAAGACATAAAGGTGTTGTCTCATGAAGGCAATTTACTATACAATTATCAATCATAACATTGTATAGTTCCCTATTCAAGAACAGCCTTAACTCTCCAATGATCCGACCCCAAGGTCATTAAAGGGAATCTGTCAGCAGATTTCTGCTTTGTATCAGAGCAGCATGATGTAGTGGCTGAGAGCCTAATTGCAATGATGTGTCACTTACTAGGATGTGTCTTGCTGTTTCAATAAAATCAGTGCTTTATCAGCAGGTGATTATCACTAGAGGACTAGGTGTCTCAAGGTCTCCTAGTCCACTGCCACCAGATTGGTAGCTTTCTGTTAATGCACAGTTTGCACGGAAAGCTGCCAATTCGTGGTGTGGGCAGGGTTATACAGGGCTCAGCGTTCTGTAATAGTGAACACGGCTTAGTATAGACACTCTATGATTGGTGGCATTGGACAAGATAGACAAGCCGTTCTCTTCACCCGCATCACAAAGCCTTGAGTGCAGAGGAGCGCATCACCCGTGGCCCCTCCATAGAAAACAATTACCGTAATAGGTACCAACCACTGATTACTATGAACACCCCACAACACCTGATATTTTAGAGATACCCCTTCATCTTATATTACAGATGCTCGGAGCTCTTTATCTCAACCTTTGTCAGAGGCTTTTGCTCTGATGAACTCAATTCATCACCCACAAAGAAAAGCCATCTAAACACATCTAAATTGATACTTTTGTTGAAGAAATCCACTTTGTTGTCTCTTCTGTAACCAAATCACCATTTGATGTTTTCTGCTAATTAGATTTTTTTGCACAGTGACCGGCTGGACTCTAGCTCTTGTCCTCCCTGTCTGTGATTCTCCAGCCCCTTGGCCGACCTCCAGTCTGTAAATGATCTGCCTCCTCAGCTGGATGTGGCAGCCATCACCAGCATTTTAAGGACCAGAGGTGGGCAGTGGGGCGGGGGAGCAGGAGAAGACCCTACGTAGTACAATTCGGCTCTTGTGCAACTAAGTTTGCAGTAACCTTGAAATAATGATTAAGAACAACAAAGCAGATTTCTTCACCAAAGGTATTCATTTGGTCAATATTACAACGTCATTAAAGACGTCTTTAATTTACATTAGAAAATTGTCCTGATAGGTAACGGCCAATTCATGGTTTGGTCAATCCTTCAGCCAGTAACAATCTCGGACAGCTCTCCCATACACTGGAGCACTAGTTTGGCCGAGTCCTCTATGAGAAAGCCGCTGGCAGGCATGTCTGGCAGTGGCTTATGCCCATAAGAACTAACAGATCGGCTAATCTTCTGGAACCCCCAAACATATTAGACTATCAGCAGAACTAGTTGATATTAGCGTGTTTGGTCACCATTAGTCAGAGAGGTACCACAGGCGGGGGCAGAGAGTGACCACAGGAAGGGGAAGAGAGGCAGCACAGGGGGGCAGAGAGTGACCACAGGAGGGGTAAGACAGGCAGCACAGGGGGGGCAGAGAGCAACCACAGGAAGGGGAAGAGAGGCAGCACAGGGGGGCAGAGAGCGACCACAGGAGGGGGAAGAGAGGCAGCACAGGGGGGACAGAGAGAGACCACAGGAGGGGGAAGAGAGGCAGCACAGGGGGGGCAGAGAGTGACCACAGGAGGGGGAAGAGAGGCAGCACAGGAGGGGCAGAGAGCGACCACAGGAGGGGGAAGAGAGGCAGCACGGGGAGGCAGAGAGCGATCACAGGAGGGGGAAGAGAGGCAGCACGGGGGGGCAGAGAGCGACCACAGGAGGGGGAAGAGAGGCAGCACAGGGGGGACAGAGAGCGACCACAGGAGGGGGAAGAGAGGCAGCACAGGAGGGGCAGAGAGCGACCACAGGAGGGGGAAGAGAGACAGCACGGGGGGGGGGCAGAGAGCAACCACAGGAGGGGGAAGAGAGGAAGCACGGGGGGGCAGAGAGCGACCACAGGAGGGGGAAGAGAGGCGGCACAGGGGGGACAGAGAGCGACCACAGGAGGGGGAAGAGAGGCAGCAGAGGGGGGCAGAGAGCGACCACAGGGGTGAGCCCAAGAGTTTGCATGGGGGGGGGGGGGGAGAGGGCAGAGAGGAGCCACAATGGGGGGCAGAGAGTGAGGAAGAAAAACAGCGGACAGGGGAGAGACAGCACAGGGGGAGAGATAGCCGCTGCCCCCAGTACCACAAAGCTCACCCCCATCGTGATGTCACTGCCCACCCAATACAAGAGTATCAAGCTCCCATCTCGCTACTAAATACCATTCACCTCATGTCTACTTTACATCAGCGCCATCTGTAAAATGTGCTTATATTTGGATAGGATGTTCGAAGCCTTAAAATTGTAGAAGTAACTTTTCTTGTTTTCAAGCAAATTTACAAAACTTCTCTTGTTAGGGACCTGTTAGGTTTTGAAGTCACTTTGGAGTCCTATACATGTGGGGGAAAAAACAAATGTATACAATTTTAAAAACAGCAAAAGAGCGCCCCTCATCGTATCCAGAACTGCGGTCAGGTAGTTTATTAACCCTTCAGCCTCTCAGGAATGAATGCAAAGTGGAATGAAAAGAAAAAAATATATTTTTACCACCTAATTGTTGGTAACTTCTGAACAGGTGGCGGACTCGCTGGCAGACTATAAGGCCGTTATTTGGCCGTAGCAACACCCAATCATGACCTTGAGATGCCGTTGGGGTTAAAGACCTATACTCTGTTAACCATCTAAATGCCGTAGTTACTATTGTAAAGGGTTAAATTGCCGTGGTCAATGCCAACAGATTGATTTGGATGCAGCAGGATGTCAGCTGTAGTGTACAGCCGACAGCTGTTGCATTGTTACCTGTCGGAGGATGCTATCCGCTAATATCTTAAGTCAGTTTTAAGTCACTAAGGGGTTTAAAACGTGTTAGAGCCTATGGCCATTCAGCAAGTCGTCACTCTGTTATCAGAACCATTATGGAGTCCACCACAGACTCATTTATTGACAAAGGAAGGACTTATAACAATATACTATAATGCAATCTATAGAATGTTGTGACACTTTTGGACCCTTTTCTCCCACATCGCTCGTTCCCCCAGTAGTGGATTCTTTATTTCATCTATCGTTTTTAAGCACGCCTCTGAGTACTTAACATTCTTTCTTTATTTTCTGCACGATAAGCAGCGGCATTGTCTACGTAGCCCACAATGTGCGTCCTGGACATTCCTAAACAATTGGAATTCTTTTTCTATTGATATATTATGAATATGAATTCCAATGCAAGATTTCTGATCATAACCCATTGTAACCGCGAGTAGATCATCCACCGAGATCACTTATTACAGCCATCGTAGAACTTTGCATTTTTCTTTTAAACAACAGCTCCATCTCTGTGATCATAACATGGATCTGTGCCGGAGCTGTAGGATGCCATCTGCTTGTTTTATCTCAGATGCGACGTTTTAGAATGTCTTGTCCAGTTTTCAGATTAATTGCAAGAATTTTGGCAAACATTCTCTATTCAAAGTAAGAGATGGAGAAAGCGTGATAGGGTTAGTTTTCTTGTCTATGGAGCACATGTTTAGGATTTGCAAACTAGACAAATATATTAATAAAGGCACTTCCTAAAACACTTGGGAGGTAGAACATGACACATAGGAATACATTATATATTTATATATATATACACCTATAAAAATCAGACAAAAAAAGTCTAAACATAATGGTTACAATTTGGTTACGGACTGCAGGATGAGTTTATGGCCGAATTCAGACACAGCCTTTTTTGCTCTGTTTTTGTTGATCAGTTTTTGGTGCAGTTTCTGCACCATTAACAGATCCTCTTTTTGCAAAAAAAGCATCACAAATGCATCATCCGTTTGTGCAGCTTTTTTTGCTCCGTTTTTGGGGGACCCAAGCAGACAGACACACACTTTCATACCCTCCCCATGATCCCACGGTGAGTCCCGGCGATGCTTCTCTTCCGGGCACCGGTAGAATCTGTCTGTGAGTAGTACGAGTACTTACAAGACCTAGCACCATGTGACTCAGCCTGAGTCACAAGGGTAGGTCCTGGAAGTACCGCACTTGACTACTGACAGGTCCTGTGATGCCCGGAGGGAAGCCATCACTGGGGCTTGCAGTGGGATCACTGGGGAGGGTGAGTAATTGTATGTTGGTGGTGCAGAAAGCGCAGAAGAAAAATGGAGCAATAATTGACGCTCATTTTCTGGATGCGCTTTCTGCACCACTAACGCAGCAGTCAAAAAAGGAGATTTTTGTGTATTCACCGTAAAATCTCTTTCTCTGAGCCTTCATTGAGGGATACAGGATACCATGGGCCCATGGTATCCTGTGTCCCTCAATGAAGTGATAGAGAAACACTGAGGTCTGCACAGCAAATTGAAAATCCCATCCACTTTGCTGGCAGATGTTTTGATTGATCCATTTTTGGTGCAGTTTGCTAAAAAATAAAAACAAAACAAACAAAAAAAACAGCACCAAAAACAGATCAGATCCAGTGTGAACATGGCCTAAAGCTACATGCTAAATGCACACCTAGCATTTTTGGTGCATTTTTACGTACAGCTTTTAATTAATTCTTCAGATGAAAACATATCCCGGTAGTCTATGGGATTTCTGAAGGGCCGATCCTTGGCCTTAAAATGGGGGCCTATGGAGCACGGGTCCGAGGAAACAGCTGATTGTTCCTCAGACCCGAGTTTAGTGTACTGAGCATGCTCAGTACACTAAAATTGCTCTTAACCGTCTAATTTCACTTCTGCAATGTATATGCAGAAGTGAAATTAAGTAAAAGAAAGGGTTAAGAATAAAAAAAATGTCTATGCTCACCTGTCTGGCAATCCACCGATGCATCCAGCACCTCCTGATGCCTGTAGGACCTGCCTTGATGTCACAACCCGATCAGCTGATCGGGTCGCATGACCGGTTAATTAAGCAGTGTTAACCAAGCACCCCATTTTATTTCCATGTACTACTACTATTTACTTTTATATGGTTTATGTCCATTTTCTGGTTTCCAATACAGTACCCTACCATACCAGTGTTATTTTCTGCTATGTACATCAGTGTAGCGGCCTTTGATGTTTTACATCATTAGCTGGTTCCAGCATAACTCAACTCTCCAGCAACCTGCCTCAAAGGTAGTGCAGAACAGTGCTTGTTGCCTCTATTGACAGATATCACTAGAGCACCTAGCTACGTGCACACTTAGCATGCTGGGGGTTGTAGTGTCTCTGTATCTACAGACTGTGTGATGGAGCATGCTGGGGGTAGTAGTGCCTGGATCTGCAGATCCTGAGCCAGTGACACTACAACTCCCAGCATGCTCCATAGACAGATTCCCATCTGTGATCTGTCAACTGTGATGCAGGGATCTGTGAGAGGAGCTAAATCAGGACTTGTAGAGACTGGAGGGGGGGGGGGGCTTCTACTGTTTGTAAGATCACAGTCAAGCAAGGAGATGGAGATAGGGAGGGAGGAGGGGTTGGCTTAGAGCAAACAGGGAAGTAATACAAATAAATCCAGCCCCTCCTATGCTAATATGCTGCACACTCCGTCCCCCTGCTGCACACTTTCTAAGGATATAACATTTATCTCTGCAATCATACATGTAATCAAGTAAAGGTGTGATTGTACTTTGTATCCCAGAGCCTGTAAGGTAGTGGCTTCACTTTATAGACCTAAAACCTGCTGGTTGGGTCCCTTTAAAGAGGAACTAAAAACTTGCAAAAAATAAATTTGTTCTTAAATTGCCTCCAATTGCTCAAGAGAATCTTAATACACAGTTAATGAGAAAAGCTTACAGCTCCTGACTTAGCATGCATAGAGCAGGAGTATGGCTTCAATAAAAGTATGCACCGTGTTAACTTAACACTATTTATCAGGTGGTCCAATGTAGAAGTGCCAAGTCCCAACTGACTGTGATCCCAATCAGGTCATTATAAGGTAGGCCATTCAATGCAATAGGATTGTTACATTCCAGGGAAAGAGTTAACTCCTAACATACAAGGCCTTTCTCCCCTGCTCATCAATTTCTATACAGCAGTTAACTATTCACCCCTTCCCCTCAGCTTCTCACCAAACTACTCCTTTCAATCCTGCTTTATCACAATCCCCAGCCCCACCATGCTTCCAGAGCAGTTCTCATAAACACCCTCACTTCCCTGAGCCTGGTGCTTGTCCAAGGTTAGGTTATCTCAATATGCAAATTTAGAGATAACATTCCAGACTTCAGACCAATGACAGTAGCAAAAGAAAGTAAGTAGAACAGTCACTCAGCTCACCCTCCCAGCAACCAAAAAGTGAGGAGGCCACAGAGCTGTGAACTGCTTAAGACATGACTTAATAGACCCCTTCAAAATAGCTTCTGCGTACTAATATGTTTAGGAATGGTCCTTCTATCCCGTGTGACTTCCAGATGCAATCAGGGAATCTATCCCACCTGTAGTTGGTCAGTTCTACCGTGTTCCTCGGACCCAGTAATACTGTTCCGGTCTTTGTCCTCACACTCCCTTGGGATGCCGGCTATGGACGATCTTTCTCTCCATGGACCAGTGTCTCTGTGGATTCTGCGTCTCCAGGGAGCCCAATCCCACCGGGATGTGTCACTGTCTGTCTGGTCTTGGCTGCTCGGCTCACTCTGCCTGCTTGGTCTTTTCCTCTCAGCCTACTCCGGCCTACTCACTCATTCGTCCTCTTTCCCTACTATCTGTCACCTGACCTTCCTTCCTTGCCACCCACTTTCCTCTAAACCCCACCACCCCTTGCCCGCCTAGAGTCCCGGGCTCCGGGTTGGGTGTTGTGCTCCTGTGGGTGTGTGCACAAACTGTCTACCTTCAGCCTGGCTGCAGTTCCCTATGTGGCCACCCTGGTCGCAGGGGCGCCACATGTAAGAGTACCCCTTCCTCCACACTGCCTCCAACACAGAGGAGAGAGGTCAGGTGAGAAGCGGGCGAGTTGGGTTGGGGAATAATACTACTGTAGGTGTATTTTTTTGAAAGATTCTAGGCGATTGACACATGTGGTCGCTCTGTGGATCACCCTCAAGGCGGCCTTCCATGCCTCCTCAGATGCCCGGAAGGACAAGTCCTCTTCCCATCTACACATGAAACTAAGCTTAGAAGAGAAGAGCTGGGCGTTGATGGTTTTGTAAATGTCAGACAGGCCTTCCCGTTTGGGAGGGACAGGTAAGAGGAACCTCTGGTAATTTGATGGTTTCTGAGGAGGTTTTGGGAGTGGCAGCAGACCGGACATCTTAAAAAAGTGGGAAATTTGGCCGTATTGGAGGAAACTGGTACTAATTCTAGGAAAACGGTCGGACAGGGAATCAAGTGGTACCAAAGAGCCATTATGGAAGATATCCCCTAGCGAGGAAATTCCAGCCTCATACCAGAGTTGCAGGTTTAAGTGTGGTATGTGAAAGGTGAGTGCCTCAATGTCAATAAGGTCCAACGGCAGGGCAATCCACCTGTCCACCACCTCTCTCCAACACCCAAACAGGCATCGCATGGGAAGCGGGGGGGGGGGGGGGGGGGGAAACCACATGGGTTAATAGTCTCAGCCATCAGGAGGAGGCGCAATGAGCCACTTCTAGAATAATGTGCCTCTATTTGAATCTATCCTAATTATGAGTTAGTGGACCGCCAGTGCCATACTTCTTCCAAATTAATGGCTTTGTGGTAGCTCAGAATGTTTGGGACACCCATACCTCTATGAGAATAGGGGAGATGCATAATTTTCCCGGACACTCTGGTTCTCTTGCCTGCCCACACTATATTTTGTAAGGCCTTGAAGTTTTCCAAGAAACGCAGCTGGAAAGGTGATCGGGAGGTTTCTGAAGAAATACAAGACTTTGGGGAGTAGCATCATTTTGAAAGCGTGAATGCGTGCAATCCACAATAGAGAAGGAAGCAGGTGTTTGGTCATCTCTTTCGTTAACAAATCTAATATATGGGTCATATTACGGGAGGCTAAGATGTGGGATTGAGTAAGGAGGACTCCTAGATATGGGATCCCCAATTCCTTCCACTTAAAAGGGAACTCCGATTGTAATTTATCTTTGAGTGATCCGGGAACTTTAACTGGGAAAATAATGATTTCGAGGGGTTTAGTTTGTAATATGATAAGTTGGAGAAGGAATTAGGTGTCTCCATAATCGCCGCTAGGGATTGTACAATGTTGGTTCATGTTATTATTAGGACATCTGCATAGAGGTCAATGGTGTGAGTTCTAGGGCTCACTCAAAGTCCAGATATTGCACCGTTAGATTTGATCGCCATAGCCAGAGGTACAATTGCTAGGACAAAAATAATTGGAGACAGGGGACACCCCTGCTGGATGCCGTTCGTAATGGAGAAACCAGACGAGAGAAAGCTGGAGGAAAGCACTCGAGTGTAAGGGCTAGAGTAAAGTGCTAACATAGCTGAAAGAATTGGGCCCGCAAACCCGAACCCAGCTAAAACTGCTCTGAGATAACCCCAGAGTACCCTGTCAAAGGCTTTTTCTGCGTCCAGCGATAGGAATACACTGGGGGACTCCAATCTCTCGGCCACTCCAATCAAGTTCAACATCCTACAGGTACCGTCCTTAGTCTGTCTACCTGCAACAAAACCAACCTGGTCTGGGTGGATCAGGGATGGGATGATTTTGCTTAGTCTGGCAGCTAGGAGTTTTGCGTATAATTTAACGTCACAGTTAAGGAAAGATATGGGGCGAAAACTTGCTGGATCTTCCGGGGGCTTGCCTGATTTGGGTATGGTGATAATCGTAGCTTCTAAAGCTAGCGGGGAGTCCATCTCCGCATTTTGTCAATGGGTGAACACTCTTAGGAGGTAGGGTGCAAGCAGGGAGGAGAAATGTTTGTAATATTCATTGGGGAACCCGTCGGGACCGGGTGCAGAGTGGAGTTTAGCGGACTTAATAACGTTTACAATCTCAGCAAGTTTGAACGGGGAATTCAGATCATCCAGTTGGGTGGGGGTCAGCTTAGGGAGTTTTAGAGGGTTTAGGAACGACGTAATGTCGTCATTAGTAGGAGTAGAATGTGGGTCATCTTTTAAATTATACAAGCTGGAGTAAAATTGGGCGAACGAGTCGGCCATCTCCTTCGGGTTTCGGTGTAGGGTCCCGGATAGATCGTGTAGGGCCTCTATGCTAGAGGTACTCTCCCGATGTTTGATTTGTTTAGCAAGAAGCGCACCAGCTCTGTTCCCCATAGCATAGTAGGTGGACTTGGTCTTCCGCAGGCCTTTTTCGTTTAGTCTCAGTAAGAAAGCACAAAGTTGCATGCAGACTCGAGTGATCTGGTCAGAGTCAGTGGACGATTGAGAGGCTTTGCTAACCTCCTCCAGTCGGGAGACTTCCGACATGAGGGCTGTCCTGATCCGATCCCCCTCCCTCTTCAGTCGGGAGGCCCTCTGGATGAAAAGGCCCCTAGCAAAGGCCTTATGTGATGCCCAAAGTGTCTCATCCGAGACCTTGCGGTTGTCATTTAAAGAGAAATAGTCAGACAGTGCCGCCCCCACATCCCCACAACTAGAGAGGAGGCTTGGGTTCAATTTTCACTTCCACGACAGCGAGGGACCACCCCCCACCGAAACGACCAGGCTCACTGGAGCGTGGTCAGATCAAGACACCAGACCAATCTCGGAGGCAACGCAGCTCGAAGCGGTCTACCAAGAAAAAGATCAATTCAAGAATACGATCTGTGTCTGTGGGAAAAAAACGAGTAATCCTTCTCCGTAGCGTGCATGTACCTCTACACGTTGTGAAGAGGTCTCTCCCGGCACTAGTGGGCCAGATTACCTCTCCCCGGGGCAGCATTAGAGGAGCAATCCAGAGAACGCAGCAGGGTGATGTTAACGTCGCCGCATAGGATGAGGGAACTTTTTGTGTATTGCTCTACCAGCTTCAGTATAGAGTGAATAAACTTAATTTATACGCACCCAATTGCTCTCAGATTAACAATTGTGAATGGACGACCAGATATCATACAATTCAATACAACAGAGCGGCCTGCTGGGTCTGTTACCAAGCGGGTCATCTGGAAAGGAACAGAGTTTCTAATAAAAATGCAGACCCCCGCTTTCTTTTTTTCTGGGTGGTTGGCGAAAAATGCCTGGTTAAACAGACGGTTTTGGGTTCCAAAATTGTCCTCCTTCAAAAGGTGCGACTCCTGCACACACAGGATGTCTACTTTAAGACTACGGGCTTGAGTACACACCATAGACCATTTAGCGGGTGAATTCAACGCGTGCACGTTCAGTGTAACAAACGTCACAGTCATGGTGGGTAATGAGAAATCTCGTATCTCAGACATGACCATCCAGGGGATAGGAAAACAAGGAGAGAGGGGGGAGATGCAAGCCAACAAGAAAATGACATAGAACACATATGTAAACCGAACAGGCAGACATTCATCTGCTTAGAAAGGAGAAGGGAGGGTACGAGCTGCTCTGATGGCGGATGAGCATTTCCCAGACTATACACATCAGATTGCTATCACAAGGGAGCATCCATCCCACAGTCACAGACCATTATCTCAAAAAAAAAGTTACAGGGGCTTCACTTAACCATCTCCCAATCGGTAGTCATTTTTCGACCGTAAGTCCTCGGGTTTGGGGAGATCCTCCTTTAGGGGTTGTAGAAGCCAGTTTCCAAGCTTTTAGGGCCATGTCCAAGTGTTTCGGCTCGTGGAAAACACGGTGGGTATCATCATATGTGAACGGGACATTCATAGGGAAGCCCCAGCTGTATGCAATCCCGTTTTCCCAGAGGACCTTGCACAAAGGGGCAAACTCCCAGCGTCCTCGCCAAAGTGCCTGGGGACAGATCTGGGTATACTGCCCGGACAGCGAAAGAGTCAGGCAAGTCCAGGCGACGTCTTAGGGCCTGGAGGAAGTCGTCTTTCAGTCTGAAGGAGTGCATACACGCCAGCACGTCTCTAGGTAGAGACTGGTTAATGTGTTGGGGCTTTGGGATGATTTATTCTTTTGATCCCTAGGGCGTCAGGGGGGGCATCAGGCAACATGTTTATTGAAGGAGATTAAAAGATCACCTAAGGCAGAATCAGCCACTGACTCAGGAACTCCTTGGCTTAATATTGCACCTCCTGGACTTGTCCTCTAAGTCCCATATAGTTTCAGCTGCTAGACATTCATCCTCTCCTCCATAGCTGCAAAGTCATCAGCTTGGTGATTGTGAGCTCCAGCATATTCTGCCATCTTCCTCTCAATCCTGTCTGTGCGCTCCCCCAGGGCTCCTATCTCTCGCTTCAGCTCCCCAATCATACCTCTTGTGTCCTCGTGTAGTGCCTTTCTCAGCGAGGACAGTAGTTTCTCCATGGTGCTCTGGGTCAGCGGGATGTCAGAAGGGTCCACCGCTTCTTCTCCTCTGGTGTCTTTAGAGGAGGAGTGGGAGGATGCAGAGCGGGAGCCCGGCGCCGAAATAATCAGTCAGCTTCCCCGTGGGTTGGGAGCGTTTTGAGCCTCCCCGAGGCATGACAATTGAATAACCTGTTGTGGTCTTATGATGCGGGCAGAAATCGGCCAGTAGAAGTCGCAGTGTGCTGTTGTAGAGTCTGTGGCTGCGGGAGCTCTCAGATCAAGCAGCCGACTCCATGCGCTCCCAGACCACGCCCCCCTCATGTATTATCCATCTTAAGGGCCCATTACACACAACGATATCGTGAACGATATCGTTGCAACAACACCGCTTTGGTGACGTTGCAGCAATGTTGAAACAACATCGTTTTGTGTGACACGTATCAACGATAAGTTGTTGATTTATGGCCAGGACAATAAATCTATCCTTGGTCTCCCGCTGGACGGCAGCATCGGCACATGTGACAGCGGGAGACCAACAATGAACCAGGGTAAGCATCAGGTAACCAAGAGCAGCGCTCAGCTTAGTTACCCGATGTTCACCATGGTTACCAGCATTCTGTGTGACAGCTCACCAGCGATCAGTTCGCGATGTGGCAGCGATCCACATCGCTGGTTGGATCACTGCCACATCGCAGCGTGTAACGGGCCCTTAACACTAACAATGAGGAAAACTGCATTGCAGATTGATCTACTTGGGGACTTGATCTCATTATTATTGAGAGGCTTTTTGCAGTTTCACACTATATTTCTATTTCTTTTGTTTCCCTTTTAATTGCCCCACAATGCTCTCTACACTTAATGGTGCATACGTGCATCTTCCTGCGTTTCAAATCCCTTCTGTCATTTTTAGCCTTTGTTCTCAAACCCCTGCAGTTTGTTCTTCCTATATTTAATTAGAAGCTCCATTAGATTAAATTAAGAGCATTGTGCAATGTTCCTCCACTAGTTCAGATGCCATATCTTCAGTATCAACAACAGGCATTTTAATTGCCCAGAAGGCACTGGGAAATATTTTGGATCTTCTAGTGAAATCAAGCTTTTCCTCAACTTTCGTACAAGAGGTTTTTGCCAAATGACCTTGTTTAGAGCAGGTCACAATAGGACAAGGAACACGATATGCCTGGGTCTCAGAGCAGGAGTTTAGTTAATGCTGAATCCCCGAGAAGTTATGGAACAATGTTGCTTGTATCTCAGCTCAGACAAGACGCGCATGCTGCAGCTGATCATCGGTTGAGGATTGGCTGCAGTGCTTATAATAATCAGTAAACTGGCGGAGGGTGCAGTGCAGACTATGGAGAGGGAACAGTCCAGGGAGGAGGGTGTCCATTTTTTTCCTTTCATGTTGCTGGAGATCAATTAATAAGGTGTTATCCAGTAGTGAATAATACCTTTAAATAGTGAGAGTCAAGTGATCCTTTATAAAGGAATTCTAGTTGATTAGAAAGCAGCAATCCTTATCAATGTGCGTCATATCTGCTACTGCTGTTCAGCTTCATTAATTCCGTCATCCCGGACAATTTTCAGTTTTTCCCTCCCCTTCTTCCAAGAGCCATAACTTTTTTATTTTTCCATTAATATAGACATATGAGGACTTGTTTTCCCGTGGGACGAGTTGTACTTTTTAATGACATCATTCATTTTACCATTTAATGTACTGGAATAAATTACAAATGCAGCAAAACTGCAAAAAACAAAAACATTTCTGAACATGGCGATACCAAAAGCGTTTTTTTTTTAATAGTTTAATTATCAATGGAGTGATCTTTTAATTTTTTTTTCAAACCTCTATTTTACCCTGCCCCTTAGGGTGTCTCAGCACAGCACAATCCGATTGCTTATCCTTTTTATAGACTTACTGCTGCACATCTCTGAACAGGAGAAATTATGTCGAGCATCCACAAGAAGTGATTCATAACAGCATCCAGGGTTCTCACCAGACCCCAGGCTGTCATGGCAATGTACCAAGGTCCCGTGATCGAATCCTGGAACATTTCTGGCAAAAAATAAACACTTCCACCATTGATGAATTTGCATCCTGGGTGGGCTGATAGAAGTTCATGCTCCCTCACCCAAATTCGGCTAGTAGAGGTGCATTCTCTCCTTGATTGGGCTGATGGAGGCTCGTGCAGCCCCCCAATTGAGCTCATGGAAGCTTGTGCCCCCCCACCCTCCTGATTGAGCTGATGGAAGCTCGTGTACCCCGGTCAGCAGCATATAAATGGCTGACTCTGGTTGCTGCTGTTACAAGGGAGATGTCCCCTGCACTACACAGCCAGCATCACTAGACATAGAGATGCCTCAGCCTCTGAGCCTCCTCCTTCCACATGCACACAATGTACGCCGAACTGCGTCCTAAGCAGGGAAGGTGTGAAGATGAAGTCACTGTGATTGGTGCATTAATCATAACTTGCTTTTTAAGCACAACGTGAAAGTCCTGATGCCTAATATAGAGACGATGTCTTGTTATGTGGTAAAGGCCCCTCGGGTGCTACATGCAATCTATACACACAGTCATAATAGGGCTTAGACACATTACTGTTGCTTTGTTTCCAGAACCATGATTGAAAAATTAAAAATGTTCTGGGTCTCGGGGAAAAATGGAGGCAATAAACCACATTTAAAAAAAACAATTTCACTAGAAAGTTTAATTTTTTAATCCAGACACGCTTTGATTTTTTTTTTTTTCCAAAAATGAAAAATAGCCCCGTCAGTAAGGGGTTAATAGATGGCAAAGCTGCTGGATGCTACAGATTTTCTTGCTTTTTTAGCAGATCCAAATTTGTTTTCGGTTTTGTTCCTCAGTCGTCAATAAACATTGTCCAGGATGATGCACAAATCCTATAGATTATATCGATTAATGCGGAATAAAACAGACATTTCTCCGTTTTTCTCTCCTTCTGACGGACAGAACCATAGAACACACAACCCTGGGGACACATTGTTAATGAAACAGAATAGACAGGTCCAGAAAGGTTCTACAATTGGGGACTCCAGAGCCAGACTGTTCAGTAACTGAAATAAGAATGTAATAAGGAACACACAGGCTGTAGAGTTTTTATAGCCATCTTTATTTACTAAAATTACAGGCAAATTGATGTAAAGTCAAGATAAAGCGGGAGCGATCTCAATGGAATTGATCCTCAGGATTGTCTGTGGGAAGATGGTTACTGAAAAACAAAAGGAAACAGAGGTTATCCAGAAGCTTCGTCTATTACATAGATCTGTGATCTGAATGGCAGCCACACACTTCACATCAAAAGGAAGGTGTCTCGATCATCATGTTCCTCCATCTGAGTGCAGAGACCCTGAACCAGTAATGTATCCCGAGCTGAGCTGCATGCTGCAGTTTTGATCAGAATCATGGTTTTATCTGAATACGGAGCTCTGTATAACCCTCACCCGCACCACTGATTGGCAGCTGTTTGTGTAGACTGTGCATAGGCAGAAAGCTGTCAATCAGTGGTGGGGATGGGGGTTATACAGAGGTCATTAATATGGAGGATTACATGGTGGCAGGATTACTAGTCCTCTAGTGATAAAATCACTGATTTATCAACTGGACGTAATCAAGTCTACACTAAGCAGTGACACATCGCTGGAATCAGGGTCTCTGCTCCTACAATATGCTGGTGTCAGATTAGGTAGCAAAAACCTAGTAACAGATTTACTTTAAAGGAGTTTTCTCTGACTTCGGTCATATCAGATTGATGGTCTGTTGTGTGCAGCTCTGATGGTGGAAAGATGTAAAGTGCAGAGGGGTGGAGAAGCACAGCCCCGTGCACTGCAGTGGCCGGTCTCTGGTATTACAGCTCTGAACTACATCAACTCATCTAAAGCATCACTCCAGTGGTGAAATAAAAGGAAAATACACCCGAGTGATGCTTCACCATACAAGATTAACACAACTAACAGTGTTCAATTTAAAAGGTACTTCAATCATTACATGTAAAAGTGTGGTCAGTGCAGGAGAAGACCCCACCCCCTCTGCACATCCCTGGTCACCTCACAGTCACAGAGATCTGTCCCCAGTCACCTCACAGTCACAGATGACAGTAGCAGGGATCTGTCACATCTACACACTATTTGGGCTGGAAACTTGACCAATGTTTGTGTCGAAAACCCTTTATTTTAATCACTAGATCATGGATGGAATAATAATATTTTCCACAATGAATATGATTAAAAAAATGTTCCTGTGCTGAGATAATCTTATATATGTGTCCCTGCTGTGTACTGTGTAATGGATGTGTCTGACCGTACCGGGACATGGTCTGATCTTACCCCATCTCCTGTGCTGAGATATATTATATATGTGTCCTGCTATGTACTGTGTAATGGATGTGTCTGACCATACAGGGACATGGTCTGATCATACCACGTCTCCTGTGCTGAGATAATCTTATATATGTGTCCCTGCTGTGTACTGTGTAATGGATGTGTCTGACCGTACCGGGACATGGTCTGATCTTACCCCATCTCCTGTGCTGAGATATATTATATATGTGTCCTGCTATGTACTGTGTAATGGATGTGTCTGACCATACAGGGACATGGTCTGATCATACCCCATCTCCTGGGCAGGGGGAGGAAGTAGAAGAGTCTAACAACTTTTTTTAATTAACCATTGATGATACTTTGTAAAGTTTTGTATCTTTAGAATATATTTCATTGCTTTATTTTGTGGCCTTCTATCTTAACATTATCTGTCTCGTTTATTCTGCCTTAGCAGCCAACTTGTGATGCTGGTGTAGCTAATACCCATACGTAGAGGGTGAGCGTCTATGCTCCTCTCCACCATGATCACACATAAGCAGGCAACGAAGAAAGAGAAGAAAAGGGACATAATAAGACAGAATAATAGACGCACAACATAGCCTTACAGACAAAGAAGCAAAATAGGCAATAAGCATTGACAAAGATTCATAATGTTACAAATGCTGATAAGAATAGAATAAAAATTGTTTCGCTGCTCTTTCAAGGGTTTTTTTTTTTTTAGACTGTAAAGATGGATGTCCTATTCTGATTGGTGGGAGTCAAACACCGAGGATCCCAGCCATCAACTTGATGAACTGTGAGTAGCACATGAGTATTATTGTGTACCCAGCACAAAAACAACCAAGTCTATGGCACTGCTGCTCTGCAGCGCCTTCATTCAGCTGGTGAATGACCGCCCTACAGTAAAAGTATTGATGGCCTACACTAAGTATAGGCCGTGGATATTACAGCCCTAGAAGACTTAGAAAAGTCTGTAAATCAGCTGCTGATGTGAGCAGTTAGTAGACCGAGCTTTTTTCTGTCCCTGACACATAATAAACCCAACTTACTTTTCTTCTTCTGGTACCGATGGCGTTTCCAGAACCTCATGTTAATCTTTGGATAGGACTCGGTTTTTTCTATCACTGTGGCTTCAACTTTAACCAAGTCTTTCCTGTAGATTAATAGACTCAAAACTCAGCAAATATAGTAAATAATAGTAGTATCTGATAACCTTAATATAATATTAATAGTGAGCTTATATAGTGAGAGGATATGTCCTACACCCCGTCATTGGTGTTACTGCACCTGTTAAAATACAACACAGCAGCACTCAAAGTATCTCTTGGCTGGATGGCAAATTAGGGCAAGACATTAGACTGGAACTGATCTAAGGAAACCTAGTGAAGGTTAATAATAAAATTAGGTGAAAAGCAAGGTCTGACCTAAAATACGATCAGAAGAAGCGCTGTGCATGTGTCGACATCGATAAGGATGTCGCTGCAACTTGTGACGGTGCAGCGACCTCATAGCGAAGTCGCTACGTGTGACATGTACCAACAATCTCGCTGATCATTGCAGAATGGCCAAAGCCGGTTTTCGATCATTGGTCTCCCGCTGTGTGACAGCGGGAGACTAACAATCGACTACCTCCCAGCACCGCACAATACATGCTGGGACGCTGGTAACCAGGGTAAACATCGGGTAACTAAGCGCAGTTCTATGCTTATTTACCCAATGTGTACCCTGGTTACCAAAGTTCTCGCTGGTGAGTCTGCCTGTGTGACAGCTCAGCAGCGATCATATAGCGATGTCCCAGCAATCCTGATTGTTGGTCAGATCGTTGGGACATCGCAGTGTGTAACCCAACCTTACAGGTCTCTTGAAGGCATACACACATTTAGGATGGCCTGTGAGCTGTGACTAGTAGTGTGAATGACTGGCATCATCATGATGCCACTCATTTACAATATCAACCTGTGTATCTTTTTTGACTGCGCTCCCTCCTTATTCCCCCTCCCCCGCCCTGAAGCCAGCTGAGGTCTTTATCTTGTTGGAGTCCAACACACACTTTTCTTGTTTTTAATTATGAGTAGAGGCATATAAACCCATACACATTGCATAACTTCGTTAGTCATAGTGTTAGGACCTGATGAGACGCAAGCACCTTGGTGTTGGTCATCGGGTACTCCGCAGTGGCCACTGCTGAAGCTAAGTCTTCCATTTTACATTATATGTAGAGCAGTGATTGCTATAACCCATTTTCATGATTCCTGTATTAGCTGTGCAGTCAGGCCACTCATTGCACTCATCTATGTGCACATTTAGTGTATAGTATCAAATAGAGAAGAAATGGAGCCGCACTCAAGGCTTCTGGCAGTGGATATTTATTCAATCTTCATACAACAGGTTGTGCACAGCGGGTGGGAGGACGGCGGGTACTACGTTGTTTCGCGCCCTGTCTTGGCGCTTCAGCGGGTACAATCCTCACCATTGCGCATGCGCGGCTTGTCGGCTTACACCTAAAGGGTGTACTCACGTCACCAGGACCGGATGTGACGCAAATCGCGTCACACCGGCTACTACTCCCTTTCTGCAGGGCGAGGAGGACTAGGATTAGTTATCAAGCCCATCGGGGCGTGATAATGAGCAGGTCAGGACGGCTAGAGTCTCACAGGGAACGCCCTGTGAGACTTATTCAATGTGAAGAAGTCCCTGACATGTAAGTGTGTAATAGCGTTTTTCACAAGGTTACTGAAGGTTTTTTTTTTTTTTACAGAAAAGGAGCGCTGCTAATGATCTTTAAGGGTGCAGGGACAGGTATTAATAGGGTTGGGGGTGATTTGGAGGGGTCAGGTTCCCTTTAAATATTACATTGATATATTTTATTGTTCTTAAAGCATTCCACTATGTAATGAGTGAAATATTCCAGTTCCAAGTCTTTATTCATTGAGACCTAGAATGTCGTATCTTAGGGTTACCTTTATTTTTTGAGCAGTGTACTTCATTTACAGGCAAAAAGGCACGACAGCATGCAATAGTCTAACCCAAAGAACTAATGGAGCCGTTGTACTATCATGACTCCTTAGCGGTAAGCCTGCCATCCTCTGTGCGCCAACACCGACATTCCACCAATCCATCTGTAATCCCACAATTGATGAAGGTCACGTGGTGTGGTGGAAACGTCCATGGGTAGTGCGGTATCCTCCGCTCTATTGTACTGGAAGGATCGAGCACTACAATCTTCTCTCCAGAGGAAATACAACGATGGAGAGATTCAGCCTTTTTAGTGCAGAATGCAAACATCTAACAAATCAGCCCTGTGCAGAGCCGACAGCCCCACTCTATATGTAAAACAAGGATGTATCTACACTAATAGTCTGCTGGAAAGTAAGGACCATTAATGAAACTTTGCTAGATTTCAGATGATGCATACTTTCTATGTACAAAAAATACAAAATAAAACCCTGCCGACCTGAATACAAGATCTACTCACCCAAGGAGCGGCTTTCCTACCAATGTGAAATCATCACTGCCGACCAGCAAAACCTGAAGAAGAGACAGAAACACACCAAGAAATGAAATGTGAAAGGCGATGGATTACTATAGATTTAAACAATCTACTGAGATGATAAACCGAATATCCCAGGAGACAAGGAATGCCATGATAAGTGATTAGGCTTTTAGTTTAACGTTACAGGAGCCGCTATAGATTGCAGCCTCTGGTTCACGTGGGATATGGTAATAATCACTTAGATACATTGGATTTATAATCCGGCTGAGATGGGGAATGGCGTTAAGTTACTGTGGCCATCCGGATCCTCCGACACCACACAACCAACTAGTGAATGTGAAACACTCCAGGTGGCACACTGGTCTCAATGGCTGCTATGGATAATGTGAAACACTCCAGGTGGCACACTGGTCTCAATGGCTGCTATGGATAATGTGAAACACTCCAGGTGGCACACTGGTCTCAATGGCCGCTATGGATAGTGTGTAACACTCCAGGTGGCACACTGGTCACAATGGCCGCTATGGATAGTGTGTAACACTCCAGGTGGCACACTGGTCACAATGGCTGCTATGGATAGTGTGTAACACTCCAGGTGGCACACTGGTCTCAATGGCTGCTATGGATAGTGTGTAACACTCCAGGTGGCACACTGGTCTCAATGGCCGCTATGGATAGTGTGTAACACTCCAGGTGGCACACTGGTCACAATGGCCGCTATGGATAGTGTGTAACACTCCAGGTGGCACACTGGTCACAATGGCTGCTATGGATAGTGTGTAACACTCCAGGTGGCACACTGGTCTCAACGGCTGCTATGGATAGTGTGTAACACTCCAGGTGGCACACTGGTCTCAACGGCTGCTATGGATAGTGTGTAACACTCCAGGTGGCACACTGGTCTCAATGGCTGCTATGGATAGTGTGTAACACTCCAGGTGGCACACTGGTCTCAATGGCTGCTATGGATAGTGTGTAACACTCCAGGTGGCACACTGGTCTCAATGGCTGCTATGGATAGTGTGTAACACTCCAGGTGGCACACTGGTCTCAATGGCTGCTATGGATAGGGTGTAACACTCCAGGTGGCACACTGGTCTCAATGGCTGCTATGGATAGGGTGTAACACTCCAGGTGGCACACTGGTCTCAATGGCTGCCTCTGATGATAATGAAACTTCTGAAAACGCTTTGTGAAAAAGCAGGAATACCGAGTCATGCAACACAAAAACCTGATTTAAGGAAGAGGACAGTTTCTGACGATAGCTTCCCTTTAAATAACTCTTCTTTAGCCCACTGCGAGTGTGACATAACAGGGTTAACTGCGGTTGTAGTGGATACGCCAAGAAAATGTGTATTTACTCACAAACATAAGCCAACAATGAGTGGTAGTACCTTTTCTAGCCTGATTCTGTCTCCGCACTGGGCATCCACAGTGCCGTTAATTAAAACAAGGTCTTCGTTGGTGACTTTCCATTGTTTACTGGCAAAGTGAAAGATGACAAAGAGCCGCCCAAACTGTCCCGCGGCGATAAGGCTGTTTACTTTCTTAACAAGCTCTAAAAGAATGATAAAAATGGCAGAAATAACAAATATTATCAAGTGTGGAAAGGGTTAGATATGCAATAAATGAGCGGCTCTTAAGCTTCAGTTGACTTTGTAGAGCAACATAAACACTGGTAAAGTTTGGAGAGGAGAAGGAGGATGGTGTCCACATCCATTTGTGATCTTATTGTGTCGCTCGTTATATAAGCATGTTACCGGACTCTAGATACTAACATGTGGGGATCAAAATTGTCACATTATGTAAGGAATATGGGAGTCACGATGTCCAAGTAATACCCTTATATCATTTCCATTGTTACCCGCCTTGTTCACTCTTTGCAGCTGGAAATAAATATATCCATATACATCAACATTTTAGCATGTTACACTGGCCATATCATGGAACCGTAGTGGCAGAAGAGCAGGCCTCATCTTGGGAGACATATAATGTCACATAGCTCTGATGTCTGCAGCTACAGTATAGAGTACAGCAGAGCTATGGTGTCATTACAAACACCTCCAGTTTTCACCCCACTGAAGTCAGTGTGGGGATGGAGTAGAGCAAAGCTTATAGCGCTATAGGTACAGTGGGTACGGGATCAAGTCCTATCAATTTAATCAAACACAGCTGGACTCAAGGAGGATCCTAGGGAAATGGACATCATGTGACTTAAACATGAGTGTCTGAGCAAAGGGTCTGAATATTTATGACATTTCTGCAGAGTGCACATTAATGAGAGATAAATGAACTTTTTTTTAATTTACCAAATGGCTGCAAAGAAACAAAGAGTGAAAAATTTAAAAGGGGTCTGAATACTTTCCGTACACTCTAATTGTAATGACGCTCAGCTCAACCGTGTCTCCCTCCCAACACACTGACTTCTAGGAGATGCAAGCTGGAGGTGTTTGTAATCACTCGGCCCTGCTCTATATTACACAGTAGGTGCAGAGATCAGGGCTATCCATTATTACATGTCCCGTAGAAGAAGTCATGGTATGTTTTTTTCATACTTTCTGGGGGTGCACTCTTTTTCTTGCTGCATGACACCTCCTGCTTATCAATGGTCAAGGTTATGTAAAAGAAAAGGTACCTGCCCTCCCCAGGAGAAGAATCTTGTCAAAGTCCTGTTGAGTTTATCAAATTAGTATCTAAACTTTAAAAGGGGTTGTCTGGTCTAAATCGACAAGTCTGCAGTCACCATGTATCACTCTATGTGACTGCAGACTTGTGAATCCTCACGGAATGTGCACTGTGAGGATTAGCCGGTGTAAGAGCGGGGAACAGTTGTCATGTAACTGCAAGTAAGGGATAGGCAAACTCTGAGCCGAGATCCAACTAGAGGGGCTCAGCCTCGCTCAATACACTTGCATTGAGCCAGGCCATGCCCAACTAGTCAGATTCTGGACTGAAGTACACTTGCGGTTGTGACACAGAAGGACTGCAGACTTGTGGATTTAGACTGAATATCCCCTTAAAGTATATTCCATTCAGCTCTGCAGCCATTATTCCATAATATGGCCAGTATTAACATGCTCAAACTGCTGAAAGGTCCTCCTTAAAGAAGGAGAAAAGGCCACATTGACTTAAAAGTAGCCATACAAGGAGGTGAACCGTATAACACTGCCTCCCAACACCGGGACTAAAGGTGTCCCAGGTCACATTTTATTGATCTTGGCTGTGTTTTTATTCATTTATATGCATCATATTTTTTATTCTCTTTTTGCTTATATGCATATGCCAGCTGTGCCACATCACAGGGCATGATCATGTGAATGCCAGGCTCCACAATGACGATGCTGCTGCAGTGCCTCTATTTTCTACATAGCGCTTATGTACAAACCGTGCCAAACATATATAATAGATGAAACATTTCTCATCCAAGTTTATTTTTTTCCCCTCAAAGTGTATTTGCAATAAATATACATGTGCAGAATTTTAGAGGCTCGATTCTGTACCAATTTCTCTTATAAAAGAACTTTCTCAAATCGTGGCTAGTGATGGGCAAACCCGAACTGTAATGTTTGGGGTCTGTACAGGACACCTAGTGTTCATGCCTGCAAACACAGACTGCCCAGAGAAGTCCATGTTACTGTTAAGAGTTCGGCTGGGGAGCTGTAAATGAAAGCAAATCCGTTATTAAAAACAGCAGCATTATACTTACCAAGGACCGCCCACTTGTACATCAGAGACGCCCACTCTCTGTGATTGGCTGTTGCGCCCCCACCCATTGTGACTGCGCCTATGATTGCTTGCCATTGGCAATGAAGCTGCCTTCATAGGGGTGTAAAAATAAATCATTTTAAAAGAAATTACGTAGTGCTTTGCCATATTTTTGACTCTCATCGAAGATAAAGCAGACAGCTACGGGCTGCCACCCCCAGCTGTCTGGCAATCAAAAATACAGAGGAGCCCATTTTTATTTTTTTAAATCTGGCAACAGGTTCAACTGAGTTCGCAGCACTACCTTCCCACGCCGTGAACGCAGTTGAAATGATTGCCAAACAGCTTTGTCACCATGTCTGGCAATCTGGCAGTGGAGACACCTGAGACACTGCCATGGGGAGCCCTCGGTGAGTCCGTGTGTCACTGCTCCCCGTCTAAAAAAAAATTAAGACAAAATGCGCATAGGGCTTATCTCTAGGCAGAGTGGGGCTATCGCCCGATGAAATTTGCTCACCTGGTCCGGTTGTGTAAACCCACAACCAGTATTAGCGCTCGTACAGCTGTCGCTGGATCCACACAACCACATGCAACATGGCAAACAACTGGAAACAGGACGAAGTGCCGGTGATCCGCGCTGCTGGATGGAAAAACCGGGACCCAAGAAGTCTGGTGTAATGGTGTAGATTTATTCAAACGCGTTTCGGAGCAGCCTCTGCTCCTTCCTCAGGGATCCCTGACGAAGGAGCGAAGGCTGCTCTGAAACACGTCAGAATAAATCTACACCATTACACCAGACTTCTTGGGTCCCAGTTTTTCCATCCAGCAGCGCGGATCACCGGCACTTCGTCCTGTTTCCAACTGCTCCCCGTCCCTGTGATGCCAGAGACTGCAGCGATAGGATGCTTGTTCCATCACTGCAGTCTCTGGATGTAGCAGAGCCAGGATCGTGTGCTTTGCTGGATATAGCTGTAGGTTACCGTCGGAGGTATGTTTTATTTCAAATAATGAATTTTTCTGTGTGTTTTGTAACCATTTCCTTGCTGGATTGATAAAGTGCAGGTACCAGACACTTAAACATTACCAATTAGGCCAGGGGTCTCAAACCCATCTGGGTTGGTGGGCCAGACATAGAAAAAAATTGATATCAGGGAGCCGCTTTGCTTGTAGGAATAAGTGACATTTTTAGTAATACCAGAATTTTTTGCTCAATGTAGTAATGTCCAAATCCTGGTCCCCCTCTTGTACCAATATCCCCATTCTGATCCCCTTCTGTAGTAATGTCCCCCCCATGCTGGTACCTTTTTGTAGTGATGTCCCCATCCGGGCCCTCATAGCGTAGTAATGTCCCCTATGCTGGTCCCCTTCTGTACTGATGTCCCCAAAATGGTCTACCTTCTTTTTAAAAACACATTAACACACACACACCTTTTTGTAACCCTAACCATGCCGGCCGCGTTCCCCACGGTATTATTACTTATGGGCGCTTGACAAACTCTGCCGCTCGCTCTGCAAGTTCAATGCAAGACGCCAGCCAATGAGAGGCCATATGCCAACGTCACCTGCGGGCCTCTCATTCGCTGATGGCTTGCATTGACCTTTCAGAGCGAGCGGCAGAGTTTGTCAGTGAAGCTGCCGGAAGTAATAATACCGCGGGGACCGCATAGGCCCCATGCACTATACCGCCGCCGGCATAGTTAATTGTCCATGGTGCCGTGATCAGCACAGAGAAGCCCCAGGGGTCGCATGCGGCCTGCATGTTTTAGACCCCTGAATTAGGCCTTAATGACAAGATGTCAATACTCAGCTGTCATTAACCCCTTCTATAACCTTGATGCCTATGCACCAGAGCATCGGGACAAGTCAGATAAAGCACCAGGAATTGGCGATTCTAATGAATGTGCCATTTCCTGGAGTGACTGCGGCCTGCTATTCTGCAACCTGGTGGGCACAGATAACGGTGGGTATCCCCACGCTGAAAACAGCAGCTCCCAGCTGACTGGTATTTATCTTGGCTGGCAATCAAATATAGGGTGAAGCCCACGCATTTTTTTTTTTAATAATTAAAAAAATTATTGAAAAACAAAACAAAAAAAAAAAAAAAAAATGGGCCTCCCTGTATTTTTGATTACCAGCCAAGGTAAAGCCTGAAACCTGGGGGTGGCAGCCTGCAGCTGTCCGCTTCATCCGTGCTGTGAATCAAAAATACGGCGAAACGCTACTTACTTTGTTTTCTTTTTACACCCCTAGGACGTCAGGTTTGTGGTCAATAGCAACCAATCACAGAAGCCAGCACAATGGGTGGGGGCACAACAGGCAATCACAGACGCAGTCAGAGAGAATGGGCGCCTGTGATTGGCTGTTGGTGGCAGAGTGCAGTGAATAATCAGGAACTTAATGAGCGGATCAGAAGTACAAGCGCACAGACGTCGGTAAGTATAATGGTGCAGTTTAATCAACATTTTACTTATTTTTATAGCTCCCCCCAGCCACCATTTTATAACTATAAAGTCCGGGTTTAGGCTCAAGCCCGGTCTGGAACCCAGACTTTATTTAAAGTCTGTCAGGATCCACCGAACCCAAACATCAGCCGGTTCACCCATCTCTGATCGTGGCATGTCAGGAGGTATCATGTGAGGTCTACAATGTGAGGAGGTATCATGTGAGGTCTACAATGTGAGGAGGTAACATGTGAGGTCTACAATGTGAGGAGGTATCATGTGAGGTCAACAATGTGAGGAGGTATCATGTGAGGTCTACAATGTGAGCAGGTAACATGTGAGGTCTACAATGTGAGGAGGTAACATGTGAGGTCTACAATGTGAGGAGGTATCATGTGAGGTCTACAATGTGAGCAGGTATCATGTGAGGTCAACAATGTGAGCAGGTATCATGTGAGGTCTACAATGTGAGCAGGTATCATGTGAGGTCTACAATGTGTGCAGGTAACATGTGAGGTCTACAATGTGAGCAGGTATCATGTGAGGTCTACAATGTGAGCAGGTAACATGTGAGGTCTACAATGTGAGGAGGTATCATGTGAGGTCTACAATGTGAGCAGGTAACATGTGAGGTCTACAATGTGAGCAGGTAACATGTGAGGTCTACAATGTGAGGAGGTATCATGTGAGGTCTACAATGTGAGCAGGTAACATGTGAGGTCTACAATGTGAGCAGGTAACATGTGAGGTCTACAATGTGAGGAGGTAACATGTGAGGTCTACAATGTGAGCAGGTAACATGTGAGGTCTACAATGTGAGCAGGTAACATGTGAGGTCTACAATGTGAAGAGGTAACATGTGAGGTCTACAATGTGAGGAGGTAACATGTGAGGTCTACAATGTGAGGAGGTATCATGTGAGGTCTACAATGTGAGCAGGTATCATGTGAGGTCTACAATGTGAGGAGGTAACATGTGAGGTCTACAATGTGAGCAGGTAACATGTGAGGTCTACAATGTGAGGAGGTATCATGTGAGGTCTACAATGTGAGCAGGTATCATGTGAGGTCTACAATGTGAGCAGGTATCATGTGAGGTCTACAATGTGAGCAGGTATCATGTGAGGTCTACAATGTGAGCAGGTATCATGTGAGGTCTACAATGTGAGCACGTAACATGTGAGGTCTACAATGTGAGCACGTAACATGTGAGGTCTACAATGTGAGGAGGTATCATGTGAGGTCTACAATGTGAGCACGTAACATGTGAGGTCTACAATGGGCAGAGGTTGGTTCTACCTTCGATAACATTGCACAAAATACAGGTCAAACAATTCTGCTGCAATGAAACCAATCATGTGTTGTGCAGCTCCAGGAGCTCACCTCTGTGCTCTTCAGCTTCTACAACGGGATCTGGTAGCTCAATCTTGGGCCAAGGTGGTTCCGATAAGGAGGTCTTTGGGACATAACTGAAAATGATTGTGAACAGCATAAAAACATTACAAAGTCGAGGACAAGACTAAAGATAAGAAGTCACAATTCCCATCAACAAGTCCTGAGATTCCAAGTTCGGCACCAGACCCTATAATATCAACACAGGATAAAATGGACCCGGTATCCGCAAATGAGAATAAATAAGCCGTACGGCCAAAAATTAAGTCCAGTGAATACCTACAGTAGGTACCATTCATATTAAGTTTATCCGATATAAAATGATTTTATGATCATCTAAGTTCAGGCTTAGAGTTCCTCCTTCTTCCACAGTCACCATCACGGCCGTGGTTTCCCATAGGACACTTCTACATGGCCACCATTATTACCTTCTATCTTCTGAGCATTAGTATCCCACACTATTTTAGAAGGTATATTATATTGGAATTGCCTATCGTGACATTGCCTATAGCAGATGGGTAATATCGGGGAATACTTGGCATCGAGGGTAATATCGCTAGAGGTGCAAAACAAATGGTGGCCACCACTGCTGGGATCTTATGGTGCATGTGATTAATGAATATGAAAGGGCTAAAAATCAATGTCCCATAAAGAATTATTGGTATTTGGTATATATATTTCAGGTCCTCCTGAGGTTTTTGCAAACCACCTTTCTTTTTTCGGGATATGTAATAATCATGACGGCAGATTTTTTTAGAGTTGTGCCTGCCCATTCTCGATGTTCGGTGGATTGGCTACAAATATACAAGAAAACTATCCCTTCAGTTTTCGGAGGCCTCACTTGTGTAACCCCTGTATCATCTCAGCCGTTTCCAAAATTACTACAGATCATAATGTAGAAAGCCAAAAGAAACTTGAAAGACATATTGATGGGATGTTTAGATTGTGAGTCCCAATGGGGACAGTGCTGTAAATGTGTGTAAAGTGCTGTGGAATTAATAGCGCTAAATAAATGAATAAAGGTTTCTGGGGGTGCAGCAGTGGCTAAATACCAAAATAGTAATGATTGACTATGGAGGCATTAGTAACAAATGGGGAAACATGGTAACATGACCCAGCTCAGCACCCTCACATGCACACATGAGCCAGCATAGGGGCCCTCACACGCAACCCAGCTCAGGGCCCTCACATGCATGCGCGCACACACACCAGTGCGGGGGCCCTCACACGCACACACGACCCTGCTCAGAACCCTCACATGCGTACACACACGCACATGCCAGCGCGGGGGCCCTCACACGCGACCCAGCTCAGGGCCCTCACATGCACGCGCACACACGCCAGCGCGGGGGCCCTCACACACGCCAGTGCAGGTCCCACACACGCGACCCCGCACACACACACGCCAGCGTGGGGGCCCTCACACGCACACACGCCCCTGCTCAGGACCCTCACGTGTGCACACTCACACACACATATACACACACACGCCAGTTCAGGGCCCCACACACACACACGCGCGCACACACACACACACACACACACACGACCCCGCTGAGGACCCTCACATGCGCACGCGCCAGTGCAGGGCACACACACACGTCAGATCTGATTTGCATGATAGCTACATATGGTGGAAGAATCATTTAAAAAAAAGCAGAGGTTTCATGAGAAAACCCCTTTGGGAAGAGCGATGTAAATCCTCCTCCTTCCACTGTTATCACTAGGCACATGATCATACTGTAAGACATGTCGTTCAGCAGATCGTATTCATTCCCAGAAAACAATTAAAAGCTGACATTTACCCGGGCTGTAGAGACGAAGACTGAGAGCTCATACACCGGAGGGACGGACGGAGCAATGACACTGAAAGACAGAAGATGGGATTAATTACAACAAGAAGCAGCATGGGAGAATAAAGAGCACTATCCTGAAACCAACAGCCCGTGTAACCCCTCACACCCCAGAATGTGGTCTAATAATGAGGTACAAACTCCCCAAATACTCAATAATGTGCACGAGCCTTATGGTGCAAGATTATACTTGTTCACATACTGGAAATTTTAGCCCAAGATTCAATTAGATGACAAATCTGTCTCAGTCCCTCCGTACACGAGCACGAACGGCTGATGGGTTCTCTTCGGGCAACTTGTCTTTTCAGAATAAAAGGATCAGGTATATGGAAATCCAACAGCCAGATCCTTCTCCTCTCAGACGTCGCCATGTGGAGGGGGAGCATCAAGGGAGCTCCATACACATCACATTGTTGGCTGATTCTATGGAAAACAGCAGATTTGACTGACTTTAATCTACAGTAATAGATCTGATCCTAAATAGCAACTACTACAGATGAGTGAATACACAAGGAGGACCCCGGGCCCAGCAGGGGCGGTCCCCCGGGCCCAGCAGGGGCGGTCCCCCGGGCCCAGCAGGGGCGGTCCCCCGGGCCCAGCAGGGGCGGTCCCCCGGGCCCAGCAGGGGCGGTCCCCCGGGCCCAGCAGGGGCGGTCCCCCGGGCCCAGCAGGGGCGGTCCCCCGGGCCCAGCAGGCGCCATGAGAACTTCTTGTTCTATACAACCTGGCACGGCCATTGTAATTAATGTACAGCCCAATGATTTTAAGGGCTAACCATACAATGAACTGTGGATAAGTAGGGGTGTGTTATCAGCTCAGCTTCATTTATTGAGGCTAGGATGTAATACCAGACACAAACAATGCACTGAAGTGGCGCTGTTTCTGGAGGCCATGTTTCCCTAATCCAGATAAGAAGTCAGGGGCACCACTGATTTTGGATACAAATGAATGGATGATCTATGTGCAACCAGCGCCAACAGCCTACAGTCAGTAAGGAAGCAGTGAATGCAGAATGTGAATTTGGAGCGGATGTACTCTTCATGATTATAGAACGGATTTCTTCATAAGGAAACATTAGTGGGATTCGGAGAGGTACATGGACGGGTCACTGACGGTCCTCTTGGTCCAAGAATAGCAATAGATAAGAAGTCAGACTACAGCTGTGTGTGGAGCTTCTTATCTCCAAGGGACATTATTCATGTTCCGAGCCAGAAACTACTGAGTACAGCGCAGGCGAAAGATTGACCGGCAATCAACAATACGCTGGAGAAGACGCACAGCCGAGGAGATTATACATAGAGCTGGAGATGCTCCTCAAGACAACACCCAAGCCTTCATCCTAGCCAATACACCTGACACTTCAGGCACATACCGTATATGTATATTAAAAAAAAAAAAAAAAATATGTTAAAATGAAAAAATGCCAAATTCAAAGTTAAAGTCAAATGTAATCAGTGGGTAATTACATGGGGCCCCTCGTATCAGAATCGGGGCATCTCACAGGGGCTCGATTAACATTGTGGATAAAGGAATCTCCAAACAGGAGGTCATGAAAGTGTTAAATGGTAAAGCTGCTGTAAATTAGATATTGATCAACCTGAGGATCTCCTTTCAAGACTTATGGTCGCTTTACACATCCCGATATTGGATACAATGGCACGGGAGAGCGCACATTTTTTGGCAGTAATCCAAGATCTCATAGGAGATGTTACACTGGCCCGAAGAGTCGGGTGTTTCATCTCCAACTCCTGCACAGGTCCGAAGGAAGGTATGCATAGGACCCTCAGAATCAGATCTAATGGCCACTTTACACGTCCCAACATCGTTTCGATATTGGATACAACGGCGCGGGAGCGCGCACTTTTTTGGCACTAATCCAAGATCGCATAGGAGCTGTTACACGGGGAGATATCAGCAGGCAACATAACTGCAATGTCTACGCCCCCTTGTACGAGCGAGCCAGGGAACGACCATTTAACATGGGAGAGAATAGGAGAAGTTGCTCTCCAAGTCGGTGTTGGGCTGTCACACAGCACAATCCGGCCAGATCGTCCATCCAATATCGGGCAGGTGGAGAGCCTGCACAATTCTTCCCCGATATCGTTTTGGCATCGTTCTTGCATCGTATTGCACATTTACACCACACAACGCACGAACGATATCGGGGCCAATGCACGAACAACGTGACTTTTTGTCAGAGTTGGACGCCGATATCGGGGACGTGTAAAGTGGCCATAAATCCCAGAGGAGAAGACATTCTGGTGGGTCTAAAAGCCCCGTTACACAGCACGACTTTGGGACGATGTCGGCAACGATCTCGTGGGCGCGCGGTCGTTTCCGACATCGTTAGTGAGCCGTCACACGTCTAGATATCGTGGACAACTCACCAACGATGTTGTGAGCAAGTATCGTTCTCGCAACCCAGCGAAAAATACCTGCTCATTGCTGTGAATGACAGTTATCGGTGTGTCAAACACAACGATGTACCAGGTTGGCTGATAGTTGATCGTGTGGTTTGTGTACATATTCTCAAAGCTGCGACCAACGATCCAACGATTTATCATTACAACTTTGCAGAGACACACGCAACGAGGTCGTAATGACGACGCTTGAACTACTCCAAATCCGTGATGTATAAGCGAGATCGTTAATGATGTCGTGCCGTGTAACTGGGCCTTAAGCCTCTGGATTGCCTTTGTAAACCTGTTCACTAATGGATGTGAGGACAGAGAAAGGCACTTAATGCAGCAATCTGTACCTTCAGGACACTTCGTCTGAGACCTTGGTCAAACCCCGCCAATAAGAAGAAGTCTAGAATCGTAGAGATATCTGGTTGAGAGAGACCCACTGATTTATGGTACTGACAGAAGGTATCCCATACCTTTTTACAGATATAGCCTGAGTCAGAAGGTTTTCCTTCAGTGGCAGGATGATTGATTCCCCTAAAGCCAGATGACGTAGTAGGGAAAACCAGTTTCTCTTAGGCCAGAATGGAACAATTGTTATTACCTATTGCATGGTCCTCCTGGTTCTTCCTCAGGAGCCAAGGAATCAGGGGAATAGGCGGAAAGGCATACGCTGGACTGTCTCCCCAATATTGAGAGGGTGTCCACAGCCAAATGATTCTAGACACAGGAGACAGAAGAAGTATCTCGTCCTCGCATTCTTCCTGGAGGCGAACAGATCTAGATGAGGACAAACCCCATCTGTGAGTCAGCTGTTGAAACACTGATTTCTCCAGTTCCCATTTTGACGCTTTCATCTGACACCAGATGAGGTAATCCACCTTTCGATTGCTTGTTCCACACAGGCGCACCGCTGAAGTGGAATATACAGCCTTTTCTAACCCCGAGAATACCTTCTCAGTCAGGAAGTGGAGGAAAGGGTGGCACGATCCGTCCTGATGACGACTGAAGGAGACCGCCGAAATGTTGTCCCACTACACCTTCATGTACTTGTCCCTTAGGACCAGGGGCGTAACTACAATAGGTGCAGGGGTTGCGATCGCACCCGGGCCCCAAAAGTCCCTTTGGCCTATAGAAAATGACTAATACTACTAAAGATTTGCAATAATTGGGGGCCCCATTGGAGCTTTCGCATCGGGACCCTGGGCCTGAAGTTACGCCACTGCTTAGGACGGACCCACTTCGCAGATTGCTCGCTACTCTCTGAAGTTGGATGACTTGGATTGAATTGATCTGGTCCACGTTCCCTGAAGATACTGGTCTCCCACTTAAGTTCCCTCTGGACAAAGATCATCTCTCTTTCCAGTTATGTCAGATGTTTGTCCTTCACTGTCAAGATGGATTTCTGCAGGGGTCTGGAATGAACCTGGGTCCATCTGACACAGATGATACATGATGTCACAACAGCCAGGATACTCATTGAGTCTCGGATCGAGCATCTCTTCTATTAGGAAAGAATCCTCTAAAGTATAGACGCGATCTTCTCCTCTGGAAGGTAGGACGTTCTTGTTCTTGAGTAGAGAAGGACTTCTAAGAAGTCTCTGGAAGTGTTCGGGATGGGATTCGACTTTTCCCTGTTCAGGATCCAGCCCAACTTGGTTAGAGTCATCAACTGACGGGAGCCTGCCACTATCCAGCAGTGGTCCAGGTGAGGAATGTGTACGCCCACGTCACCCATTCACTCTCATGTTAACCGGTCGTTCCTGGGTTGGGGGGCGTACGCATCATTGGGACGTTGTATCCCGATATCGGGCTGTATAAACCGGCGATGCGATAGCGGGAAAAGCGCACTCAAAAAGCGCGCTCCCGCGTCGTTGGTCCCGATATCGGGACGTGCAAACCCACCATAAGGAAAACCACAGATATTGCTGGCTGGAGGAATGGATCCTTCAGGTCTGGGGTGCAGATTACTGCGTCCTTGTTTATCAAGGCAATGACTGATTTTATTGATTCAATAACAAAGGAAACACCGGCCACCTACCGGATTAGGGCTCAAGTGTCTTCCTTGGCTTCAGGAAAGCAATCCTGGGTCAGGGGGCCTCTCGGAGCGCGGTGTTGCGCGCCATCGAATGAGAAATCCAAATATCCAAGGATAAAAAGCCAGGCGGGCGGCACTCACCGAATTTCTAAGATCCTTTTATTCGTCCAGTGTTTTACAAGACAATCATGCGGGGAGAGGGAGTGGGGAGCACAGACGACAACTGCCGTTTCGCGGAGCAGTGCCGCTTCAATGGGTCCAGTTTCCGTGAAACGGCAGCCGTCATCCGTGCTCCCCAGATAACTGCAATCACCTTGGTGTGTGTGAAAATGTGAAGCAGTTAAATAATAATTAAAAAGCCTGAACGTAAGAGCATGTTTTGTTGTTCTCGTAAAGTGAATCTGTTAGCAGGTGTTTGCTCTGTAATCTGAGAGCAGAATAATATCAGAACAAAGAGCCTGAATCCAGGGAAGTGTCACTTAATAGGCTGCAACAAAATACTCTATCAGCAGGACCAGGTGCCGCCTATACAAGTGCTATGCAATCCCACCCCAACCCTGAAATGCAGCTTTCTGCCTATGCACAGTGCACACAGAGAGTTGCCAATCATTGGTTTATACAGAGCTCAGCATCCCCAGAACTGGAGTTTGTATGTTCACTGTGTGTTTGTGTGTGTTTCCTCCAGGTTCTCCAGATTCCTTCCAAAGACATATTGATAAGGAATGTAGATGGTGAGTCCCAATGGGGACAGTGTTGCAGAAGTATGGAGAGTGCTGTGGAATTAATACTGTAGTGCTATATAAGAAAATAAATATTATTAACTGCAGTGAGCAGTTTTGCTTTTTAAAATTTACTTTTTTTAATTTTTAAAAAACTGCAGACAGTACCGCAAGATCCGGGGCATACACCCCACCGCATGCTGGGAGCTGTAGTCTGACACCACTAAAGGGAGCTCGGCAGTGACACAAGGACAGGCAGCCCCTGCTCAGCATGTATACAGGGCTGTGTGTGATGACCCCGGGCTCCTGTGAATGTCACCCTCCATGACCTCCCCCAGCCCGGTACCTGCAGCAGAGGCTCGGACACCGCCCCCGGCCAGCACACTCCTCACCAGCCGCCCGCAGCAGGCGGCCGCCATCATGTGTCTCCTTCCGTACACCCTACAGAGCCGGCGTGTGCGCTCTGCAAATGTGTCCCCCGGAAATAGAGAACTGCGCGCTTAGTTCCGCTCAGACAGGAAGTGCGGGGAGCGAGAGCACAGTAACACCAGGCAGAGAATGACAGCTGCTGGTGCACATGTCTGTCCCTCCTGGTCATAGCGTTCATGTCATGGAGGAGTTTGTGAAGAATCAGCTGGAACTCTTACAAGAGGAAAGAGAGGCGGAAATAGAGGAGGCCAGGTACATTGCTGCACTGTCATCTGCCATGGTCTGCTGCTGTCTGTTGCTTGTTCCAATCTGTTTCTAGGGATGCTGCAGTCTGTTGCTATGGAAATTGTCTGTTACCAGGGATGTCAGTTTGTTGCTAAGGATGTATGTTGCAAATGAGGTTACAGTCTGTTACTAGGGATATTGCTGTTGCTATGGATATTGCAGTCTGTTGCTAGGGATACCGGTGTTAGTTGCTATGGATATTGCAGTCTGTTGCTAGGGATACTGGTGTTAGTTGCTATGGATATTGCAGTCTGTTGCTATGGATACTGGTGTTTGTTACTATGGATATTGCATTCTGTTGCTAGGGATACAGATGTTTGTTGCTATGGATATTGCAGTCTGTTGCTAGGGACGCTGGTGTTTGTTGCTATGGATATTGCAGTCTGTTGCTAGGGATACTGGTGTTTGTTGCTATGGATATTGCAGTCTGTTGCTAGGGACACTGGTGTTTGTTGCTATGGATATTGCAGTCTGTTGCTAGGGATACTGGTGTTTGTTACTATGGATATTGCATTCTGTTGCTAGGGATACAGATGTTTGTTGCTATGGATAGTGCAGTCTGTTGCTAGGGATACTGGTGTTTGTTGCTATGGATATTGCAGTCTGTTGCTAGGGATACTGGTGTTAGTTGCTATGGATATTGCAGTCTGTTGCTAGGGATACCGGTGTTTGTTGCTATGGATAGTGCAGTCTGTTGCTAGGGATACTGGTGTTTGTTGCTATGGATATTGCAGTTGTTGCTAGGGATACTGGTGTTTGTTACTATGGATATTGCATTCTGTTGCTAGGGATACAGATGTTTGTTGCTATGGATATTGCAGTCTGTTGCTAGGGACACTAGTGTTTGTTGCTATGGATATTGCATTCTGTTGCTAGGGAGATTATAAGGAGCAACTAAGTGAATTTATTCAGTTCTTGTACTATACAGATATGAGCATAAGACACACAATGACTTATCTTTTCTTATATTATATTGGACATTCTTGAAGCGGCTGCCATTAACCTTGTGGTGTTTTCCCTTGCAGAGCCTGGCAGGAGAATGTCTCCTTAAAGGAATTACAGAGGAAAGGCGTGTGCTTACTAAAGCTGCAGGTGGCAGGTCAGCGCACGGGGCTGTACGGACGCCTGCTCGTCACCTTCACACCCAGGAAGTGTGGCGCTGAGGCCGTGCTGCCCACCAACTGCTTTGGCTCAGGTATCGTTAATTAATCAGTGAGACTTTTATCTTTCCTAACTCAGACGTTCGTAATTCTAAAAAATCCACATTGTGTCATTTATAGTAAATAAGGATAAGGATGATTGCTCTCATCTGTGTTATTTTATGTTTAAATTCTGTTCATTATTCTGATTTGTTCATTTCACATCTCCCAGGAGTCCGACCACCATCAGCCTAAAGGCCGCGTCTCACGCTACGATATCAGTAAAGATACTGTTAGTACATCATGGGGTTTCAGTCATTGTAACAACGTCGTTCAGTGTGACATGTACATCCGATCAACGATAATCAGGCAGATCGTTGATCGGAGGTTTGTGAACCGGACCTTAAACCAAACGAACCTGCAGCATGTCGTTAACGACCTCGCCTATTGAGTAGTGAAGGACGTAGGCGAGCTAACGACCGCAAGTATCGTTTGCTTGTCGTGGGATCGTTGCTGCGTCGTTAACGAGATCTGTACGTGTGACACCTCACCGGCGATCATTGAACGTCGTTCTAGCGATCTAGGTCAAGTCGGATCGTTGGTTGGTTCGCTGACACATTGAGGCGTGAGACCGGGCCTTTAGAGATCACTCACATCTGTGTATAAAAATCACCCCCGTTCTCATCCAGAAAAGTTGGAGGAGTAAAATCCCTTTGGTGTCCCATATGTAATGAGGGTTTAAAAGGAATCCAGCCATATACAAAGTGTTTTTTCCTCATCTGCTGTTATTCTACAATCATTTTTTTTCTTGCACCCCCAGACTAGAATAGGTGAGTTTCTGAAACTTTATGCTAATGACAATGATCTAAGGCTGCATACTCACAATCAGGAAATGCAGTGTTTTGCATGTAGTGTATTGATGCTCCATCCAAAACACTGTGCTGTACAGTATCAGCATAGTGGATGGAGTTCTAGAAATCCCATGCTCACTGTGCTTCTCCCCTCCACAGCGTTCTTTCAGGTGCAGTGCAGGTTACCGCGCTTCTGCATCTCCGCAGCATGTTCATTCTATGCTGTGGAGTCGGAAGCGGCCACCGTCGGGTGACTGCAGGAAGAATCCGCCCCGTACCTGCTGCAGATGGCGAGTATAGGGCGGCTGCGTGAGCCATGTGCACCTAACTGTGATCTGATCCCTTCACATGTGAGAACTGGAGAACAGGTGATTATAAAATGGAGAGATTAGTTTCTCCATTGCCAGCCTTAGGCCGGCTTCACACCACGGTGTGATCTGGTCCGGGGCTGTTTGATGTGAATCGGACAGCCCCGGACTGGATTTGCAAACAAAACCCTCCGGTCCGGTTTGCAGCCGGATCCCTCAGATCGCAGCCGCAGCTGCTGAAATTTCAAGATCGCGACTAGCGGGGAGCTAGCTACGATCCTGAAATCTCTGCAGGGGACAGCTCCTGGTGCTGAAGTTTAGCAGAGCTCACTGCTAAACTCCAGCACCCGGTGTCCGGTTCCCGCATCGGATGTTTTTCTCTGACCGGGGCGATCCGGCACCATAGACTCCCATATTAGGGAGCGCCAGATCACCCCAGATCCAGGAGGATCTGGGAGAATCCTATTTGTTCCGATTTTCCCCCCCGTACACAAAAACGTTGCTTGCAACGTTTTTGTGTCCAGGAGAAAAATCCGAATTCTCCCGCTCAGCACTGACTCATTGGATAACATTGGTCTGAGTGCAAGCCCTTTCTTACCCTCACATTACACTCATCGGGTTATCCGCTAGTGTGAACAAGGCCTTATGGTAAAGTAAGTGGACTTCACTCAGAATGTCGGGTACTGATCATGGAAGGGAAACAGCTGTCTGTGTATATAGTCTGTTACATAACTCAGCATAGCAGATCATGGGCTGAGTGCAGGGCCCAGGGTGCTTCATTTTTAACCCCTTCATGATGCAACTCATTTTCATTTTTTCCTCTTCCCATAGTTATAATGTTTGTATTTTCCCGTCCACATAGCCGTATCAGGGCGTGTTTATTTGTGGGATGAGTTGTACTTTAATTGACCCCATTCATTTTACCACTTTATTCATTAAAGTGTACTGGAAAATGCCAAGCGGAGAGGAATTATTAAAAACACCCACAATTCGGATACGTTGGCAATTTACTGCTTCTCATCGGTACGATTATGGTGAGACCAAACACCCAGTTTAAAAAAAATCTATATATTTTAGTGGTGAAAAAAAACATTTTTTAGGTTATGGCGCCGTATTCCGAGACCCAGAATGTTTTCACCTTTTGAGTTGTGTCAGGGCTTATTTTTTTGCATGGCATTGCTTTTATTGATACCATTTTAGGATAGATATTATCACTGGTTTCAGCATTTTTTGTGGTATTAAAGCAACCAAAAAAATCCCTTCATTTTGTCATTACCGATTTTTTTCTGTTTACCAATGGGGTTAGTATTTTTTATCTTTTGGTGGATGGACTTTTCTAATTGCAGCAATACAACATGTGTATTATTATTATTTTTTATTATTATTCTCTTTTTTTATTATTATTCTCTTTTTTATTCTTTTCTTCTTTTTTTAATGGAGGGAAAAGGGATGATTTGAACTTTTTGTATGTTTTAAAACTTTTTAAACTTTTTTTTTACTTTACACTGTACTTGTCAGTTGTCATAGGGAATTGTAACCTGCAATTGCTTGTACTATGTACAGCAACACCCCACTACCACAGTATTGATGCATATAGTGAAAATCTCAGTCTTATTTGAAGCCCATGCTTCTTCTGTTTGCTGTCATTGCCTTCTTTGAGAGCTTTTATCTTTCATAGTGTACAGCGTGTTTCCATGGAGCTCGACCTCTAGTGCCCGCTCATACTCTGGCTGAGTGTGCAGCAAGGAAATTCCAGGACAGGAGTTAACTCTTAACATACAAGGCTCTCTCCTCTCTCTAGCCCATTGTTTTCTATACAGCAATTAGCTGCTCCTCTCCCTGCACTCTACCTCTCAGCTCCTTGCCAAGCTGCGCTTATCGGACCTGTAGAATCACAATCCCCAGCATCACTTCTCTCACTTTCCTCACCCGTGTGCTTGTTTTATTGTCTTGTTACTTTTATGTTTTAAAACCTTGATAGCAGTGTACACATCAGAGCAAACCAGTGATGGCTGAATATGTCGTAGCAGAACTTGTCCAGTCTAAAATGATATTTCTGCAGTATCTCTGTGTGTATTAATCCTCCCAGCGCCTGCACTGTGCACTACGAGGATCCGCTGTTTCTACACCGGGAACACTGCCATGTGTGCGGTATGCATGTTCCCAACCGCTGCGGCCGGAGCCCCTGTCTAGTGGGCTTGGCCTCACTCAATACAATTATATGCACAAAGGTCGTTCTGACTAGTCGGATGTGCCTGCTCCATTAAGAGTGAGTCTGGGCCCACTACACAGGGGCTCTGGCCGCAGCGGCCGGGAACATGCATACCACATAACTGAGGTCCATTCCCAGTGTAGAAACGAAAATCTCGCAGCGAACATCAGGGAGCTGGAGGCTTACCAATTCTGCAGTCACACAAGGTGTCTGGACAAACCCTTTAAAGTTTTCACTAATAATACAGCCCTTTAGTAATTAATTAGAATGGTTTAAACACTGCAGCTAGCTGTTAGGGAACTTTGATTCCAATATGCTATGGATTTGCTGCTGGAAAGCCTTGGGGACGTGCTGTGTGTTACTTCACCCTCTTAATTGTGATGTAAAACACTTCATTTGAATTAAGCCTCTGCACTAAATCGTTACCTTTTCCACTGGCATTAATTGAAGGGACAGTTCACCCGACTAAACTCAACATTTTTTCAGGATGTTTATTGTAAACTATCGTAGATGGTTGTGCGATTCTAACCATCGGGTATTCTAGAATATGTAGTTTATCTATGAAGATTTAACGATAATGCAATGAGCGATCAGTAAGGTACCATCACACTTGGCGACGCTCCAGCGATCCCGACAATCGATACGACCTGGTAGGGATCGCTGGAGCGTCGCTATGTGATCGCTGGTGAGATGTCAAAGTATTGAGGTCGTTGGTCGTTGTCTCGCGCGGCTTGGCGGGGGATTTGAATCCTGGCCGCCAGAGATACCCCGCAGCATCACCTACTGGTGGAGTCCCTACCAGGTCTATATGTTGAGTGATCGCTGGAGCGTCGCCAAGTGTGACGGTACCCCCATTCTGACACGATCAGCGATCTCGCAGCGGGGGCCTGGTCGCTGCTGCGTGTCACACTGAGCAAGATTGCTAGCGCCAGTTGGGGTACTTCCGCTGCGAGCAGCCGGTCATCTCCTGGCTAGCACTGGTCATCTCCCCGTCATCTACCGTCGGGACATCAGTGGCTAGTGCTGCTGATGTCCTGACAGTAGTGGTGGCATGCGTGGTTCAAATCCCGCGCCAATTCACGGCTGGACTGCACCTTACGCTGATTGGTCGCGACCGGCGGGCCGCGACCAATCAATCAGGAACGCGGGATTTCCCTTGAGACAGATAGAATTAGATGATTATATAGTAGATAGTTAAACGATACAAATTTCACATAAAATTAGGAATAAAAATTGTGTGATGATTCTATGCTGTTTTCTGCGAACAGGCAGAGACCACAGAAAGGCGTCCACACACAGTGACATTAAGAGAGAGAATAGGACTCTACCCAGGAGCAACCAGCAGAGAATATAACTGCTGCAAAGGTGTAACCAAAAGGCAGAGGATATCGGTAACCTATCAACAGCAGTATACACGGGGCATCTCGACATCAACTACATCACCAAGCCGGACACGAGAAAAGTTGACAACAGATGGCACCTAGAACACAATAGACGATAACCCTGGGCCGTACCTGGACAAAGAAGGACCCCCTAAGTACAGATAATGTCATACAACAGAGATCGACCATAGTCACAGAAAACCGCATAGAATCATCACACAATTTTTATTCCTAATTTTATGTGAAATTTGTATCTTTTAACTATTTACAATAAACATCCCGAAAAAATGGTTGAGTGTAGTCGCGTGTTCTGTCCCTTCAATTAATGCCAGTGGAAAAGGTAACGATTTAGCGCTGAGCCTTATTCAACCGAAATAATACAGCCCTGATACTCACAAGAATTGACACTTAAGGAGGAGACCTCACCTGCCCGGAACAGGGAAGAGAGGAGAACCGCAGAGTTTGGAGCTGCTCAAGAAGACAAACTAGAACTATACGCCTATTAATTAGAGAGTAAGGTACTATATATCCAGCACTTCAGGCACCGGACAAACGGAACTGCCGTATTTGCCAAATCAAGACAAAAACGCAAGTGTCGCACACGTCCGGAGCGCCAATACAGAATGCATTAGACAGATCGCAATCTTGATTCGGCAAATTACAGCAGTTCCGTTTGTCCGGTGCCTGAAGTGCTGGATCCGGATGAAAACGCAAATGTCGCACAGAACTCCAATACAAAACTCATTAGACAGAACCAACCTGCCCGCCAGATGTGACCGATCCGGTTTTTGCAAAAAAAAGTGGAATTTTGGCCGGTTTTGCAAAAACGCAAATGTGAAAGAACAAAAACCTGAAGTTCAAAAGTTGAGGTTTGCCTGATTTGCCGTAAGTGAAAAGAAGCGCAGTCTGAAGGCAGCCTTAGAATGATGTCTGGGTCTGTTTATTCTTTAATCTTGGTTGCAGGTGACATCGTAGGACTCTACGACTCTACTGCCCCAAAGAAGCTGTTTGCTACCGGGATCGTGTCTGGCGTCACACAGAAGGCGGTCAGTGTGGCCTTTGATGAAGCTATGGTGACGCATTAAATCTGGGCAGCGAGGCCAACTACAGGCTCCTGAAATTAGCCAATGATGTCACCTATAAAAGGATCAAAAAGTAAGGGGGCGCTCTTTTTAGAGATCACTGTTTTCGTTCGGCGGTAGTGCTGATGGCCTTTCCCTTAGATAGTGAATCGAGTGTTGGTCTCCCTCCATTGGCACAGTTCACACCTAACTTCTGTTCTCATGATTGAAGCGGCTCCTCAGACAGACCCTCATTGAACACGTTACCATCCAATGTGGGGAATCAGATGGCAGATTACAGGCGCTGTTAGGCCACTTGTATTGTAAGATTAGACTGCTCACAGATGGTTTTCTATATCACTATAGTTCAGGGGTGAGCAACTCCAGGCCTCGAGGGCCGTACACAGTGCAGGTTTTATGTATTTCCTTAGCATTTGACAGTTGGTAATTTAATCTCCTGCACAGGTGATGGTTCCAAATGCTAAGGAAATCCAGAAACCTGTGTGCGGCCCTCGAGGCCTGGAGCTGCCCACCCTTGCTCTAGTTAGTAAGGGAGCAGTTCAGGCTATTGGTCATTATACAATTCGCTAATATAATATTTATTGTGGCTCCGAACAACCATTTCCCTTTTTGTGATCTGATTATTTTGCATTAACTATGTGATACGTTTATGTGACTGCAGAGCTTTGACTGCGTTGGGTCAGTATCACTGCGGACCGGCCAGTGACTTAATAGATGTCCTCTTCTGTTCATCTCGGCCTAATTGCATCAGACTTCCAGGTAAGATTGTCTCCTCACCAGGTTTCTGAAAAAATACCGTTCCTTTTTTGCAATAAGAAATGATTATCGATCGCACCATAAAAAGCCTTTTGGATTATTATGTTTGTGTTATTTTTCTTTCTCGTCGTTGATGTCTTTTCCAGCATGTTCGGGGTATGGCGGTGTTCACAGTACGGCATTTATAAAATAACACAAGAAAAGAAATCTTAATTTTTCATTATGTCCAAGTTGGGTGTTATCAGATTGTTGTTATGGAAAGCATGTACCCCTGTATTAAGCTGACCAATCACAAGCAGGCAGCAACACACTGGAGAAAGAACACGCCCCTACCATAGCTCAGAGCAGGTTTCTCAGTGTGTGAGATGTATGACAGATAGCCCAGACTTGGTCTAACCTCCTGCATGATTAAAAATTGCTAGAGAGTAGATGTCATGCTTGGGAGGTGAGGGAATCGGGTATCTTGATGGTGTGATGGACAAAGGGGGTCAGGAGAGCCTAATCTGACCCTGATGCTGGGGTCCCTGGCTTTCCCTGATCTCGGAGGTACCTCTGATGGTGAGGAGTTCCAAGCCGCCAGCCTGTAACCCTAAACTCCTGATTAGCTTTAGGCTGAGGTCCCCTACCTCCACCCACGGGTCAGGGATCACAGCTTCTCCCACAGCAATAGAACCCCAGGAGAGGCTTCAGCACAGCAGCAAGGCTTCTTCTCAGCTCAATGACGAAGAGCCAACTAACTCTATAAACGGCGTCTGACAGAGGAGAGGGAAAACTATTTAAAGCCAGGGGATGGGGATTCCAGGTGAGTCACACGTCAACCACTCAACCAGCAGCTGAACATAATAGTGAATGCAGCTCTGGAGCACAACACAGGAGTCAGGACCTTCACACCAATCCCTCATGCAGCCCTTAAAGGAAAACAACACGCACAGCAGTTTCCAGGATGTCAGCGCAAACTAAGCGCGTGACAGTAGATGACTGATGACTAATGGCATTCAGATAAGATTCTTGTTGGCGGAGGTGCAGTACAGCTAGGTGTCACATTACAACCCCTGCTCTGCTCCTTTCTTAACATTCTTACCTCTCCTGACTGCCCCCACCCCATACATTGCCTGTTCAGACATGTGTCGTTATTCACACTTTTTCTCTTGTGGTCACAGCAACTTGTATGCTCCCCTGCTGAGATGAGGTTGTCTGTCATTATATGTCTCACACAGGAGCAGTCTGCTCTGGGCTTCTTCTGTGTGAGATGAGTTAACACCCTGCTCTGATCTCACTGTTTAGCAAGTATACCTTTCTATGAACACAACTGACATAAGCTTAATTACTAGCATCTTATATTATTTTCTGGACTGAGTGTCCAGTGTGGGTTAATGGGTAGTACAGCAGAGGTGACCTTGCTCTGAGAAGAGAAGAGCTGGTAGAAGGGTTTGTAATGTGATACCGCTAAACTCAGCTGTTCTACCCACCAAGTAGCAAGGATCGTATCTGAAAGGTATTGGGGCATTTGTGTTCTTTCTAATCATGCAGGAGGTTAGCCCAGGAGAATAGCGCTGTCTGTCATTACATGCCTCATGTAGGAGGTATCTGCTCTGAGATATGGTGAGGTGTGTTCTTCTTTCACTTGAGTGTTGTCATCTGCTTGTAATTGGTCAATGTCATAAAAGAGGATTATCAATTTGCCCCCAATGAAAAATATCTGATAAATCCATGCGAATACCTTGTATGCTAATATCTCTCCAAGGAAAATGTGAAATAAGAAAAAAACGAATTGATTCCACTCTGCCGCCACAATTGCATTGTTTATCCAGTTAAAAAAAAAATTGGTGAAAGGTTTGTCTTAATCATCAACTATTTACAAAATTGTCCTGTCTCACCTGCAATTTCCAGCATCCGGTTATCCTCCTATCACACGCCTCAGTAAGTGTGCATGTGTACACCGGGCGCGCGACCATGCGCACTTACTCAGGCAGCTGCCATCTTTGGACACCTGGGTATGCAAAGATGGTGGCTGCGTGACCCGATGTGTGCATTCACATGTACTCATGTGGCTGCAATCTTTGGACACCTGGGTAGAAAAAGATGGCGGCGGCATGACCCGGCACATCCATGCGCACTTACTCATGCAGCCACCATCTTTGGACTCCTGGGCTTAAAGGAAAGAGCACACGAGTGGGGCTCAAAGGAAAGAGCACACGAGCGGAGAAGACAGCACAGGGGGAAGAGAGACAGCACATGGGGAGAGAGCGCAGAAGGGTGGAAACAATTCAGAGGTGAAAGCATGAAGGGAGAGACAATGCATAAGGAGGAGACAGCTCAATTTAGAGAGCACACGAGGGGAGAAGATAGCACAGGGGGAGAGACAGCCCATAGAGGGCAAATGCACAGGGGGGAGACCGCATGGGGGGAAGAGAGCACAGATGGGAGAGTGCACAAGGGCAGAGAGAGCGCACACAGGTGGGAGAGGTCCTCTGGCAAATGGCAGAGATCCTGGAGACCTCTGGCAGGTGGCAAACCTCCTGGAGACCTCTAGCAGGTGGCAGACCTCCTGAAGACCTCTGGCAGGTGGCAGACCTCCTGGAAATCTCTGGCAGGTGGCAGACATCCTGGAGACCTGGGCAGGTGGCAGACATCCTGGAAACCTCTGGCAGGTGGCAGACATCCTGGAGACCTCTGGCAGGTGGCAGACATCCTGGAGACCTCTGGCAGGTGGCAGACATCCTGGAGACCTCTGGCAGGTGGCAGACATCCTGGAGACCTCTGGCAGGTGGCAGACATCCTGGAGACCTCTGGCAGGTGGCAGACATCCTGGAGACCTCTGGCAGGTGGCAGACATCCTGGAGACCTCTGGCAGGTGGCAGACATCCTGGAGACCTCTGGCAGGTGGCAGACATCCTGGAAACCTCTGGCAGGTGGCAGACATCCTGGAGACCTCTGGCAGGTGGCAGACATCCTGGAAACCTCTGGCAGGTGGCAGACATCCTGGAGACCTCTGGCAGGTGGCAAACATCCTGGAAACCTCTGGCAGGTGGCAGACATCCTGGAGACCTCTGGCAGGTGGCAGACATCCTGGAGACCTCTGGCAGGTGGCAGACATCCTGGAGACCTCTGGCAGGTGGCAGACATCCTGGAAACCTCTGGCAGGTGGCAGACATCCTGGAAACCTCTGGCAGGTGGCAGACATCCTGGAGACCTCTGGCAGGTGGCAGACATCCTGGAGACCTCTGGCAGGTGGCAGACATCCTGGAGACCTCTGGCAGGTGGCAGACATCCTGGAGACCTCTGGCAGGTGGCAGACATCCTGGAGACCTCTGGCAGGTGGCAGACATCCTGGAAACCTCTGGCAGGTGGCAGACATCCTGGAAACCTCTGGCAGGTGGCAGACATCCTGGAGACCTCTGCACTGGTGATACAGTACACGTGTCAAAAAGATATGTCTTTCCAGAGCAATACTGGCCTTAACAATATGTATGGCTTGTGAATACTATAGGCAGCGATTGTTTACTGTGTAGAGGTTATTCGGCAGGTATCGAGAGATGCTGCAAAGTACGAATGATATAAAAAATAGGAGCGTTAATAGCATTTTGTAATTTGATAGAAATAAAGTAACAATGAACAGAAGAAAAATCAAAAATCACATTTTATTAGGTGTGACCACCCTTTGCCTGCAAGACATCAGTTTTTCTGTGTGTACTTGTACAATGTCAGGGATTTTGTAGGATTTAACTCAGGTGAATGAGTAACCAATTCTACCAAACGAGCTGTAATGATCATCATTTTCATATGTAGATTCAAATACATTTATAAACAGAAACAGCTGGTGGAGAACAGACAAATTGTGCCAGAAAGGTGAGGTTGTGGAAGATAGTTTCATGTCACAGGTCATACATAAAGCAAGACTTGAGAACAGCAACAAGACTCCAGGTAGTTATACTACATCAGCAAGGTCTTTCCCAAATATATCAAAGCAGACTGCGGTTTCAAGATGTGCTGTCAAAGGTTTTTTATGGAAGCACCAAAAAAATAGGCAACATTGAGGACTGTGATCCGCTAAGGAAACGTAGTGCAGCAGATGAAAGACACATCATGTGTGCTCCCCTTCCAAATTGGAATACGTCCAGCAGTGCCATCAGCCCAGACCTGATGACCCGGACCGCCGGGAGCACCACACAGGAGAGGCGCAGGGAGGCTGTTGGATGACAGCTGGGATAATGGGGGCCCAGCACTGAGAGGAGGCTTAATCCGGGGTTGTGCGGGGCGCACAACTCCACAAGGTGAGCGGCCACTTACTATTTGTAAACATCTTTGCACCAGGAGATTTCAGCACAGGGAGCGCTCTCCACATTGTTCTGATCAGCTCAGGGAGCGCTCGCCACATTGTTCTGATCAGCTCAGATCTCGTTGGACGCAGCTACATCCATTGTTCAGACAATTCTGGGCAGACGTGGTCTTGATTAAAGAATTGTGGCCAAAAAAGACAAAAGCTTGGATATAGAAGGCCAAGTGGGCTGTGCATGAAAACAAAGGGACTATAATAAAGATAAATGGCAGCACTGATGTTTAATAATTTGGAGGGGTACAATAATGAATGCCTGTAGGAACAGTGATGCATGGCCGAGGTTCATTGCATTTCAGCTAATTGATTTAGGTGTTTGGTCAGGTTTAATGGTGTCCTCAGCGCTCAGATATACAGGCAGACACTTATCTATCATGTATTACGGTCAGAGAGGCGTTGGATCATCTCCAAAGAATGCCCCCAAACAATACAGTCATTGTCATTAAGAAATCTTCAGCATAAAGAAGAACAATGAGTCCTGGAGGTGACGATCCGTCCACACAGAGCCCTGATCTCACGTCATCCAGTCTGTCTGGGATTACATGGGGACAGAAGGGTTTGCACAAGCCTCATACATTGAAGATCTGTGGTTACTTCTCCAAGATGTTTGGAACAACCTTCTGCAGAGATCCTATAGAAACCGTGTGCGAGTGTCAAGGGTGCCTAAAAGAACCGATGCCGTTTCGAAGGCAAAGGTCCGCACCAAATATTTATTCCATCTGGATGTTTCCTCTTCATTTTGGGAAATAAACTATTAACACGTCTGTGTTTGGAATCATTCTTACTTTGCACCGTTCTGCACATTTGCAATTCATTGCATAGTTTTCCTATTACGTTTTCTAACCACCATTGATATCCCTGTGTGAACCGGTCTAACACAAACCTCCTCCCTTCACGTCTACATGGGTTTCTGGACGAGATGTAAATTTCTTATACATAATCAGGGATAAAATATTGCGACCGGGGCTATAACCCGTAACATATAAACCCTAAACGCTTCCTTTTCAATAGTGTTTCCTTACTTATCTCGTGTCTACAGGACCCGTGGAATTCCTCAATCCGAGCTTGGACAATTCACAGAAGGAGGCTGTTGTTTTCTCCCTCAACCAGAGAGAAATTTCTATTATTCACGGACCCCCTGGTACCGGCAAGACCACGACGGTGGTGGAAGTGATCCTGCAAGCTGTGAAGCAAGGACTGAAGGTGAGAGCACCGCTGTTACTGCCGTTATCGGACATTGCGTTCTGGGTTGTGCACAGCTCCGCTCCGTCACTTCAGTCTGATTTCCAGCACTTTTCATTAGGACACCTGCGGTGGGGGAATGACAGATGTTGATTGTTGGTTCCTCACTCGTAGGCAATGACTTAACCTTGTAATTGTGTTTTCTCACTAAAGAGCAAGTGCTGGGGGACAATGTGTTTTTGGCACTTTTTAGTTGCCAGCGTGCCTTAATATATTGTCTGAGCCTCAAATGCAGCCCTTGATCTGTCAGAGAGCGGCACAGTCACATAACCGAGGCCATATCATGTGGTCCTCCTATGTAAGCTTCAGGCCCCGGGTAATGTTAGTGTCTCAGAAGTCAACCTGAGAGCTGCTATCTGCTGCCTGGAATATGAGTAGCTGGAATCAGACATTGGCTCTATCATTCCAGCCAGGTCTGAATCACTGCAGCATGGCAGAAAAAAATAAATAGGGACCCAGTCCAGGAGGCCGGACCCCACACTGCTCCTCCTAAATAAATGGGGACCCAGTCCAGGAGGCCGGTCCCCACACTGCTCCTCCTAAATAAATGGGGACCCAGTCCAGGAGGCCGGTCCCCACACTGCTCCTCCTAAATAAATGGGGACCCAGTCCAGGAGGCCGGTCCCCACACTGCTCCTCCTAAATAAATGGGGACCCAGTCCAGGAGGCCGGTCCCCACACTGCTCCTCCTAAATAAATGGGGACCCAGTCCAGGAGGCCGGTCCCCACACTGCTCCTCCTAAATAAATGGGATCCCAGTCCAGGAGGCCGATCCCCACACTGCTCCTCCTAAATAAATGGGGACCCAGTCCAGGAGGCCGGTCCCCACACTGCTCCTCCTAAATAAATGGGGACCAAGTCCAGGAGGCCGGACCCACACTGCTCCTCCTAAGCAGAGACTGATATGGTGGGGAGTGTGACACTAGTCACTTCCAAAAGCTAGCGTGTGACCGTCACAACTTACAAGAATATTGACAGTAGGGAAGTCGGGTCATCCGGGGTCAGGTTCCACACATAGCTGTTTATCATTATTTCCATATTTGTTAAAGAAAATCGATGGAGAGTGGTGGTTTCTCTAGATGCAAGAAAGGCAGTTGATGGTGTGGAGGGAAGGTATCTATGGAAAGTAGTGAGACCTATGGGCTTCGGGTCAGTTTTTATCTCCTGGGTGAAGCTCCTTTATTCCTGTCCAGTGGCCAAAATGAGAGTCAATGGGGAGGTCTCTCGGTGACCGGAGTTGTTTAGGGGCGCTAGGCAGGGGTGTCCACTGTCGCCGCTGCGGTGGCAATGGAACCACTGGCTAATAGGATCAGGACATCTGACTGGGTGACGGAATTTAGGTTTGGGGAAATTGCACGATGACGATATTTTACTATTTTTAGAGAACAGCGAGGAAGCGCTCAATAATGTCATGGAATTTATTGAACATGTTGGCGCCATGTCGGGTCTACAGATCAATCGGCATAAGTCATGCATCGTAGCGGTAGATAAGGAGCTGAGAGAAGAGGAGTTGGCTGAGTGGGGTAGACAGCGTGAAATTGTGCAGAAATGTAAATATTTAGGGATGTTGATGTCACTTCCCCTCTTACAATTTACTGAACTTTACTCCTCTGTTGGGGAAATTTAAGAGTAAGGCCAAAGAGTGGACCGAGAGGGTCCTAGAGACACGTGAGTGGGGGGATCCACCCATGTGCCCCGAATACAGTCCCGATCCGAATTGGGGTGGAGGGAATGGTTGCCGGAGGGGACCGGCCCCAATCTGTTTTGGGTGCTCCGGGCCCCGCCTGGTGCAAACTGCAATTATCTTTGGTAGGCCGTATTAATTTAATTAAGGTGATGCTATTGCCACAGCTGATGTATGTGCTGCATAATGCCCCGGTCTGGATCCCGAAGAGGTATTTCCATAAAATGAATAACATTTTCAGAGAATTAGCTTGGGGGAAGCGCCAGGCAAAGATTACAATGGAAACTTTACAACGGGGTACAGAGGAAGGGGGGCTGCCATTACCAAATCCATGAGTATATTATATAGCGGTACAAGGACAACATTTTAGAGGGTGGAAAGAGGAGGTACAGGAGGGGTCAATTCATGGAATCTTGAGGTATAAGACGGGGAGGAACCCTTCGGTTCAGAGCCTTGGGGCTGGACACTTTAAAAGGTCAGGGGTGGAGTATCCTACGCTGAGATTGGTATGGAATTGTGTTAAGGATATTAGGGGAATTGATGGCCTTACAATATATTCATGTATATGGGGTAATGAGTGTCTGAGTGAGCTGTACAAATTGGGACGTTTGTCAGCTGAAGGGTAAAGAGTGGTATATGTACATCAGTTGTTAGATGGGAGGAACTTTAAAGAATTCGAGAGAATCCGAGAGGAGTGTGACCTTCCTGAGGGATGGGTGTCCAATACCGAGAGAATTAGACATGTGTATTGGACTTAGTGTAAGCTGACGAATGTGCTTTTGTAAAGGGATATTGTATTAGATTATATGTGTGAGTCGGGAGGAGCAAAAGGGGTTATATATGGAATGCACCATGACCTGCTTCATACTTACTAGAGTCGTTTTCCGGTAAGAGCAAGGGAGAAATGGGAAGATGATGTGGGTCCTCTTACACATGAACAGTGGGATACTATTTTGGAATATGTTCCCCGGTTCTCTTTAAGTGAACCGGTGTAGACTGTCCCAATTATACAATATTCATAGGAAAACCGGAATTTATGTTTAAGGCGGGATTGAGAGATAATTCCAGATGTCCAAGATGTCGGGCAGATCGAGCAGACTTAATACATATGATGTGGTCTTGCCCGAGACTTTTGACATATCGGATCACTGTACTCAATAGAGTTGAGGGTGTGTTGTGGGTAGAGATCCGAAGATCTGTGTGCTTGGATATGTGGAGGAAGTCTACACCACCCATGTGTGTAAGATGGCGATTGCTAGAGTATTGTACGTGGCGCGCAGAAATGGACCAATGAGGAAGCCCCATCGAGAGGAGAATGTATAGGACGAGTGCATGCAGCGCTATGGGTGGAGGAGAGAATATAGAAGAAAAGACCTAGAGAATTACAATTGGAGAACATGTGGTCTCCCTGGTTAGTTATGGGTTGAATTGTGTCTGTTATACTTGATGACGATATATTTGTGGGGTGTTGGGGTGATACACTGCTATGTATATTGAAAGTGTGTTTCCTAATGTGTTTCTTTTGTAATGTTAACATTTTTTTTCAATAAAAATTCATCTAGTTTAAAAAAAAAAAAAAAAGAAAAGCGATGCCATGACGTGCGACCTCACCGTGATACATAACCCGGCACGTCCTCACCGTGATACATAACCCGGCACCTCCTCACCGTGATACATAACCCGGCACCTCCTCACCGTGATACATAACCCGGCACCTCCTCACCGTGATACATAACGCGGCACCTCCTCACCGTCATACATAACGCGGCACCTCCTCACCGTCATACATAACGCGGCACCTCCTCACCGTCATACATAACCCGGCACTTCCTCACCGTGATACATAACCCGGCACGTCCTCACCGTGATACATAACCCGGCACGCCCTCACCGTGATACATAACCCGGCACGCCCTCACCGTGATACATAACCCGGCACGCCCTCACCGTGATACATAACCCGGCACGTCCTCACCGTGATACATAACCCGGCACGTCCTCACCGTGATACATAACCCGGCACGTCCTCACCGTGATACATAACCCGGCACGTCCTCACCGTGATACATAACCCGGCACGTCCTCACCGTGATACATAACCCGGCACCTCCTCACCGTGATACATAACCCGGCACCTCCTCACCGTGATACATAACCCGGCACGTCCTCACCGTGATACATAACCCGGCACGTCCTCACCGTGATACATAACCCGGCACGTCCTCACCGTGATACATAACCCGGCACGTCCTCACCGTGATACATAACCCGGCACGTCCTCACCGTGATACATAACCCGGCACGTCCTCACCGTGATACATAACCCGGCACGTCCTCACCGTGATACATAACCCGGCACGTCCTCACCGTGATACATAACCCGGCACCTCCTCACCGTGATACATAACCCGGCACCTCCTCACCGTGATACATAACCCGGCACCTCCTCACCGTGATACATAACCCGGCACCTCCTCACCGTGATACATAACCCGGCACCTCCTCACCGTGATACATAACGCGGCACCTCCTCACCGTCATACATAACGCGGCACCTCCTCACCGTCATACATAACGTGGCACCTCCTTCACCGTCATACATAACCCGGCACTTCCTCACCGTGATACATAACCCGGCACGTCCTCACCGTGATACATAACCCGGCACGCCCTCACCGTGATACATAACCCGGCACGCCCTCACCGTGATACATAACCCGGCACGCCCTCACCGTGATACATAACCCGGCACGTCCTCACCGTGATACATAACCCGGCACGTCCTCACCGTGATACATAACCCGGCACGTCCTCACCGTGATACATAACCCGGCACGTCCTCACCGTGATACATAACCCGGCACGTCCTCACCCGTGATACATAACCCGGCACCTCCTCATCGTGATACATAACCCGGCACCTCCTCACCGTGATACATAACCCGGCACCTCCTCACCGTGATACATAACCCGGCACGTCCTCACCGTGATACATAACCCGGCACGTCCTCACCGTGATACATAACCCGGCACGTCCTCACCGTGATACATAACCCGGCACGTCCTCACCGTGATACATAACCCGGCACGTCCTCACCGTGATACATAACCCGGCACGTCCTCACCGTGATACATAACCCGGCACGTCCTCACCGTGATACATAACCCGCCACGCCCTCACCGTGATACATAACCCGGCACGCCCTCACCGTGATACATAACCCGGCACGCCCTCACCGTGATACATAACCCGACACGTCCTCACCGTGATACATAACCCGGCACGTCCTCACCGTGATACATAACCCGGCACGTCCTCACCGTGATACATAACCCGGCACGTCCTCACCGTGATACATAACCCGGCACCTCCTCACCGTGATACATAACCCGGCACGTCCTCACCGTGATACATAACCCGGCACGTCCTCACCGTGATACATAACCCGGCACGTCCTCACCGTGATACATAACCCGGCACGTCCTCACCGTGATACATAACCCGGCACCTCCTCACCGTGATACATAACCCGGCACGTCCTCACCGTGATACATAACCCGGCACGTCCTCACCGTGATACATAACCCGGCACGTCCTCACCGTGATACATAACCCGGCACGTCCTCACCGTGATACATAACCCGGCACGTCCTCACCGTGATACATAACCCGGCACGTCCTCACCGTGATACATAACCCGGCACGTCCTCACCGTGATACATAACCCGGCACGTCCTCACCGTGATACATAACCCGGCACGTCCTCACCGTGATACATAACCCGGCACGTCCTCACCGTGATACATAACCCGGCACGTCCTCACCGTGATACATAACCCGCCACGTCCTCACCGTGATACATAACCCGGCACGCCCTCACCGTGATACATAACCCGGCACGCCCTCACCGTGATACATAACCCGGCACGCCCTCACCGTGATACATAACCCGACACGCCCTCACCGTGATTCATAACCCGGCACGTCCTCACCGTGATACATAACCCGGCACGTCCTCACCGTGATACATAACCCGGCACGTCCTCACCGTGATACATAACCCGGCACCTCCTCACCGTGATACATAACCCGGCACCTCCTCACCGTGATACATAACCCGGCACGTCCTCACCGTGATACATAACCCGGCACGTCCTCACCGTGATACATAACCCGGCACCTCCTCACCGTGATACATAACCCGGCACCTCCTCACCGTGATACATAACCCGGCACCTCCTCACCGTGATACATAACCCGGCACGTCCTCACCGTGATACATAACCCGGCACGTCCTCACCGTGATACATAACCCGGCACGTCCTCACCGTGATACATAACCCGGCACGTCCTCACCGTGATACATAACCCGGCACGTCCTCACCGTGATACATAACCCGGCACGTCCTCACCGTGATACATAACCCGGCACGTCCTCACCGTGATACATAACCCGGCACGTCCTCACCGTGATACATAACCCGCCACGTCCTCACCGTGATACATAACCCGGCACGTCCTCACCGTGATACATAACCCGCCACGTCCTCACCGTGATACATAACCCGGCACGCCCTCACCGTGATACATAACCCGGCACGCCCTCACCGTGATACATAACCCGGCACGCCCTCACCGTGATACATAACCCGACACGCCCTCACCGTGATACATAACCCGGCACGCCCTCACCGTGATACATAACCCGGCACGTCCTCACCGTGATACATAACCCGGCACCTCCTCACCGTGATACATAACCCGGCACCTCCTCACCGTGATACAAACCCGGCACCTCCTCACCGTGATACATAACCCGGCACGTCCTCACCGTGATACATAACCCGGCACGTCCTCACCGTGATACATAACCCGGCACGTCCTCACCGTGATACATAACCCGGCACGTCCTCACCGTGATACATAACCCGGCACGTCCTCACCGTGATACATAACCCGGCACCTCCTCACCGTGATACATAACCCGGCACGTCCTCACCGTGATACATAACCCGGCACTTTTTGGCCTTTCTTCTTTTCCAAGGTCCTCTGCTGCGCGCCGTCTAATGTAGCTGTGGACAACCTGGTGGAACGATTGGCCGTGTATAAAGAGAAGATCTTACGCCTCGGTCACCCGGCCAGACTTCTGGAATCCTTACAGCACCATTCCCTGGACGCGGTATTGGCCCGGAGTGATAATGCACAGCTGGTGGCTGACATCAGAAAAGATATTGACCTGACCTTTGTAAGTGTTATGACGAGGTTCTTGGTGCATTGGCTGCCCTGGCCTCCGGTTCTGTTACACGTCTCTTTATATATCTGTAGTAACGTAGTTTTATTAGTTTGATTTCACCTCTGATTGCCTCATTTGTGCAGGTGATATATCCGTTATATACAGAGGTGAAATTACTATTTAATCTGAAGGTAGCATGATGTAGGTGCAGAGAGCCTGATTACAGGGATGTGTTTTTATAAGGCCGTGTGCTGTAATTTCAATGTAATTCATGTATTATCAGAAGATTATCACTGCAGGACTAGGTTTCATGTGCACAGCAGTCAGGCTAATCTGTATAACCGTGCTCCCACCACTGATTGGCAGCTTGCTTACAATGTACACAGGAAGCCAATCAGGGGTGTGGGTGAGACACAGCCAAAAAGTCTGCGGACAGCACCGGATCGGCACCTCCAGATGCCATTTCTGTGTCCGGTCCGGTATCCGGACACAGAAAGAGCAGCGGGGAGCCGAGCCTGTGCTGTCAGCGCTGTGTAATATCACTATAGCACTGTATCTATATACACCGCTAAACTGATATTAAGTAAAGGTTAAGTAAAGGGATGTTTAAAAATAAAAAATCACCTTCTGGCGACTCCCGAGTGTCCCGCGCTGGATACATCTGCTGGCAGTTTGAGGACCTTGCATGATGTCACTGGGAGGGGCGGGGCAACCCGATCACATGACCTCATCAGCGCTGTTTAAATCGCCAGGAGATGTATGCAGCGTCGCCGGAAAGGTGAGTATTTATGATTATTTTTATTTTTATCCGTCGCTTTATTTAATATCACTTTAGCAGTGTATATAGATACACCTCCTGAGGGAGTGCCGCTTTGGGACGAAACATATAGGGGTGATCCCTGCAGCTTGGCAGATTCATTGGTGACATGGGGGAGTGTTGAGAAGCTTTAGCTGTGGTGTATTTGTCTATATATGTAACCAGCGGTAGCTTTCTATAACTTTGCTATTTAGCATTTACTATAGCAATTGCAGCACTTGGCACTTTTTTGTTGCTGTTGGTTGGTTTGCACCTTAGAAATTGTTGCAACCGTTAAGCTTGAGTATTTCTTTGCTCCTCCCCATTGTTATTCTGGGTGTCATTCATCATCTAATTGATGGGGTTTGTGTGAAAGAGAAGCGTTAGAGCCGACATGTGAAATCAATTGATTGTAAGGCCGGTTTCACATCACGTATTTTGTCCATGATTTTCACGGGTCCGGACACAGAAAGAGCTGCGCGGGGGATTTCACTTCCGCAATGTATAGAATACATTGCGGAAGTGAAATTAAGTAAAAGAAAGGTTAAAAATAACAAAAATCTGTATTCTCACCTTTCCAGCGATCCCCCGATGCCTCCAGCAAGGTCCGGATGCTTACAGGACCTGCAGTTACGTCACAACCCGGAAGCGTGATCGGGTCACATGACGACAGTTACCGCGGTAACCGGTCATGTGACCCGATCAGCTGATCGGGTTGTGACGTAAGCATCCGGACCTTGCTGGAGGCATCGGGGATCGCTGGAAAGGTGAGAATACAGATTTGTGTTATTTTTAACCCTTTCTTTTACTTAATTTCACTTCTGCAATGTATATATCTACATTCCGGAAGTGAAATTAGATGGTACAGAGCAGTTTTAGTGTACAGAGCATGCTCAGTACACTAAAATCGGGTCCGAGAAACGATCCTGTCTTTTCTCGACCTGTGCTCCATTGGCCCCCATGTTAAAGGGCGCGGATCAGATCGGATTTGGCCTAATTGCCATCCGATTTTGTCAGATCCGATTTTTTGCTGTGTCCAATATCAGAGCAGTCTCCGATTTTGGGTACAGCAAAAAATCGGACACAAATCGGATCCGACAAAATCGATGGCAATTAGGCCAAATCCGATCTGTGCCCATAGGATAACATGGGGCCAAGTCAGATCCATGGCTGTCTGTTTTACAACGGACAGCCACGGATACAACATAAACGTAATGTGAACGCCGCCTTACCAAGTACTTGGTCTCTTTTTGTCCTTTAGACTGTACGCCCCATGATGTGATACATTTCTTGTGATTGCGGATTATTGAAATCACCCCCTTTGGTTTACTCCCATCTGCCTTAGCGTCTTTTATATACTCTCCTGTTACTATTGACCGGTCCAGTAATTGATGTTGTTCTGCTGTCATCACATCTTTGATATAACATTGTACCAATACACAGACCTCTTCTTTCAGTTGCAAAGAACCCTTAGAGTGTCTATTGGTCTATTGTATTTTGTGGGTGTTCAGCGTTGCACATTTTTCTAAAAAACCACAAGAGAAACTCTTATTTCCTCTAGAATTACTTAGTATATAGACACAGTGCTAAAGTGATATTACACAGATGTACCATGGGTGCAGAGCCGCGCTCCTGTTCTGCGCACACTCTGTACCCTGGAACCGGATCTGGGAAAGGATTCTGTTGTTTCCCGGATCCGGTGCCATAGGCCCCCATGATAAGTGTGCCGGACCAACACAGGATTCGATTGTGTCCTGTTTTGTCAACGGAGCCCAAAAATGCTGCAGGCCTCGTTTTGGGACCGGTGAAAAACAGGACAGAAACGAAACCTGCACCGGATTCACAAAACCAGACAGTGAAATAGGGCTAATCCAGCCCCATAGGCATGTATGGGGAAAATACCATCCTGTTCTGTTTGTATCAAAAACGAACAGAACAGGATCACAAAAAACATAGTGTGAAGCCAGACTTGGATCTGCTACATCTACATCAGAAACATGCATTAATTACACAGTACACAACAGGGACACATATATAAGATTATCTCAGCACAGGAGATGGGGAATGATCAGACCATGTCACTGTACAGTCAGACACATCCATTACACAGTACATAGCAGGGCACATATATAACATTATCTCAGCACAGGAGATGTGGTATGGTCAGGCCATGTCCCTGTACGGTCAGACACATCCATTACACAGTACATAGCAGGGACACATATATAACATTATCTCAGCACAGGAATGTGGTATGATCAGACCATGTCCCTGTACGTCAGACACATCCATTACACAATACACAGCAGGGTCACATATATAAGATTATCTCAGCACAAGAGATGTGGTATTATCAGACCATGTCCCTGTACAGTCAGACACATCCATTACACAGTACATAGCAGGGACACATATATAAGATTATCTCAGCACAAGAGATGTGGTATTATCAGACCATGTCCCTGTATGGTCAGACACATCCATTACACAGTACACAGCAGGGGCACATATATAAGATTATCTCAGCACAGGAGATGTGGTATAATCAGACCATGTCCCTGTATGGTCAGACACATCCATTACACAGTACATAGCAGGGACACATATATAAGATTATCTCAGCACAGGAGATATGGTATGATCAGAACATGTCCCTGTACGGTCAGACACATCCATTACACAGTACATAGCAGGGACACATATATAAGATTATCTCAGCACAGGAGATGTGGTATGATCAGACCATGTCCTGTATGGTCAGACACATCCATTACACAGTACATAGCAGGGACACCTATATAAGATTATCTCAGCACAGGAGATGTGGTATTATCAGACCATGTCCCTGTACGGTCAGACACATCCATTACACAGTACATATGGGAAGATCTTCTCTTCACTGAAAACATATTTTACCAGTGAAATAAGAGTTAAAGGAAACTTGTAAGAGTTGGGAGTTTTTATTATGTCCCGAAAAAAATGAGAAAAGTATTCTAGAAGTGATACATTTTTTTGGGGGTAAATAAGTATTTACATCAATTCTTCTGGCTAACACGGTGCCACAATATTACTTTATATTGTACATATTCTGCTTTTTGTGAGGCCTTCAGAAGTGATAAGATGGCTTTATTCTTCTGGTCAATATTAATGCAATGATACCACATGGATATACATTTTTTTATGTTTTGCTGCTTTTACACAATAAAAACACTTTTTTAGAAGTAAAAATGTTTTTTGCATGGCCTTATTCTGGTAGCGATAGCTTTTTTTATTTTTCCACTATTGGATCTGTATGGGAGCTTATTTTTTTGCAGACACAATTATGTTTTCAGGGATCCCGTCTCTATTTCCATACGAGTTGCTTGTGAGAAAAACCCTTAAATGGACGCATTATCCGGAGTGACCTGTGATGACCCTACCTATATGTGCGTCTTTGGCACATGATGACCAGTGACAATTCTGGATTGTTTCTTTGTCTGTGACTCTTTATAAAGATTGAACTTGCACACCTGCAGCAGAGTGGTCCATAAAGGGTTAAGAGACTATGGCTGCTGCAGTAACTACTGCTGTAGAATCATATGGAATAGATAACCGTACAGCAAATCATTCCTGTAATAAGATCTTATGATTTTCTTTTGACTTAAAAGGCGAAAATGAAGAAACTGCAGAGCAAAGATGAAAAGATCAGCTTCAAACGGGAGATCAGAGCGCTGAGAAAAGAGCTGAAGGAGCGGGAGGAGGCGGCCATGATGGCGACCCTGAGAAGCGCCAACGTCATCCTCGCCACAACTACCGGTCAGTGAGGCACGGGGGGCCGAGGGCAATCTGTTCTGCTGTTTGCGGTGGACGTCCCGCTGGTATCAAATCCACATCAAGGTCTATGATTCATGCATTATGTCGCCTCTGTTACAACTCTCCCGGTGGATATTTATAGAGCGAGCCGCTATGCGTCATCCCGGCATTCAGAGAACTGTTCTGCAAATTAAAGAAAGACATGGCATCAATAGCACTTCCCTACCATTCTGCAAAAGATAACACTATGTGCTCCAATTTAAAGGGAGTCTGTCCGTGGGTTTTTCACATAGACCCTGATTCCACTTTCCGGGCTACTTGTTGTAGTTTCAATAAAATCAGTGTTTTATCAGGAGGAGATTATCACTGCAAGACTAGTAAACCTGCTACAAGGTAGTCTTACATACACGTGATCTCTGTAGAACCCTGACGGCACCACTGACGGTCAGCTTTCTCCTGGTGCGCCATGTACATAGAAAGCTGCTAATCAGTGGCAAGGGCTGGGACATACAGGACTCTGTATTCAGTAGGCCTGCAGCAAATAAATATGGATTTTATCAAAGTGATAGCAAGCAGCTCAGTAAGTGACACATCACTGGGAATCAGGGTCTCTGCCCCTTCATTGTGCTCCACTGAGATCAGGTAGCAAAAACCCGATGAAAGATTCCCTTTAAGGGGTGACATATTGTAGCAGGATTCAGCCTTTTCATTCTGGTGATCGGTGGGTTCAAAGATGGGCAATTAACTGCTCTCAGATTACATAGCAGAAACCTAGTGACAGATTCCCTTTTATGCCTTCATGAACTTGTATATACTGTCCCGGTCAAGGTCGTGTCCTGCCTTTGATGTGGGCTCACACGCTGAGGCTGCATCTTTCCCTGCACATGTCAGATGACCTGATTAGCCATCATGTGCCTCTGACAGCGCTGGCGATCATATCAAAGATCTCCCCATCACCGTTAACTTAACGCCGTTAAGTTGGGTATCTTGCAGTTTTCACCCCAGTCACTGGAGCTTTTTAGACTCCTACTTTCTGTTCTTCCATGGAATCTCTCAGCAGGTTTTAGCTATGTAATCTGGCAGCAGCATGAGACAGGGACAAGAACTCTGGTTCCAGCAGTGTCACTTAGATTTGTGGGTGCAGCAGTTATGATGGTCACAGTTTTCACTGCTGCAGATCTAGCAGAGCTCAATTGTTGAGCTGTGTATAATCCTGGCCACACCACAGCTGTCATGCCGGCTTCAGACCCTGTTCACACTGGGGAGCCTGATGTGTAGCTTTAGATCTCTTTGTAGCTCAGTCTGAGTTTGGGCGTCGGCGGTGGTTTGTTCACTGATGGTCAACTTTCCAGGAACTTTTTGATTACTGTCAATTGAAGGTTGAGGTTGCTGAAACGCCCTCTCCCTTTAAATAGGGCTCAAAACATTCCTGGATGCCGACTATAGCATTTGCGTGTCTTTTGCATACCAGTCCTGTGTTAGAGTTGCTGTTGAAACTCTAATCGTTGCTTGGTGTCTGGTGAAGTATACCTTGTTGTTTTTCCATTCCTTATTTGTATTTGTGTTCTCCCTACACACTGTGAGGCACCGCCGGCATGATCCTCATGGCCGGGGCGCATCACATGCAGGATCAAGGTATGATCCTGTGCACACTGGCCGGTTTGACTGATAATGCTGTGTGAACCAACTGTGAACACAAGGTTTCATGTTACTAATGACTGGCTCATAAGATCGAGGAGTCCATGAGGAAAAGGATGTAAGGGCTGAGTGCTGACAACCCGGAACACAGGGAGTTAACCTGAGCTGTGTGAAAGGCTGATTACCCGCAGCTAAGGGGGTGTGTCCAGTGTGGGTGTGGCTGGCACGATAAGAGTCAGCCAGCTGAGTGATTGAGAGATCCTTTCTCAGCCAGACATCAGCCTGAGATTCAGATGGAAGCTGAGACCAGCCAAGTGCAGAGCAGTCCAGAGGCTCTGTGTGAATGAAGGGAGCATGCTAGCTCCAGGCCGGTGCCAAGGTCCGCGGTTGTGATAGCACCTGGTGGGGAAGCCGTGGCTGAACCCGGTGGAGACTGGTCCGGGCGTGGGGTGAACCACGTCCGGGAAAGGAGCCCCTTGGGGGACGCTTGGTGGACCCGTTACACAGGTAGCGAGACCCGGATCCGTGCCCGGTAAGACAGCGGTTCCCGTGTAACGGAGTGAGCCGTGTGTGAGTAATGCCAGGCTATGTTATTATATGTGAAAAATAAACGGGTACACATTGGTTAAACTTATAAACACGTGTTTTGTCGTTATGCAAGCGGGTTCCCCGGTTGCTACCTCACAACACATATTGTATCGTCCTGATTGTTAGCTGTGTGGTGCTGTGTACTTTATCCCTGTCTGTCTTTATCTGTGGGATCCATTACTGTTCACCTCACGGGGTGGGGGTGGAGGGTTCAGCTCAGGGCTGGACAGGAGAAAGGGACAGGTTGGAGACTCAGGCCTCTCCACCTTCAAGGGTATCCCTGAGTTAAGAAAAGTCAAAGTCCCTCTAGTCTGAAGGGCAGTTCAGGGGGCCCTGGTTCCTTTACTCTTTTTCTCCCTAAACTCCCTGTGACACAGAGAGCTGCTAATCAGTGCTGGGAACCTGGTTGAACTAGGAGGCTTGAGGACCGATTCCCGTAGTGATAATCTCCTGTTAATAAACACCTTAATTGTATTGCAATAGCAAAACACAGCCTAGTAACTGTCACATCTCTGTAATCAGGGTCTCTGCCCCTACGTTATAGTGCTCTCATATTACATAGGATAAAATGCTGACAGATTACCTGTCAGGAAGGCTTTTCAGCAGCCTCATTATCAGCAGATGCAAGAGGATTATGACAAGTAATAATAGCTCTAGGGAGAGAGAATGTTTTCAAGTTTTGTTTTTGCATTGTTTATGGTATGATTGCCGTGCTACTAAACCTCTAAAGTTTATATATTTGCTATGAAACTTGTGATAAAAAAAAATTCTAATTTTTGTAAGAAGAAAAAAAAACCCTCTGCTTCCCCTTGATTGCAATCGCAGCTGATTGACGCACATCCAGGCGCCCTAGTAAATGCCATCATCAGTGATACTTTCTGTGGAATCCACACATCAAGGCATCCAATAGATAAGAAAAAGCTGAATTATTGTTTAATAAAGAAGGAGCCTCAAATCCTGTTAACAATGTGAGAAGAGAACTCGCCCCTTCTGTCCCGATGGATCCTGTGCCGATGGTCCGCTGGTTCTCGGGTTCGGCACGTCATCACTTCCAGCTCTTACCCATAGACCGGCAGGATTGGCGAGGACTAAAGAGATCGTTGGTAGAAAGTCTTTTACTCACCTCGCGGCGCTCCTTCGTTGATCTCTCCTTATCCCGATGCTGCAGGACCTGTGGAGGACCTTAAACTGCACCATGTCACTGAGCGATGTCACCCGGTTCACACGGTGCTGCAGGGTCCTAGAGGCCGCACTCGCTACGGTCTTCGGGATGAGGAGAGATCACCGGAGGAGCGCGGCGTAGTGAGTAAGCGCAGGCGAATAGCGCAACAGCGATCACACACAGAAGGCTGCGCTTTGTGCAGTTTCTGCACCAAAAACGATTCTCACAAAACTCAGCAATACGATGTGTGTGAACGCAGCCTAACTGTGGGTAGATCACATCAGAATGTATGAGCTGGCTCTGTGGGAAATGTATCAAGACTGACATTTCCGGGGTCATTCTGGAAAGCATAGGCCGGTACATCTGATAAATCTGTTGTGCTCCAGTAGGACACACCCATTTGCTTGCTGAGCCCCACCCACTTTTTAAAAACCTGCAGGGGTCAGCGCAAGAGAGCAAAAAGTTGGAACATTTGTAACAAATAGCACTTGTGACAACATTTTTGGCAAGCAGAGGATAATAGATTGCACATGACCAACAACACGAGAGATACAGTATGTCATGTGTTTTATTAATTAATTCAATTACTTTTTGTTGCTCATAAATCTGCTTCCAGGAGCTCAGAAAAAGACAAATAAGAGTTAAAAACTAGTGATGGGCGACCCCGCCGATGCCTGGGTTCGGTGGGGTCAGCTGTACTTTTTTTAAAGCCTGGGTGCGGGAACAGACTTGACCCAAACTTGAGCCCAAATCTTGAGCCCAAACATGGACTTTAAAGCGTAACCGCTGTTTACATTTTTATCTAATAGGAATGTAGAGCAAGTGATTATAATGAACTTTCAAATATACTTTATAAATAAAGATGTCCCCACTAGACTGTATCTGAACCTAACATATACTTGATGTCAGCAAATCCATATTCAGCTCCACAGGCTGTATATGGCCTTATAAGGGGGGGCAAAGCCTACACAGTGTGCCTATGTAGCGTGCCTACAACTGATCAGAGTATCTCGGATTACTTCAGGCTAAGGGACGGTGCCAAGTTTGTCATGCTGTCGGCACACAGCTCCTGTGATATTGTCTCCTCTGCGTTCACATCGGCTCTGCTCTGTGCAATCAGCTGAGGAGCTGTGGGGCCATCAGGTGATAACACGAAGCACAGCCAATGTGAATGTAGGAAATAAGATCACAGGAGCTGTGTGCACTGCTGACAGCCTGATGAGCTCAGCACTGTACCTGAGCCTAAAGTAAACTGACTATACACAGATCATCAGGAGCCAGGAACACTGTGTAGGCTCTGCCCCACCCTTATAAATGCGTGGGCTTTGCTCTATTTTTGATTGCCAGCCAAGGTAAAAACCGGGCAGCTGTGGGTTGGGATTCTTAGCATGGTCAGGCCCATATTTATTGAGGCTAAAGAATAGCAGTCTGCAACCGCCCCAGAAATTGGCACATTGACTAGAAGCACCAAATCCTGACTCTTTACCCAGCTCTTCCTGACTGACTGATTCTCAGTTAACTCTTTCTGCAGCCAGAAAAAGGCACAGGTTACAGAAGGCAAATGGTGCAAATATTTAATGAGACCCATTTACGAAAAAAAAAAAAATTTAACATGAAATACATGCATTTAAAGGGAGTCCATCAGCAGGATTTTTCTATGTAAGCTGAGGACAGCATGCTGTAAGGGTTAAAACACAAAAACACAACTGTGGTTCCTTTGTGTACCTGCTATTGTTCATGTCATCTAAAGGATTTATTACTCTGTGATTGACATTGCATCAGTGGATTGTCACGCCCGATTGTCACATCTGACACACCCCCTGCTGTGATTGACACCTCATTGTAAGTGCACAAGTGAGAGCCTGGGGTGGGCGGGGGCAGCTCATGGTGTGACAGTACAGCTAATCTAAGTATACATCGTTTGATTTAGAATCTCCTCGTCTACATTATGTTGCAGTCAGACGATGTAGCAAAAACCTGTTGACAGATTCCCTTTAAGTATGAATAAAATGTCAAGCTATTAACAAGCTGTGTCCCTATGTCGCGGGTACGACCTGCAGACATTTAGCATTCTGGCCGGCAGTGTTGTAAGAAGACATGTTGCTCTCAGCTTGTCGGAGATGTGACTGGCTTGTAGATCCGGTATTCCTGACCTCACAGGATCATTATTGCAGCCATTCTATCACACACTCTCCTGCGACTCCCTGTCTCTTTACAGTAGCGGTTGCACAGCTTAGAAATGTAATCGTATGGCTATTGTCCCGCTGTATGAAGAAGCGCGGAGCACACAGGTACGATCACACCCTAGAATACACTGATGACCTTACAGATTCATTATTCCTTGCAGCTGCCTACAGAGAACAAAGCTCTGCTTGATTTAGGCTATCGCACCTCCTGCAATATCCGGCATTCCTTCTTTATCTCACTTTTGTTCTCCTTTGATCCAAACACCTTTAAACCTAGATATCCATTCCATTTTCTAGTCTTCTACTATCCAGTTTTCCTTTTTAGATTTTAAAGTGCCTCCGCTGCACTAAGACACATGGCCCGGCTCCGATCTTCAGCGGCGCCATCCTTCCCTGACCTCGGGACATCCGGCTATCAGTACATTGCAGCACCGCTGTCCTCCTTTGCTCACACAGGCTTTCCAGTATGGACTGCAGCTTGCAGGAGAGCCACAGAGCTTTCAATGTGATGCTCTGTGGGGGCCCAAAAGTCCTATTCCCGCCAATCCTATATTGGTGGTCTAGCGGCACTCTGTGGTGCGCCTTCATTGTTTAATCAAGGATGAGCCATCTTATATTGTGCCTATCTTAGTGCTACTGTGCTTCTAAGGTCATCTCCTGAAGTACCTTTTTATTTCCGCAAGGGAGTTGCACTGCCGCGCTATCACGGCACCCTGTCGGTGAGCTCTGTGGCTCTGACTGCAAAATGCCCCATGTTCTATAGCTCACAACCACAACATATCGGACATATTGCCCACCAATCACACTTTCAAAATCAACAGGAAAGCCCAGAAGCCTTCACTTCCGTACGTGACTAAGCATCTTCTGCCCTTACCAGTTTCTATCTCCTTGCCCTCCTACACTGAAACCCTCTTGGGCAGGGCACTTTCTCCTTAAGTAACCCTCAAGGTACCTTTACACGCCGCCACTATCACTGGCAATCGGTATCAACCGTACGTGCGCGTGCACGTTTTTAACGGTTGCTAACGATCACCAATGCCGTATGTACACGCAGCAATTGCGTTGTCAACTCAAGGTATTGTGGTTCCCCGGAAGTTGAAACAGATCCTGTGGATAACTTCCTGTTGAGTCCCGTCGCCCCTTCACACGCCGCAATCAGTAGGGAATGTGGGCGTACATGTTCTGCGGCGCCAAAACATAGGCGTGACAGAGTTGTGTATTCCATGACGCTAACACGCTGATTGGATAACGCAATAGCGTCATGATTGGGCAGCCTGCGCAGGAAGGCTGGCTAATACATGACGCCATTGCAATTGTGTAGTGTGAATGGACAGCTCTTTAAATATGGCGCCCTGTGAAGGGACAGCCAATGGTAACACAGTAGCCCCCACCAATCATCGGTGATGGGGTGTAGTATCCAGCACGCTGTGGCACGCCCCGGGGAAATCACTAGGTGACGCAGATTCCATCCCTATCGCCCGTTTACACGCCACTACCAGGGCAATTCACCCTTTGGGTTGACTCGGATTTTAGAACACGGCTCAGAAACCGCAACCGGGAGCAACTGTGAGACACCTGATCACTTTCCCAAATTACACGCCGCAACTTCGTAGCAATTTCAAGGCAACAGTGACAGAAATCCCGATTGCCAGGCAATTGCTACCCCACAGTGGAGGCATGTAAAGGTACCTTCAGAGGTTGGCCAGGATGTTTGACTACTTTTGGACCCCCCCGGTGGACTATAAACAGCATTGTACTCTGCAGTGACATTGTAAAATGTGATTACATAGTAGAGCATCTACAGATGCAGGAGCGTGGAGATGGCTGACAGACACAGCCAGACTCTCCATAGACAAGTCAGAGATGGTTTGTTACTGTGTTACTATCTCAACCTACCCCTCGCTATATACACCACGCTGAGCAAGTGCTGTGTACATAGCCGGGGACCAAGTCAGTTCTGCTATGCAGCAAGGAGGCTGAATTTCCACTGTAACCCAGGCTAATGTACTCGCCCCAGTTACATGGGAAATCATATTTACAAAATAAAGAATCTAAATGTTGAAATATCTCTTTATTACTTTATACCATTGGGGCAAATGATGTTTAATGAATGTTAGAAAAAAAAATTAAAGCAGGAAAAAGAATTGTAATTACTCGATCAAATCCCTGTATTTAGCCCCACCCCGGGCAGGGAAAAATGTGTCCGATATATACAAATAATTGTTCTTGAAATGGGAACAATTTCTAAAATGTGTTTGTATTTAATACACATATTTTCGTTATTTTCCCACCGATATCAACTGATATTGGGACAAAAATAAAAATCTAAATATAAATATATAAAAAATATAAAAATATAAATAAATACCGTACTTGCTATAAAGAGTTTGACATTTCCAATACTCTTTGCTTAGTTTACTCCAATTTTCTTTTCCAATAAAAAACCTATATCCAAATTAGACTCTATTAAACATCTTAATGACATGGATTGCTTCCAGATTCCCAGGACCCTTCAGTCCCAATACAGCGTCTACAGCAGGTTTTGCAGTGTGATCTTTATGGTGAGTCAGGAGCTCAGAAGACCATGTTGTATCGGCAATATCCAGCAGATCAGCCCGAGCTTCTCACTATCATTTCCATGATCAATTTCTGTATTTAAACGTTCCTCTCTGAGCACCCAGTCTCCAACCAGAAATAAGTATGTGGTTGAAACTTCTTGGCAATCAAAAGTTCTCCTTTTCTAAGGAGTCTCCAGCTGTCACGCTGGGGGCGCGGGGGTCGGTGTACCAGAAGTAGGAAGATGCTGGGCGTAGGGAGTCAGGGAGCCTGCTCTGCCCCTGATACTGGGTCCCTGACTCGCCCTATACTCGGAGGTACCTCTGAAGGTGAGGACATCCGAGCCGCCAGCCTAAAACCCTAAAACTCCTGAGAAGCCCTAGGCATAAGCCCCTACCTCCACCCACGGACCACGGAAACCAGCAGCTTCCAATGGAAAAAGAAACAGCAGCTTCAGATCAGCGTCTGCTCACAACAGGTCACAGTCCAGAAGTGAACTGAATCAGCGACATCAGGTGGATGTGAGCTGACCCATTTATGGCTGAGGGGTGGGACACAATCAGCCCAGGCACGCCCCTCAGCTCACCTAAGCATGAGTCATATTCATCACACACACCTGCACTCTCAGCTCCTGCTCATTAGCTTCCTCTATCCACACTGAGAGCAGGGGAAAAAAAAGGCTTCACTTAAACCACAGCAGCAGCACTTCCATACAGCAAGGCAGTCAATACATAACACCAACCCTGTCATTGGTATTCCATCACCATCCGGGCCAGCACTTATTAGGATCCTGTCCATGGCTTTTGGTTCCAGGGTTCTTTTTTCTAAGTCTCCAATTGCAGTGGCCTCAGCAAAGGAGGACAGGCTGGTGGTTTCTGATCATTCTTCATTAGCTCATGCTGTGAAGATGTTCACTGGTGCTAGTGAGAGGGAAGCCATACTGAGATTGCTGTGTGCACAGTGGATAAAGAGCTGGCACTTCACACACCAGCAGGAGCTTCTTTTAAAGTACAAAAAAATCCAAAAATGTGCAGCTGTTCATTCCCCTGCCCCTCTATCACCACTGTTGTTCATTCCCCTGCCCCTCTATCACCACTGCTGTTCATTCCCTGCCCCTCTATCACCACTGCTGTTCATTCCCCTGCCCCTCTATCATCACCGCTGTTCATTCCCCTGCCCCTCTATCACCACCGCTGTTTCATTCCCCTGCCCTCTTACAGTACCTTAACACTGCTGTTCATTCCCCTGCCCCTCTATCACCACTGCTGTTCATTCCCCTGCCCCTCTATCACCACTGCTGTTCATTCCCCTGCCCCTCTATCACCACGCTGTTCATTCCCCTGCCCCTCTATCACCACCACTGTTCATTCCCCTGCCCCTCTATCACCACCGCTGTTCATTCCCCTGCCCCTCTATCACCACCGCTGTTCATTCCCCTGCCCCTCTATCACCACCTGTTCATCCCTGCCTCTGTATCACCACCTGTTATCCCCTGCCCCTCTATCACCACCGCTGTTCATTCCCTCCTCTATCACCACGCTGTTCACCCTGCCCCTCTATCACCACCGCTGTATATTCCCCTGCCCCTCTATCACCACCGCTGTATATTCCCCTGTCCCTCTATCACCACTGCTGTTCATTTCCCTGGCCCTCTATCACCACTGCTGTTCATTCCCCTGTCCCTCTATCACCACTGCTGTTCATTCCCCTGCCCCTCTATCACCACCGCTGTATATTCCCCTGCCCCTCTATCACCCATCGCTGTTCATTCCCCTGCCCCTCTATCACCACCGCTGTTCATTCCCCTGCCCCTCTATCACCACCGCTGTTCATTCCCCTGCCCCTCTATCACCACTGCTGTTCATTCCCCTGCCCCTCTATCACCACCACTGTTCATTCCCCTGCCCCTCTATCACCACTGCTGTTCATTCCCCTGCCCCTCTATCACCACTGCTGTTCATTTCCCTGCCCCTCTATCACCACCGCTGTTCATTCCCCTGCCGCTCTATCGCCACCGCTGTTCACTCCCCTGCCCCTCTATCACCACCGCTGTTCATTCCCCTGCCCCTCTATCACCACTGCTGTTCATTCCCCTGCCCCTCTATCACCACTGCTGTTCATTTCCCTTCCCCTCTATCACCACCGCTGTTCATTCAGACGTTAGTGTAGGGTCTAAGTAACCATGAGCTGCCTCTGGTCAGAAGAAGCTGGAGTGCCGAGGGAGGCAGGACTATAGTGCAGCATCTTTATGATCCTATAATCCAGAGATAAAGGCTTTCACCTAGATCAGAACCGGTGTCTGTACCTGTGAAATTCTCTAATGACTCGAGACGCTGATGAGCAGGATTGAGTATATGGCAGTCATTTCTCAGGTAAGTCGTTACACATGACTGATGTCGCCTGCACAATGATTTGGACCTGGTTTGGTTTCCTTGCTGTAAACCTGAATCTAATCTCCCGAACAGATTGTCTAATGGTCTCAGAACTGTGGTGGAGCGCCAGGGCCACACCCGAAAAATTGTATTTTCCATGTTAATTACCAATAATTGTTCATTGCAAGATTCCATCGTTGTAGGCTCATCCATCTGCATTCACTTCTTCCCTGTGCCAGGTGCTTCCCCGGACGGCCCTCTGAAGCTGCTGCCTGATAATTATTTTGACCTGGTGGTGATTGATGAGTGCGCTCAGGCGTTAGAGGCAAGCTGCTGGATCGCACTACTGCAGGCGAGAAAGTGTGTCCTGGCCGGAGATCACAAACAGCTACCACCCACCATCATCTCACATGAGTAAGGAGACTCTGTATCCTCACATCCTGCATTGACCAATAAATCCACAATACTCCGAGGTGTAAAGAGATCGTTACTCTCTGGGGTATTTTACACAACCTCGTTTGATAACGGTAATCTAAAACTAAAGTCTATCTCCCATTCTATTGACTGCAATGTATTGTTCCCTGTTATCAGCCATGTATGAGAGTTCCATAGCAATATTTACCCCCTCATTAATCACTGCTTTATTTTACCTATATGTTGTTATCATTTGCAAAACTAGCAACTGTGATAGAGGTGAATGGGGGCGTACAGAAGGGGTGGGGCCTAACACTTGCTTATTATTGCACTGGGGGGAGGCTCCTTCTGCAGCTAGGTTTTCTTATTGGAATGTGAGGAGGACGGTCTGACAGCATCAGAGGATCCATCCTCACAGTTTTTATGTAGCTTCTTTTTCCACTGCTTCATTATTTAATTCTTTATCATTTATTTCATGTTTTTTTGTTGTTTTTTCCTACCTTTTTGTCTTTCTACCTACAGTCGAGGTCTTAATATTTTTGGGTCAGTTTAGCTGCCCTGGATTTTATAATTCACAAATGGACATGTGTATGTATATACACACATATACATATATATGTGTTTATAATGCTCAGCATAAATGAGTATAATGAGACAATTTGCATATTTCCCAGAGGACCATTGTGGCTATAAGGGTCCTTATCTCTTATCTGTCTCCTTATGGCTGCAGGCAAACTCCTCTCCATAAGGTAGATAGCAAGTTCCCCAGACCTCGTCTATAGCCTCACTTATAGCCAGATCAGAATATCCCACACACTGCACTGATGAGGGCCAGTCACCCCGAAACGCAGCGTCTGCAGTTTGGGGTTCTGATCTGGCTTAAATCCTTAGTCACATTGAAAGGCTTGTTAAAGAGTCGACTAGGACTTTGAGGAGCTACCTAAAGGTGGCGCTAGAGTTCATCTACTTCTCTATTGGAGTGACAATTTGCATATTTCCCAGAGGACTATTGTGGCTATAAGCGTCCTTATCTCTTATCTGTCTCCTTATGGCTGCAGGGAAATTCCTCTCCATAAGGTAGTAGCTACTCCAAGACCTGTCAAAAGCCCCAGTCACACTAACGATATCGTTAGGAGACGTTAACAACAATCTCTCCAGCGATGTCGCTATGTGTGACACTTAGCAGCGATCAGGCCCCTGCTGTGAGGTCGCTGATCGCTGCAAAGTGCTGCGCGTCCTTTTTTGATCGTTGGTTTCCCGCTGGTCAGCACCATCGCTGCGTGTGACAGCGAGAAACCAGCGACCCGTGACCTCACTGGCTGGTAACTATGGTAAACACCGGGTATCTAGGCAGCGCGCGCTGTCTAGACACCCGGCATTTACCATGGTTACCAGCGTCCTCCCTGCTTAGCACTGCCTTTAACAGGGAGAATGCTGGTAACTATGATAAACAGCGGGTATCTAGCAACGCGCGCTGCCTGGATACCCACTGTTTATCATAGTTACCAGTGTCCTCCCTGTTAGCGCTGCCTTAAGGCAGCGCTAAGCAGGGAGGACGCTGACATCGCCTTCAGCAATGTGGAGGTGGCTCCCTGGTCCCTGATCGCTGGGGAGATCTGCCTGTTTGACAGCTCCCCAGCGACCAGGTAACGACGCTCCAGCGATCCGGCAGGTCATTATCGTTGTCGGGATCATTGGAGCGATCGTTGTGTGTGACAGGCCTTTAGCCTCTCATACAGCCAGATCAGAATACCACACACTGCACTGATGAGGGGCAGTCACCCCGAAACGGCAGCGTCTGTAGTTTGGGGTTCTGATCTGGCTTAAATCTTTAGTCACATTAAAAGGCTTGTTAAAGAGTCGACTAGACTTTGAGGAGCTACCTAAAGGTGGCGCTAGAGTTCATCCACTTCTCTATTGGAGTGACAATTTGCATATTTCCCAGAGGACCATTGTGGACTATAAGCGTCCTTATCTCTTATCTGTCTCCTTATGGCTGCAGGGAAACTCCTCTCCATAAGGTAGATAGCGAGCTCCCTATACACCCTTTGAAATTTAAGATTTTAATCAACATCTCACTAAGAACAATTTCCAAACTTTTTACAAGACTAAGTTTACTAAAACAATTTTTTTAACCCATCTATATTGAAAGACAAGATGCCGCCATCACTCTGTGCCCTTGGTAGATACCCACTATGCCAACATGGCAATGATCCAAGCCACACATCTGAAGAACAAGGTGAAAGTGATTGTGGTGAAGGTCTCCTGATCTGACCCTGATCAAACACCTATGGGCGATTCTGAAAGAGAGGTCAAGCCTCCCTCTCTATCCGGCATCCAGGACACTAACAGGGTTGGATTAAAACACATTCAACCGGAAAGCCCGACTCCTGGTCTTTCTTGACGGCAGCGCGAACCCAAAGGCACTCCGTCCGAACTCAGTCATCCAGAATCCAGGCACCAACAGAGGTCGTTCATCTCCCCAACTTGATCATTGCAGGCCTAGAAGACTCGGTGCTGTCCTTAAAGATCATATAGGTCATACACAATACTAGATGTAGCAGGTTTTGAAGTGTGGTGTACTCAGGTTTGCGTCAACCAATTTGAGTAAAACCAAACATTTTGTAACGCCAGTTACATTATTGGCCTTAGCTTCATGTTATGGGTTAAGAAAACATTCCGAGAAACTCAGACTTGTCAACAAATTGGAAATCGAAAAAGAATATATACCGGCAGACAATGAGGCAGCCCAGCCAATGTGTTGAGTTATTCATCCACACCATCTACATACTAACTCTCTTCTCAAACCTTCAGAGAGGTCTCGCGAAGAGCTGAAATGTAGGGTGCGCGGATGAATAAAGGATCCTTAGTTTGTTCACTGTATTGGACATGCTCCCTCATTTAATTGGATTTTATGTCTGATGACAGCTCAGTGCCCTTGGAGGAGTTTTGCACCCAACTAGACTTACTCCTACTTTTTTGGATTTACATCCGTATATACTATACGTAACACCTTGTCTTGCTCCGTGTACGTAGATTGCGTATAGTAAAAGCTTACACTTGTCTTCTTTTCTCTCCAGGGCTGCAGCTAAGGGTCTGTCCCGGAGTTTAATGGAACGTGTCATAGAGAAGCATGGAGACAGCGTGGTGAAAATGCTGACGGTGCAGTATCGGATGCATGACGGTATAATGCAGTGGGCATCACATGCCCTGTACGGCGGGAAACTGGAATCACATTCTTCTGTTTCTCAGCATTTACTCAAGTAAGTGAAGTGTGAGGTCTAGTTATGGCCAACTACAAAGTGTACAAAGCACACCTACCGCCCTGAGTCATCATTGCTTTGCACTTTTTTTTATCTAGTTTCTTGGGGTTTTTGTCGTTTGCACCCATCACTCTCTTTCTCCTTTTTTGACGTTTCGCCTGTGTCTTTATTTCTTTCTTTCTTTGGTAGAGTCTTGAAATCCAGAGTTTCTGTTTGATTATAAATTGCAACATTTCTAAAGTCACAAATTTGGCACATTTTCACTCCAATCCCCCCTCCCCTCCACGGTGTTATTTGAAGCATTCAATTTTAACCGAATTTTATGGCTTCTGTATCAAAAGTCACGAACACTTTGCCTTTTATATTTTCCATATAGAAATTGCAGCGGTTTGGATAGCCTATGGTGAGTCGAAAATGCCCACAGGGTGAGGTTAGGTTTAGTGTTGAGGTTAGGTGTTGGGTAGGGTTAAGGTTGCCTGTGCGCATCTTACCTTGTGGCCAGCGATAACATGATGCAGTAATCCAGCGTTATTTCACACCAGCAGTCTTTTTATTCTACAAGACTCTTTACAGACATGGATACCCGACCACAGCCGCTGTTTACAGTCCATTTGACTCTGAAACCCACAGTAGGAATCTCGTTGCTGGGTCACATACGTGTCATCCGACACTTGTTCAGATCTCTAGTGCTGGTTTGTGTTAGTCTCATGCAACCTGTGCTCGCAGTCTAAAACATGCCCCGGTGCCATGCTACAGGTTAATGATTTTGGCCATAGACCAGTTCGATCGGGTGGAGGGAGAGATCCGCCATGCGACATCCTACGTCTGGGCTCCAAATAAGCATCCGAGCAGTTTCCATAAAGGCTTGTCACACAGCTTGCAAGTTTTCAACAATACTTTTCGCATGTTGAACTCACACAGTGCTGTAAATACAACCTCACTCCAGTGGTAAGATTCCGGGTGCTGTGCGCATCATTTACAGTCGCATGCTAGCGACACTGTTAGACTTTTCCTGTGCTACGGTTTGTGATTAGTCTCATGCAGACCTGCTGCTCTGCAACCTAAATCACAACTGAGACACACCCTGCCCTTTGCTACAGGGTTAAATAGGAATTGTGGCCATAGACCAGTTACAAGACTCGGGCTGGAGGGAGAGATCCGTCCCACTACCATCCTACAGATCTCTCCAAAAATAAAAGCTCCAGTCAGGTTTCCATAAAGACTTGGTCACATAGCTTGACAAAGTTCACACATATATTTTATGTTGAACTCACAACAGTAGCTGTGAATACAACACACTCCAGTGGGTTAAGCAGGTTTCCATGCACATTCTGGGGGAAATATAGTGATCTTCGCATTTTACATCTGTCATTGTCTCACAAAAGCCAGTGACAAAATGTGGTGGAGGACTTGTATCCACTGTCTACTTGTATTGTATTGGTTTCTTGTGTACGCTGTGCACACGTGCTTTCAGATATGAATAATGCTCCAAGAGAACCTATAAGATCCAGCCCTCGAGCAGCATTAAACAGGAAAGGACTCCTTTATTACTGGCTTCTATGTGTTACTCTAAGATGCTGGAGGGAAGACATCTGCATGTCAGTGTTGAATTACCCTGATGTGGAGAGACCGGCCTCTTGGGCAGCTCCATTATGTTGACGGCGCCTCTTGATTTTTGTGTATTTGGATAGACCTGTCAATCAAACTGATCAGGGCTGGAGAAGCCGGTGGGGATCCACCAAGATGTTCTTCTCATTCCTGGATTATGATACTTTCTCTGAAACACTGCAGAACATTAGAGTAAAGCCTACATGTCCGCCATTGGTCTGACTGCATGAATCACCCGATAGCTTACCTTTAAAATGTAGCGGGTCAATAACTGGATGTATTTTGTGCGCCCTATTTTAGGGATCTACAAGGAGTGGCAATAACAGAGGAGACCAGTATTCCATTACTGCTTATCGATACTGCTCACTGCGGATTGTTTGAGATAGACATTGAAGATGAGCAGTCCAAGGGCAATCCAGGTAATGTCATTATTACTGTACTCATATCCTAAGAGGAGATGTGTGCTGAATCCTTTATCCATGGCTGTACACCGTGCAGGACACCATTTACTAATATTAGAATTGTTTCTATAAGCAGAAAAATCCTTCCCAGCATTTTGCATAAATGGACATTGCAAGTCAGTTTGCCGGTATATTCGGGTCAGCTTGCAAAACCTGCCACTCGCAGCAGTATCTAGAGACGACTCCGATGTCTGCTGTTTAATTCTGTAAATGAAGCTGCCGATCACTGACAGTCGCATTTAACCCCTTCACGACCGGGGAATTTTTCGTTTTTCATTTTCGTTTTTTTGCTCACCTGCTTCCAAGAGCCATAACTTTTTTATTTTCCCGTCAATACAGACATGTGACGGCTTGTTTTTTTGCGGGACGAGTTGTACTTTCATATGCAATCATTTATTTTACCATATAGTGTACAGGGAAATTGCAAAAAAATTCTAAATGCAGTGAAATTGCAAAAAAAGTGCAATGACACATTTGTTTTTTGGGTATTTTAGTCGCCATGTTCACTATATGGTAAAAGCGACGTGACGGGGTGATGCCTCGGGTCGGTACGAGTTTGTAGACACCCAACATGTTACCTTTATTCGTATCTAGGTGGTGAAAAAAAATTCAGAAGTTTGAGAAAAAACCAAAACTGACTTTTTGTGCCATGTTCTGCGCCCCGTAGCGTCCTCATTTTTCAGGACCTGGGGCTGTGTGATGGCTTATTTTTTGTGTCTTGAGCTAATGTTTCTAGTGATACCATTTTGGGGGGATCCACAGTTTTGATCGCCCGTTATTGCATTTTATAGCAATAACGCAGCGACCAAAAAAACGGAATTTTGGCGTTTGGACCATTGTTTTCCATTACGGAGTTTACGGCTCTCATTAATGGATTTAATACGATGATAGATCGGGCGATTCTGAACGCGGCGATACCAAACGTGTATTTTCTCCTTCGCCTCATTGGGGGACACAGGACCGTGGGTGTTATGCTGCTGTCCACTAGGAGGCGACACTAAGCAGAATCTGCAAAAGAGTTACTTGGCTCCTCCTCTGCAGAATACACCCCTGGCACATGAAATGCTTCACCAGTTTTTGCTTAGTATCTTAGGAGAGCACACACAAATTTCCTCTCTTCGTTTGATCTTTTGGATTTGAAGAAAAGTGGGCCCGGAGCGGCCCCCGGCATACTCTCTCCTCTCACCACCTTGTGGGCTGCAGAGCTGAGGTTGAGATTTTCCATTTTATAACTTTTATATGCCGTTCCTCCTTGTCCATCCCCCCTTGGGGTTTTGGATTAAGTAGAGATACTCACGGACCTCCATGAATCCTCATGCGTCCGTCCTCCTTCTCCAGCCCCTGTGGGTACCTGGCTAGAAGCTGAGAGGCCCCAGCCACCCTGAGGTCGAGAATAGACCCGGACCTCCCTCAGGATAGGGGCTACAGATCCATCCATGATGTCGAGAACAGCATCCCGCTGCCCAGGACCTCCATCTGGATGTGGATAGCAGGATTCCTCCCTAATGGTATTAGGTGGAGGCAGCACAGGTACAGGCCCCATCCGGGCTCCTTTCCCTGCACTACAGAGCCACAGCTAGTGCTGCGGACTCTGGGACCTCTGGGGGGAAATGGGGCGTAATATGGGTTCCCCCCAACCCCCCCTGGCATTATGGCAGGTGGGACAGGGACTGCAGCAGTATCATCTGACTGCCTATCCGGCCGGGCAACCATAGAAGCCCCCTACGCCCTCACCTTGATCCCAGGCAGGGAGGCAGCCGGTTTCCCTGCGAAAAGGCAAGGAGGCATCCTTCACATAGGGTGCAGCTCCTTTGGATCCATGCTGCCACTCAGCAGCCCAGGAACTCGGGGGCTCCCGGGGCATCAGACGCCTGCAGCCAGCAAGACGCAGAAGATCCAGCTTTCTGGACCTCCTGCGGGTCACATCACATGGCTAGCGCGGCAGTGACCATGCGTTTTGGCGAGGTCCGGGTCGTCTTTGACCACTTCCCGGACCTCCGCGCCGGCCCTCAGCCATTTGCGGCATGGGCTTTCTAATTTAGGCCGCGGCTTCGGCCTTGTGCGAAGCCGCCGCCTTTTACCCGCCCCCGGCCCGCCTCTCCCGATGACGCTGATAGCATCATAATAGGGGCGGACTAGACGGCAGACGCGTCATGAAAGGGGCGGGTCTCCTGCTCCTGGCGCCTCTCGCTCGCCGCGAGAGTTACTGCGCGCTCTTTTTCATGGGGGGGGACGGGACGCCCCCCTCTATAGGCAGTGGCGGCCATATCATTTGGGCACAGTTACAGAGACAGTGCCCATTATCTAATTCAGCAGTCTCCTTGTTACAAAGCCATCCTGAATGGCATAGCAGGATGTGAAGGTCTCTTCATGTATGATTATACCAGTAAAATGGATGTTTTCCTGCAAGGAGCTCCCTATAGGCTCCAGCAGCAGGACACTAGATAGATAGAAGCCCTCACCCTAATGGGGCTCCTACACTGCTGCAGCTGAAAATCTAAAGCAATCTTTGCACAACTGTGCATTATTGTTACTACTTTATTGTTTAGGTCCTTTTAAGGATCTCAGCAGGGTTTAATCCCTACTTCAGCCCTATAAGTGCTTCCTAGCAGCCTCCATCTAAGAGTCTACGGCTGCCCACAGGGATTCTGGAACTTACTAACAAGCCATGTTGTTTACCAGTCACCAGTAGCAACCGCAGGACAACCCAGCAGTACTATCTCCTGCCGCACCTTGTCCGCCTATCTCCGCCATGCATAGAGCAATATGCAAGAGGCAGTGTAATAACATGTCGCGTTTTAAAAAAAAAATAAAAAAATAAAAAAAAAAAATAAATAAATAAATAATAGATAAATATCGGTTTTCAACATGGTAGATGAGCTAGTCGAGTACAATACTACACTTAATGGTTTGCATTGCGTACGCATCTGCATTCTACATTTACTTGTGTATCTTGCAGATCAATTCCTGGCTTACGCTGGTGACCCAAGCAGCTTGGGTCGTGTCCTCTGGACTATCTGACTCGTAATCCCTAAACGGTGATAATTGCTCCACAATAACAGCGTCCACTGCCATCGCTAGTAGATTGCCATCTGGTTACGTGAATGAGAAGCGGAAGTACTTGTATGGAGGCCATCAAGTTCCCTCCATGCCTCTGTAGAGGTCTGGGCAGAGAAGTACGGGCCAGGATTAACCTCCAGTGCTAAGACGCCGACGTAACGAATTCCGGTCATCGGGATCATTAGGAATGGCTGGAGATATGTTAATTTTCCCAAATGAGCGGTCACCACGTAGGGACCTCTTTACTGGCAGACCTACTACAGGATTAACTGACAAGTTCTTCCTCATGCCCCACTATTGGAGACCTCAGTTGAGGCTCATATAAACTACCATTATCTGACAACTGTACCGCCTTCCACGAATGTTTGCCAATTCTTTCCAGACCCTGCAGCTGGAGCTCTGGTTAACAGTGACGGCAGCCAAGTCTCATAGGACGCAGGCTATAACACTGTGATTCGCAATGACACGGGTAGTTCTGCTACTGGTATCTGGAATCTATGACCTATGCACCCCTCGTTTCCCCACCGTTGGGGATCCGGGTTAAAACTGCATCCGCATACGGTCTACCTGGACTCCATCCCCTGATCTCAAAGAAGAAAATGCCAATATCAACACTATACCTATATTAGGTATTTGGGTTGAGATACCACGCACACGCCCTCTTCTTCGCCCGCCCCGAAGCTGGACCTCACAGTCCCGCGGTTGCACCACCCAAATCGGTGGGTCCTCCAGCCGTCTATATGGCTGTGCCAGAACCTCCTTCCACGCAGTCGGTCTTTTCTTGACTTAGCAGTCAGAAGTGGACTCTAGAAGTCCTATAGCTCATAAATACAGCCCGAGGTTGGTAATGTCTATACTGCATTCCAGGAGTCTCCCATATCTGGACGACTTATTCTTCAATGCATGATTTTCGGAGTCTGCGAACACTGTCGTTTTCAATGGACACGTTATGAAGACTCGTGTGGCGGATCACTCTTTTTGAGTCTACCACAACTCCAGAGCACAGATTGCAGCACAGCACACAAACTCAAGGAGTCCCATCTCCGCGGAGTATTCCTGATGGCCACATGCTGCAGCATCACATATGGAGCACCAGCCATATTAGATTTTCCCAGACACGGCACGGATTCTTCGTCTGGGAATCCGCAGGTTCTTTCAGCGGTCTCCTCTATTTTTCACAACGGCTATAACAGCCCTACACAGGATAGGGCAGCATGGGAGGCAGTTCCATAAGCTCAGCAGCACCTACGGTTTTTTTTTTTTCATCTATCCATGCTTAGACCTAGCCCAGAAATAGGATGTGGGGTGATGTGCTCCCATCACAATGCACATGCAGTTAGTTCCGCCGAGGATGCCCATCAATCTACGAAGATTCAGGCAGTAATTCTAGTACTTACATCATTCAGTCGTCTTCCGGCAGCCAGACTTGTCAGGAACCAATCACACAATGTCACAGCGTGACATGTCGACCAACAGGGTGGAAACCGCAGTCTCCAAGTGATGACAGACGTTCGCCACATTCTTCTCCGGGTGGATTCTTCGAACACTGTGCTGTCAGCGGGTCTCATACCCGGCTAACCCACCAAGTGACGGTCTCAGAAGCGGTTCCTTCGTCCAGATGTTCTCTGTCAAGGCTGCCAGTGAAAGGAATCTACAGATGTGGTCCTGACGGCCTCACGCCTCCATGCTAAGGTTCCATTCTTTCTGGCCAGGTCCTAGGACCTACAGTCGATAGGACAGACGCGCTAGTCTAAGACTGAACTTGTCTCCATCGCCCCTATATTCTTTTCCACTAATAGGATAGTGTCGAAAGTCAAACAAGAATGTCGCCAGGTCATCCCTGTACCTTCAGGCTGGCCCAGATGCGCTCGGACGCAGATTTCGTCCAACTCATACCAGCAGCACCAGGACGACTACCAGTCAGTCCAGACCTGCTCTCTCAGGGCCAGTTATCAATCGGAATTCTTCAATTCTAAAAATAGTGGCATAGCCCTTGAGACCTAGAATTTATCCACAGGGTTTTCTTTTCTCCTTCGCCTCATTGGGGGACACAGACCGTGGGTGTTATGCTGCTGTCCACTAGGAGGCGACACTAGGCAGAATCTGCAAAAGATTTAGTGGCTCCTCCTATGCAGTTATACACCCTGGAGCAGGAAGTGATTCCCCAGTTTTTGCTTAGTGTCTGAAAGGAGGCACACATTCTTACTCTCTCTCCATTATTTTTACTTTTTGAAGCTGCATTTTTTATTTTTGAAGGGACATGTCGACCACAGATACCTCCCCAGACCCCACAGTTGGAACTCTGGGTCGAGTTACTTTTGTCTGCTAAGGGCTATTCCTTTCTCGGCCCTCCACTGTTGGAGGTGCAGGGTTAAAGCGATTTCCAGACCTGCCGGTTCTGAGGCCCGCATTCCTCCCCAGTCCCCACAGATGGGGCTCTGGGTCGCAGTAATGCTCCATGTCCCCACCGCAAGCAGCAAGTTACAGGAAAATCAAAGCCGGCAAAACCGACCCCCCCCTCCTTCCTCAGCTCCTCACAGTTGGGGTGCTGGGTTACAGTTGAGAGACCCCCTGCACGTAACAAGTCGGTTACAGGAATGGGATCAACAGCCAAGTGACCTCTGAAGGTGGACGGCAGCATCCCTCCCTAATTCCCCCTTCGGGGCTCTTAGGTCGAGACGCCGCAAGGTATGGCGCGCAGCAGCAGCACACGGCTGCACTACAAATCGCTGCAGCACACCGCGAGGGGTCTAACCCTAAAACCAGCTCGGCTATGTAAGAGATCAATGCTGCAGCACATCTCAATGCTGCAGCACATCTCAATGCTGCAGCACATCTCAATGCTGCAGCAGAAGAGCCAGCTTAACTGTGTGCTCACACAAGCCAAATGCTGCAGCACATCTCAATGCTGCAGCGCATCTCAAATGCTGCAGCACATCTCACATGCTGCAGCACATCTCAAATGCTGCAGCACATCTTAGAAGAACCAGCAGGATAAGACTTCCAGCATTGCCCCTATAAAGGCCCTTACCTCTACAGGGGGCCCTCAATGTGGGAGCACAGTGACAGGCGGAATACCCACCGGAGCATCTAGCCTATCGTGGGTGCAGGCTCCGGTGAGGCCAGCACTGTATCTGGCCGGGCCACCGCCATTCCCAGGCCGCGGACGTCCGCGCCGGGCCTCCGCCGTTCCCGGGCCCGCGATTCACGCGAGGCCCCGGCTTCGGCCTAGCCACCCCATCAGAGGGCTTTCCCCGCCTCCCCGCCCGCCTCCGCCTGACGTCGGACCCGGCTCGGCGTCAGCACAGGAGGCGGGACAATGCTACAAAGAGCGCCTTTTAACATTTCTGGCGCGTTCTTTCCAGCTCCGCCCCCCCTTCTCACCGCCGCCATTACAGTTTCTTAGCGCCGATGCCGCTGTATAGCAGCAGCAAGCAGCGCTTAAGTATGTGGGGGCACAGACTGGCCACAGGTTGACCAGCTTAAAAAGGCAGTGTTTTGCACATGTGGACACACGCTGCCAGGCGGACGGTGTGCTAAGCCATGCACTAACTGCAGAAGCCTGCAGACACTCGCTTAACACGCAGGCCTTGCACTTCAGGGGCACAGTGCCAGATGGATGGACTGCCTGAACACACACTAAGGTGTCAGCAGCCTGTAGTCACCTTGCCACCGCGGCACAGTGACCGGTGGAGGGTCTGCTAAGGCACACATTGGTGTGCAGAAGCCTGCAGACACCTGACCGGTGAAGGGTCTGCTAAGGCACACACTAGTGTGCAGAAGCCTGCAGACACCTGACCGGCGGAGGGTCTGCTAGGGCACACACTAATGTGCAGAAGCCTGCAGACACCTGACCGGTGGAGGGTCTGCTAAGGCGCACACTAGTGTGCAGAAGCCTGCAGACACCTGACCGGTGGAGGGTCTGCTAAGGCGCACACTAGTGTGCAGAAGCCTGCAGACACCTGACCGGTGGAGGGTCTGCTAGGGCACACACTAGTGTGCAGAAGCCTGCAGACACCTGACCGGCGGAGGGTCTGCTAGGGCACACACTAATGTGCAGAAGCCTGCAGACACCTGCTTCCGCAAGGCTTGCACTTCAGGGTGCACATTGCCAGGTGGAAGGTCTGCTAGAGCTCCCCTTCTGGCCACCACTGCGTAAGCATTTTTGCCCCTATCCTCCCAGAAGAAGGTGATAGGGATTTAGGGACCCTTCCTCAAGGAGAATAACCCTGCAGCCGCTATAGTCACAGGGACTCCCGGAGAATACAATCAGCACAGCTTCGCTATACAGCAAATGACGGACATCCAGCAGTGGCGTATCCTGCAGCAATTCGCTCAGGTTGTCCAACACTGGTTTCTCCTGCAGTAAAAATAAATGTCCCTGATTCCCGATGTCATGCACATCTCTGATCCCTGGAGCGGTACGGGCAAGTCTCTACCGCACGTGTTATAATCTTTTTCCTACCACCGCGCCAAATGCAGGTACCTGTTGGTACACCTATCAACCTTATGGCTCTACCCTGGGGGAGCTACGTTAAAGTAAGACACCGACATGTCTCTTCCCTCCTCCCCACCGTCGTTACGGGAGCCCAGTTGATATTAAACGTCTGAAAAAAAAAAAAAAAAAACCCTTCCAGGGCCCCCACACAGTTGGACAGTTGGCACTCCTAGGTTGTGGTGGACTTGCTACGCGTTTAATTGACAGGTCCCTTCTTCAGCCCCCCACTGTTGGAAAGCTGCAATTACCAGACAACTGTAAAGCGTCCCATGACTGTTCGCCAAGCCCCTCCAGACCCCACATCTGGAGTTCTGGTTGACGGTGATGACAGCCATGTCTCACTAGACACTGGCTGAAACACCGTGATCCGCAGGTGCACGGGTAATCATAGCATACTCCCTTCTCAGCTCTCCACTGTTGGTGCTCTGAGCTGCAGCCAAGATTGCTATATGCCATACTCCTTCCTCAACTCCCCACTGTTGGGGACTCAGCTTGCAGTTGCAACTGCACAAGGCCTAACCGGGATCCCTCCTCAGGCTATTAAAACAAAAAAAAAAAAAAAAGACAAAACTCTGGGTCGCAGAACGCGGAGCACGGGCTCAGCTGCTAACCTCTTCACTGCACCTATATATAGGTTCTCGGGTTAAGATGACATGCGCAAACACACTGCACAGCCTGTTTAGAAGCAGGTCCTCGCAGACTACCGACCGCATGAACCCAATGGATGGTCTCTCCAATCAATCCCCTGCCTGACTGTAGCCCAAACTCTCTTCCACGCAGTCATTCCCTTCTTGACTCAGGAGTCAAAAGAGAATACAAAGGTTTTTTCCCAGCCTGAGGTTGGCCATATCTATACTGCATTCCAGCAGTCTCCCATATCTGGACGACTTATTCCTCAATTCAGGACTTTTAGGGACTGCGAATGCACTGTCACTTTCCCTGGGCTCATTAACAAGACTCAGTTGGCAGATTACCCTACACAAGTCTACCATATTTACAATATGAAGTCTCAGCCATAGGATAGTGGCAACAGTTCCATTGGCTTATCCACACCTCCGGCCTTCAATTACCCGTGCTCAGGCTTGGCACGAGAACAGGATGTGGTGCAATGTGCCCCATCACAATGCCCTTCAATATACGAAGATTCGGGCAGTAGTTATAACACTGAAATCATTCAGTCGCCATCTTGCAGTCGGACATTCAGGATAGAACAGACAACGACAGATCCAGGGCATGTGTCAACCACCAGGGTGTACCCGCACTTTCCAAGCGATGTCAAACGTTTCGCCACATCTTTCATCAGGTGGAATCCTTGGACACTGTACTTCAGCTGTTCTCGTACCACAGGTACACATAAGGAAAGTGGTTTTCCCTATCACGCCAAGAGATGGACTCAGGGAATCTGTCCCTTCCTCCAGATGTCCTCCGTCAAGGCTACCAGCGCAACAAACTACAGATGGGGACTTGACAGCATCACGCCTTCAAGCCAACGTTCCTTATTCCTGACCAGGTTCTAGGACCCGCAGTCAATACGACAGATACTCTAGTCCAAGACTGGACCTGTATCCGTCTCCTCTATACTCCTTCCCCACTACTAAGATAGGTTGGAATGTCATACTAGAATGTCGCCGTCTCATCCCTGTGGTCACAGACTGGCCAAATGTGCTTGGACGTGAATTTCGTCCCATTCGTAACAGCAGTCTCAGGACGACTGAACGACAGTTCAGACCTGCTTTCTCACGGCCAGTTCTCCCTTGGAATTCTTTGAATCTGAATTAATGGTGTAGCCCTTGAGACCTGGAATTTAACCCAGGGGTTTTTTCCAGGATATTGTAGCGACCATAGTTACAACAAGGAAACCAGCCTTATTGACGATATCCCATCACACATGGTAATGGTTTTTCCTTTTCTTTTTCCTTGGGACACCTCCACAGGTCATTCTCCTTGACCCTACTTTATACCAAGAACTCTCTGTTTCTTTCAAATATGTCTTGCCACCAGATTTCTATTAATACCCTTCCTTCGAAGGATCTGCCATTTAAGGTCTCCAGACAACAGGACTACACCGTAAGACCTACACATCGTCATCACGGCCCTGCAAGACTCACCTTTTGAGCCTCTATAGGATATTATCCTTAGCGTTCTCTTCCAAACGACGGTAGTTTCGGGGAAAATGATTTTTCTCTGCAGAGCTATCAGTACTTACAGTGCTCTCATGCCAACCATCTTTTCTGGTCTTCCACCTGGACAAGATCGCTCTATGGCTGGTTCCATCCTTCTTCTAAGTCTGTATACTCCCAAGACATCTCTCTGTCATCGCTGCGTCCGACTCCAGTCGATCCTGTCGTGAAGGACCTACGTATACAGGACCTTGCCAGGGCCCTACACTTCTAGGTGTCCAGCACAGTGCCTTTCAAAGAGGCCGAATTCTCTTTCTTCCTTCTTCCACAGGACAGAAATAAGGGCACGTCAGTCTCTAAGGTTCCTCTAACCGGATGGATTCATCTAACCATCCAAGACGCTTATACCATCAGGACACTCAGCCTTTTCGCCAGTGTTCCGGCACATCCTGCTACGGCCGGGAGGGGACGACTCCTGGGCCGTTCAGCACCAGGCGTCAGCACAACCAGAGCGTAGGCAGCCAAATGGTCAGCCTACACATATACTTATGCCAATACAATACTTGCACTCAGTCCTCGGCAACCGCTGGTCTGATTAGACGCATCCTCCAGGCGACAGCAAACCGCCTGTCGGTGCATAGTTCTTCACTGACCATGCTCAGCGTTACTGTTTCCATTGTTTTTTCCCACCCAGGGACTGCTTTAGGACGTCCCACGGTCTGTGTCCCCCAATGAGGCGAAGGAGAAAAGGAGATTTTTGTGTACTCACCGTAAAATCCTTTTCTCTTAGCCTCTAATTGGGGGACACAGCACCCACCCTATTGCCCTTTGGGTTTTTTCTACAGTTCTCACGTAGCTTCTCAACTGTTACATGGTTAACATGTTTACATATGTTTGACTATGTCACTTTGTTAACTGTTGACTGTTTAAACTTGTGCCTGTTTAGTTCCAGGCCTTGTAGTACAGTGAGCCTGTTTAGTTACAGGTCTTGTTATACGATTATTACTTCATTAACTCTTCACTGTTCCACATGCGCCTGCTTAGTTACACGCCTTGTGGTACTAGTATTACTCTGCTAACCCTTAACTGTTTACACACGTGCCTGTTTGGTTTCAGGTCTTGTTACAATGTTATTACCTTGTTAACTATATTTGTTTACACAGGTTGCCTGCGTGGACTTCCTGTGTCACTGTTATTATCTGTTAGCTCTCCTACTGCTTTAGCACAAAACTGGGGAATCACTTCCTGCTCCAGGGTGTATAACTGCATAGGAGGAGCCACTAACTCTTTTGCAGATTCTGCCTAGTGTCGCCTCCTAGTGGACAGCAGCATAACACCCACGGTCTGTGTCCCCCAATTAGAGGCTAAGAGAAAAGGATTTTACGGTGAGTACACAAAAATCTCCTTTTTTGACTGGATGTTGTAGCGACCATAGTCGCAGCAAGTAAATGAGCCTTATCGACGATATACCACGAGCGCCTCTGGGGGTCATTCCTCTGACCCTATTTCATGCAAAGAACTTTCGTTTCTTACACTCAGACCTACACTCAGGTCGGTCCTTGAGGCTTCTCATACAGCAGTTTTTCTGTCTGTTTCACCTTCCTCCAAGAACGTCTTGCCATCAGTTGTTTTGGAAAATCCCTTTTTTTCACTGGGTCCCCCATTTAAGGTCTCTATACCACAGGACGACTACTGCGGGGCCTGATCTTCGTTCTCACGACTCTAAAAGATTCACCTTTTAAGCTTCTATGGGATATTACCCTTAGCATTATCATCCAAACAGTAAAGTGTTTTGGTGAAAGATTTTTTCCTCTGCAGAGGTATCGGTACTTTCAGCGCTCTCTTGTTAACCACCTTTTCTGGTCTTCTACCTGACCAAGATTGTCTTACGGCTGGTTCCAGCCTTCTTAGGAGATATTCTCCTTCCAACTCACTGAAGACATTTCTATGTCATCGCTGCGCCTGACCCCAGTCTGTCTGGTCGTAAAGTACCTACATATACAGGACCTTGTCAGATCCCTACGCATACCAGTATCCAAGAACAATTTCTTGCAAACAGGTCAGAGCCTTTTTTCTTCTCCCTACAGCAGGCAAAAATAATGATATGTCAGCCTTTAACGCTCATCTAACCAGGTGGATTCGTCTAACCATCCAAGGCGCTTATACCATCGAGAGCTCATTCTTTTGACACATTACTATAGCCGTGAGGGCCTCCTGGTCAGTTCGGCACCAGGGGCCAGCGCAACAGGTGTGTTGACACACAAGGGTGTCAGTTTCCACACATACGCAATCATGTCATGGCTTGCACTCCGTTCTCATCATTTGCAGGTCTGGGTAGACGTATTCTCCAGGTGACGGCTGTCGCCTGTCGGTGCATAGTTGCTCACTGATCATGTTCAATGTGACGGGCACCATTGTTTTTCTCCCGCCCAGGGACTGCTTTAGGACGTCCCACGGTCCTGTGTCCCCCAATGAGGCGAAGGAGAAAAGGAGATTTTTGTGTACTCACCGTAAAATCCTTTTCTCTTAGCCTCTAATTGGGGGACACAGCACCCACCCTTTTTTACCCTTGTGGGTTTTGTTCTATAGTTCTTAAATGGCTTCTCAGCTGTTGCATGGTTAAAAGGTCTACACATGTTTGCATATACTAACGGTGTTGACTGTTGAATGTTTAAACTGGGCCTGTCTTGTTACAGGTCCTATAGTACTGTGAGCCCGTCTAGATATAGGCCTTGTTATACAATTATTGCTTTGTTGACTTTTCACGGTCTACGCAGGTGCCTGTTTAATCACAGGCCTTGTTGTACTAACATTACTGCACTAACTCTTACCTGGTTACAAGCGTGCCTGTTTAAATTCAGCCTCTATTACTCTGTTATTAACTTGTTAACAATATTGTTTTCACAGGGCCTGTGTGGTTACAGGTTCTGTGTTACTGTTATTATATGTTAACACTCCTACTGCTTTAGCACAAAACTGGTGAAGCATTTCCTGTGTCAGGGGTGTATTCTGCAGAAGAGGAGCCAAGTAACTCTTTTGCAGATTCTGCTTAGTGTCGCCTCCTAGTGGACAGCAGCATAACACCCACGGTCCTGTGTCCCCCAATTAGAGGCTAAGAGAAAAGGATTTTACGGTGAGTACACAAAAATCTCCTTTTTTTTTTTATGTACTTTTATTGTGATTGGGGGTAAAGGGGGGTGATTTGAACTTTTATATTTTTTTTCTTTTTTACAGGTTTTTAAAAACTTTATTTTTTCATTCATTTTTATTTTTACACTGCCCCTTTAAGAGGCACCCTGCTGCACTGTCCGATCGCTTCTGGGAGATACAGATGAGCTGCAGCTCATCTGTATCTCCCAGAATCGCGGACCTGTTGTGGTTGGCAGCGCCTGCCAACCACAACAGAAAACTGCTTAGTGACAGCATCCGGGGTCTAGCCAGGACCCCGAACTGTCACGTGAGTGCCGGAGATCCCGCGATACTATCGCGGGATCTCCGGAGCAGGAGGGGAACAGCGCGTTCCCCGCCGCAGCCGCCTTGGATCCTGCTGTCAGTGATTGACAGCAGGATCCAAGGGGTTAACAGCGCCGATCGGATCCCGGATCCGATCGGCGCTGTTACCCCGACATCTCAGCTGATGAGATCAGCTGAGATGTCGGAGCTTTGATGTGAGCTCCGCGCCGGAGCTCACATCAAGCACCCCTTACCGGCCCATGATGTCCTCCTACGTCATAGGTCGGGAAGAGGTTAAAGAGAACCTGCCACTAGGTCAGACCTGGTAAGTTTTTGGTCTTATTTTATTCCCACTTCTTCATGATTAGGCTTTTTTTTAGTCCGCATTACAGTTCCAGAGATATGGGCCTTTTTATTGAGTGTTGATGTTAATGCTCTTTTGGCAAAGAATGGTGTGGCACATTGGGTAATAATGCAGAGCATCCTGAAGTCACACCCCCGAGGATCCTGAGAGACACACCTCCTTAAATAGTAGTTTCAAACAAAAAAGCCCCATATCTTTGAAATCATGGGGCACATTAGGAGTAATGGGACTAAAATAAGAGCAAAAACTGACAAAGGGGAATCTGTCACCAGGACACATGTAAAGTCACAAAATCATTCTGGTGAGCCTATTTGGCTGGGCTATGTCGATCAAGACATTTACTATCAGGCAAACGATCTCATGTTTAAGTTTATTTCTGTTAATGTTGATGATTATGGCTTATAGCCAATGAAAACTTTACATGTATAAATTCGCTGCAATTGCACTGAGCTGGAGAATTACGTCAATAGGTCATTTATATGCAAAGTTGCCTCTTCAGAGAGGAAGACGACTTGAACTCTAGCGCCATCTATGGGAGGTAGCACTGCAAAAAGTCAATAGTGACCCTTTAACGAGTCTTGTCATATGATTTAGGATTTATACCAGACACGAATCTCAATTTGCAGACACAGTGTTTCAGGGTGCTGCCCCTCAACAGTGCAAATTATGAGATCTGAGCTGGCTATATCAGCAGCTAAGGGAGGATCTAGGGAGTAAGCTTTGGAGGGTGACATGCCAGTAGTGAGGAGACTTAAAAGCTGCAATGCTCCTCTGGGAAATAAAACAGGCAAATTGTCTCTTCAGAAAAGAAGAAAACGAACTCTAGCGCCACCTATTGGAAGTAGCAATCCTAAAAGTCAATGTCGACTCTTTAACAAGCCTTCCCATGTGATTTAGGATTAAAATCAGACCAAATATATCAATTTGCAGACATGGTGTGTCGGGGTGTTTGCTCCTTGTCAGTGTAAAGTGTGAGATCCGATCTGGCTGTATGAGTGGCTAAGTGGGAAATAAGGGGTAAGCTGTTCTTCTTGTGGAAAGTGACATGCCAGTAACAAGGAGACTTAAAAGCTGCAATGCTTCTCTGGGAAATATAATATGCTATGTGAGACAATTTACATATTTTATTTCCCAGAGGAGAATTGCAGCTTTTAAGTCTCCTCGGTACTGGCAGGTCACTTTCCACAAGGAGAAAAGCTGACCCCAGTTAATCTATAGCACAGATTGAACACCATAAAAAGAAAAACCCAAAAAAATGGTGTTAAAGGGGAAGTGCCTTTATATCGGTGTCCTATTCTTAGGTTAGGTCAAGATAAGATTGGTGGGTGTCCTACCGCCGGCACCCTACTGATTGCCTGTTATCAGCCGGTTGTACATGGTGCGTGGAGCAGATCACCGCATCTCTGAATACCGTGTCCAGGAGGCTCCACATCAATTCCATTTTTTAAAGAATACAAAACCCAATCTCTGAAACAATGTAAATCAATGAAATGCTCCGCTAAGTTGTGAGAGTAATTCAGATCTCGAGCTCTATGTAGATCCCGGCTGTTTTATTGCAGTCCGCACCATGGCGTTCATTGACAGAACGCAGCCTGTAATTTGATGGACAGAAATGAGAGATTTCCCTCGACGCGTTTCGGCACTGTCGGAACCCTCCTGCAGTTACTGTCGGCATAGGCAGAACATTTAGGCCGTTCCTATTTCCATACCCGGTATGTGGTCTGGTTGCTGCGTCTGTTATAAATAAAATATAATGAGGAGTAACGTAAAGTCTCCTGATTAAAAATTGATGCTGGCCCCGGACGATCCACCAGTATGGCGTGCTTAATTTAAACTATGTTTCGCCTTTTACATGATAAAGATGAATTGTTTCGGCCCGTTCTCTGCCGGGAGATCCGGTATAATGGACATTTAGCAGAATTCTGATGTCTCGTTTGCTTTGTTTCCCCCAGGTGAAGTACGTCTGGTGGATTTACACGTTCAGGCTCTGACCAGCGCCGGTGTGAAAGCCCATGATATTGCAGTTATAGCTCCGTACAATCTTCAGGTGAGCAGGAATATCTTCCCCCCCCCGGTGCCCTTGTGGGGTCTCTGCCTATAGCTACCTCTCTATCTCCGGTGCATCCTCAGATCGTACTGACATGGGAAACGAATGTGCCCATACTCGTAAAGCCGGGGCTGTATGTAGGGAGATCTCGGGGCTGTATGTTGGGAGATCTCAGGGCTGTATGTTGGGAGATCTCGGGCTGTATGTAGGGAGATCTCGGGGCTGTATGTAGGGAGATGTCGGGGCTGTATGTAGGGGGATGTCGGGGCTGTATGTAGGGAGATCTCGGGGCTGTATGTAGGGAGATCTCGGGGCTGTATGTAGGGGGATGTCGGGGCTGTATGTAGGGAGATCTCGGGGCTGTATGTAGGGAGATGTCGGGGCTGTATGTAGGGAGATGTCGGGGCTGTATGTAGGGAGATGTCGGGGCTGTATGTAGGGAGATGTCGGGGCTGTATGTAGGGAGATGTCGGGGCTGTATGTAGGGAGATGTCGGGGCTGTATGTAGGGAGATCTCGGGGCTGTATGTTGGGAGATCTCAGGGCTGTATGTAGGGAGATGTCGGGGCTGTATGTAGGGGGATCTCGGGGCTGTATGTAGGAGATCTCGGGCTGTATGTTGGGAGATCTCAGGGCTGTATGTTGGGAGATCTTGGGGCTGTATGTTGGGAGATCTCGGGGCTGTATGTTGGGAGATCTCGGGGCTGTATGTTGGGAGATCTCGGGCTGTATGTAGGGAGATCTCGGGGCTGTATGTAGGGAGATCTCGGGCTGTATGTAGGGAGATCTCGGGGCTGTATGTAGGGAGATGTCGGGGCTGTATGTAGGGAGATCTCGGGGCTGTATGTAGGGAGATGTCGGGGCTGTATGTAGGGAGATCTCGGGGCTGTTGGGAGATTCGGGCTGTATAGGGAGATGTCGGGCTGTATGTAGGGAGATGTCGGGGCTGTAGTTGGGAGATCTCAGGGCTGTATGTTGGGAGATCTCGGGGCTGTATGTAGGGAGATCTCGGGGCTGTATGTAGGGAGATCTCGGGCTGTATGTAGGGAGATCTCGGGGCTGTAGTGGAATCGGCTGTAGTGGAGATCTCGGGGCTGTATGTTTGGGAGATGTCGGGGCTGTATGTAGGGAGATCTCGGGCTGTATGTAGGGAGATCTCGGGGCTGTATGTTGGGAGATCTCGGGGCTGTATGTTGAGATGGAGGGAGATCTCGGGGCTGTATGTTGGGAGATCTCGGGGCTGTATGTTGGGAGATTCGGGGCTGTATGTTGGGAGATCTCGGGCTGTATGTCGGTGAGAGATCTCGGGGTGTATTTTTGGGAGATCTCGGGGCTGTATGTTGGGAGATGTCAGGGCTGTATGTTGGGAGATCTCGGGCTGTATGTTGGGAGATCTCAGGGCTGTATGTTGGGAGATCTCGGGCTGTATGTTGGGAGATCTCGGGCTGTATGTTGGAGATCTCGGGCTGTATGTTAGGGAGATCTCGGGCTGTATGTTGGGAGATCTCGGGCTGTATGTGGAGATCTCGGGGCTGTATGTTGGGAGATCTCGGGGCTGTATGTAGGGAGATCTCAGGGCTGTATGTTGGGAGATCTCGGGCTGTATGTAGGGAGATCTCGGGGCTATGTTATGTAGGGAGATCTCGGGGCTGCATGTAGGGAGATCTCGGGGCTGCATGTAGGGAGATCTCGGGCTGATGTGGGAGATCTCGGGGCTGTCATGTGGGAGATCTCGGGCTGATGTAGGAGATCTCAGGGCTGTATGTTGGGAGATGTCGGAGTTCATGTAAAGATACTTTTTTATTTATCTTAAATACAATGACGTATCCCATGTCTTGTTCCCAGGTGGATTTGCTCAGACAATGTCTCCGTCAGAGATATCCAGACATGGAAATTAAATCTGTGGATGGATTTCAAGGAAGAGAGAAAGAGGCCGTTATATTATCCTTTGTCAGATCCAACGCTAAAGGTCAGTGATTGGAACATAACCTACCAAAGCCGCCATATACAGTCACGGCCCAGAGTGACGGCCCCCTTGAAATTGTTCTAAAAAATGATGCATATCTCCCTGGAAATGAATGCAGTTACACATGTTTTGTTATCACATATTTATTCTGTGTATTGGACAAAACATGAGTAATTGCAATAATTTTCTGGGAGAAATACAGTATTTTTTGCTTTATAAAATGCACCAGATTATAAAGTGCACCCCAAATTTGTTGAAGCTAAATGAAAAAAAAAATGTTAAATGAGGTCCGTCTTATAATGCCAGTGTCCGTCTTACAGACAGTATATACCGTATATGTCCCTCATCCTGCTACAATACCCCACCCATCCGGGTATATATGTCTTCTATCCTGGTATATGGTATATGTGCCCCCTAGCCTGGTATATGTGACTGCCATCCTGGTATATTTGTCCCCCATCCTGGTACATGGTCCCCCATCCTGGATGTAGCCCCCGTGTTCTGGCACACATTCCCTTGTTCTGGCACATATTCCCCTGTTCTGGCACATATTCCCCTGTGCTAGCAAACAGCCCCCTGTGATGGCTCACAGCCCCCTGTGATGGCTCACAGCCCCCTGTGATGGCTCACAGCCCCCTTTGATGGCACACATTCCCCTGTGATGGCACACAGCCCCCTGTGATGGCACACATTCCCCTGTGATGGCACACAGCCCCCTGTGATGGCACACAGCCCCCTTTGATGGCACACATTCCCCTGTGACGGCACACAGCCCCCTTTGATGGCACACATTCCCCTGTGATGGCACACAGCCCCCTGTGATGGCACACAGCCCCCTTTGATGGCACACATTCCGCCGTGACGGCACACAGCCCCCTTTGATGGCACATATTCCCCTGTGATAGCACACAGCCCTCTGTGATAGCACACAGCCCTCCTGTGCTGGATATGCCACCCATCCTTCCGGGATATGGCCCTCCATGTTGCTGCCCACACTAAAATAACAAACACTTTGAACTTACCTCTCCGATACTGTCCTCCATCTCTCCCTGCTTGCCGCACTTCCTGAGTCCTCCTGCATCCTGGGGAAGCCAGTCATGTGATCGGGGCGTGCACTGATGACATCATACTGCTGTGCCGATCACATGACTGGCTCCCCAGAGACTCAGGAAGTGCGGCAAGCAGGGAGAGACAGAGGACAGCTCTGGAGAGGTCAGTTCAAAGTGTTTGTTATTATAGTGTGGGCAGCCGCATGGGGGGCCATACCCAGTGATGGGGGGCTATATCCAGGATGGGGGGTGAGTGAGTGTAGCATGTAATATGCCTGCTCCCCTGTCCATATATCGGTGTGGTTTGAGCACCGAGGTGGATAGCGGGTGCAGTGCATATTACATGAGGCTAATGAGCGGGAGCACGTGACCTTCCACTTCCTCTGCAGCCTGCAGCGAGCCTCCTCCAGCCCCCGGACACCACTCCAGAGCCAACCCCCCTACAGTACAGAAACAGAATCAAATTATAAAAACACACACCCCCACTTTGGGGGAACGAAAGTGAGTTTTATAATCCGAAAAATACAGTACTTTATTTTCTGGAACAATTTTATGGTTACCAACCTTCTCATCTACAGGGTTTACTCTAGTCCAGTTAATATCCCCCATCTCGAGCATTATCTGAAATGGGGAAAAAAACCACAGATAAACACTTCCATGGAAAGGTGCTTGCATTGTGGGAATTATTGTACCATTATTTTGTGTTTTTTCTTTTCTTTTTAAGACAGTCATTAGACTTTGGGTTGTGTAAAAACCTTCAAGGTACCGTTACATGCTTCAATGTCGTTAAGATCTCACCAACGATCCCACGGGAGCGCGGTCGTTAGGACATCTTTTTGACATCGTTGGTGAGATATCACACGTCTAGATATCGTGCACGACACACCAATGTTGTACCGAGCAGCTATCATTCACACAACCCAGCGGACGATACTTGTTCACTGTTATAAATAGGGGAAGTCGTTAATGACATCGTTATCACGGTGTCACACACAACGATGCAGCAGGTTGGCTGATCGAGGATCGTTTGATTTGAGAACATATTCTCTTCTCCATAATCTTATCCCTGACCTGTCTGGTGTGTTCCTTGATTTTCATGATGCAGTTTGATTCATAATGTTCTTAAACAAACCTCTGAGGCCTTCAGAGAACAGCTGTAGTTATACTGAGAATAAATTACACACGGTGGGATCAATTTACTAATTATATGACTTCTGGAGGCAATTGGTCACTTTGGATTTTATTTAGGGGTATAAGATGTCTGGGGGCAGAATACAATTGCACGTCACAATTTTCAGATTTATATTTTTAAAATATTTAGAAAACCATGTATCATTTCCTTTCTCACTTCACCAATACTTGCTACTTACAGTTGGTATATCACATAAAATCCAATGACATCCATTTAAATTGCTGATTATAATGTGAAAATACAAGACACTGTATATATTTGAATGCCATTTACAAGTCATTCTTAATAAATTACCACCATCTTACAATTTCCATTTTATAGCTATGTAAGGCCCCTTTCACACTAGCGTTTCCGGATCCGGACAAAAAAAACGCATCTGCCGCATGTGTGGCCTAACGGTCGCACTTGCGGCAAGCCCCATGCATTGTCTATGAGGCTTGCGGCAAGTGCAGTATAGCCCTGGTTCCGGCACTTGCGGCAGTTGCGGCTGCGAAAAAACCCGTGGTCAGCGGCGTTTTTTTTCGTGGCCGCAACTGCTGCAAGTGCCGGAACGAGGGCTATACTGCACTTACCGCATCTGCTGCAAGTTCCATAGACAATGCATGGGGCTTGCCACAAGTGTGCTGCAAGTGCGGCTGTTAGGCGGCAGATGAGGTAAATCTGTCACAATCAGTGAAAAACGCTGATGTGAAAGGGGCTTAAGACAGGACCGATCTGCAAAGGTTCTGTGGTATAATATATATATTGACTGCAGAGCATTGTGAAGACCATTATTGCGGTGACTAGTGTTGAGTGAGTGTAATTGTTACTATTTGCTACTCACACGGATGGTACAGTATTCGGGATACTCATTACTCGGCGAGTATCGCTGGTGCTCGTGAGTGATATGTTCATCGTTATCGATCTGACACATATTGCCGCCTCCCTTCAGTGCACAAAGTGAGCTGGCACCTCAGTGAGAGCAGATTGAATGTTGGGGTCTTTGGAGGGCACAGCAAGGTGTTTTAGGCTTTGAAATCGTCAAAAAGCCCAATCTCCCACCCTGTCCTGGAAAGACTCGTTTTATAGTTGGATGAGTGTGGGAGGTCCTATCACTAATTGACTAACATTGGACTCGCTATTCGGACGAGTATGCGAGTATTGAAATCTAGCCATTACGAATGTTCTGCTACTCGCTCATCCCTAGCGGTGACATAATATTACATTTACAGGTTTTGTGTAATGTTGAACATTCCTCATCTCATGCTCTTGGGAAGACCTCTGCCGATGTAGGACACCCCCTACTCTGGAGTAATCAGCATTTTGACCTGGTGTCTAATTGAAGACCCTCCTCTTCTTACAAGCCTACGGCCCCCACTAAGACCCTTCAAAGACCCATACATTGCACCACCTCACTTCCCCCCTCCCCTTCATACTGTCTCCCTCCCCAACCCCTCTAGACTGTGAGCCCTCGCGGACAGGATCCTCTGCCCTATTGTACCTGTATGACTGATTTGTCGTCGTTTTACTACTTGTCTTTGCCTACCTTCTCACTTGTAAAGCGCCATGTAACCTGACGGCGCTATATAAATACTTAATAATTGTTAATTAGTATGTTACAAGTATAATAACTTGTTAATTACCCCCTTCAAGGTTGCCCTGCAGTAATACTATGGTTAGAGACACGTTGACATGCAACATACGCAATAGTGAGAAGAACTCATTCTGTACCAAGCAAGCGCGGATACCTAAAAAAGATTCTTAAAGAAGTTTTCCACTACTAATGTGATCCTCTTTCTTTTTTCCTAACTCTCCCTAACTTACACTTTCCCAATATACTTCTGCTATCTACACTACTCCGGGGCTTGTAAATACCTTTATAGTTATTCTTGCTTTGATCTTTCCAACTGAAGACCAGATTCGGACCAACTGAGCAGGGCACGTCACTGGTGGGGGTTGAGAGAAGAGTGTGGTCTGACCTGAGCATGCGTGTCCACTGCTGTCACTCACAGAGACGCAGCTCTGTCCACACCAGTGACGTGCCCAGCTCAGCTGGTCCGAATCCGGTCTCCAGACCTGAAGGATCAAAGCTACAGCAACGATAATAAATCATTTACGTACCGCAGAGAGATCTGCTTACAGGAGCAGGGTAGGTAACAGAAGTAAATTGGGAACATGTTAGGACAAAAGAAATGGGGCTACATTAGTAGTCACTCGTGGTAAGATGCTGATGTGTAAATCAGATCTGACTTGAATCGGCTGGTTGTTCTTCCTTATGTTTCTATCGATTAAAATGAAGTTTTAAAATTAACTTTGCTCATGGGAAAACCGCTTTAAAGTGTAAATGAAAAATAAGTCATACCCCCCCATTCAATCCCCCTCTGATTGTCTGCAGAGGTCTAGATGCAGGGGTGCACCAAGCCCCTCCGCCGCCTGAGCTGCAGGCTGAGGACTGGGGGGTGCTGTTGGAGCCCAGCACCGCCACCCCTTTAGCCGCGGGTGGGCCTGGAGGGGGGGTGCTGTCAGAGCCCAGCACCGCTGCCCCTTCAGCCGTGGGTGAGCCCGGGTAGTGCAGGTCTTACCTGCCCTGAGCCGCCGGCGCCATAACAGGCGGACGCTGTGTGCACATGGCGCCGCCCACTGCTGCACGGCCGCTCCCCCTGCCTGTTGCCGCCTGAATGAAAGGGCTCACACTGTCCAATGGACGGTGCAGCCCTGTCTAGATGGCATGTGTCTAAGCACAGAGTGGGAATTGAAAAGCATCAGATCTGGAATGGTTAGAGATGAATTTCATTATGTGGCAGGACAACCCCATTGTTATTCATGCAGATTTCATTTTACAAGTGATATGTTTCTATTTAGGTGAAGTAGGATTTTTGGCTGAAGAAAGACGGATCAATGTAGCGGTTACCCGCGCCCGCCGACACGTGGCTGTCATCTGTGATTCTCACACTGTTCAGAACAATACATTTCTCAAGGATTTGGTGACCTACTTCACTGAACATGGAGAAGTCCGGACTGCCTTTGAATACCTTGATGATATCATCCCTGAGAAGTACTCCCATGACGGTGAAGGTTCTTGTAAGTCAGAAGCAAATGTTAAAACAGGAGGTATTCCTAAGTCAAAAAAGACCGCTGCTCCAAAGGCCGGGAACCAAAAACCCAGTAGTGCTGCCGAGAGTCACCCAAAAGGGAATGGCAAGACAAAAATGCCCGACCCTACCGGAAAGAAGAAGAAGGATATCAACTTAGATGTACAATCAGAAGAAACATCGAAGGACAATCTGAGGAAGACAATTCTAGAGTTTTTGGAAGATAATAACAAGACTCAGCTAGCGTTTCCTCCAGCGCTAACTTCTCATGATCGATTACTGGTCCACCAGATCGCTGAAGAATGTGGACTGCAACATATAAGCTCCGGAGAGGGCCGAAATAGATGTATCTCTCTCACCAAAACCAAAGCAATTCCAGCTGTTCTCGAATCTCAGACAACAAATGACTCCGACTTCGAGAAACATTTACAATCGCAGACAGCGGAACAAACAGTAAAGCAAAAGGAGGTCACCCGCAATGTCTCCTCCGCAATGCCGACCTGAAGCTCTACATGCGGAAAGGATACAGCGGGAGAGAGCAAAACTCGAAGAAAAAAGGAAGAAAGAGGTCACCGAAAAGAAGAAAGTAGATTCTAAAAGTAAGTGACTTTCATCCCGCTAATATAGAACTGCACAATTTCACTGTAACCTCAGTCACCTAAAAGGGAGTGTATAGCTTTTATTCAGTTCTAATTTAAAGGGGTTGGCCTTTCCTTTATTATTAGGTTTGTATAAAATGGTAAAATCATATTACTTTCTAATATTGTGTATTTCAGATTCTGATCATAGACCTCTTCCTTTCTGATATTGTGAAATAGCTTATTTGGAGAAAAGTTGGATAATAAAGCTAGACAAGCCTTGAGGCGTTAGCCGGTTTTCAGTATTGTGAAGTCCACCCATGTGTGATCCATGAGGCTCAGGTTAAGGGAATTCTAGGGATCAAAAATAATTAAAAGTATCACACTAAAAAATAAATAAAACTAGTAATAATGACTGATCTCATTACTGCTGATCTCTATTTTCCAAAAAATAGCAAGAAGTTCCTGCTTATTCAATCACTGGGACCGATCACCACCGACAGATATCTAACAAAGACACTTTTGTGTTTCCATCCCATGTATCCCTTGATGAACTATCCATTGCCCACTGCTGGAAAACCTTTACATAGAGTCTTTATTCCCTCTTGTAAATTAAAAACATATATACATATATATGCATATATCATTCACACATTCCGAAAACTGTTCCAGCAATGTTGGCACGTGAGCTCATGGCACCGCTGTTGGGCAACAGAGTTCCATGAGACAAAAATCTATGTCATGGAACTGTGAAGGCTGCGGTCAATCAGTGGCTGATCTTAGGTTGTAACAAAACCATGTCACATGAGTGACGGGAAACACAGTACCAACCCCAACTGGAACAACCCCAGTCCTGGAGTTGGATACATTTTCATTTTAGCGACCTTCAGCTCAACCTCATGGCATGGTGACTTGATGGATGAAAGCTCTGTAGAAAGATTGTTCTTGTGCAGCCTAGATAGGTCCACCAGGGTCTCCTCCAAGCCTAGATAGGTCCACCAGGTCTTCTCCAAGCCTAGATAGGTCCACCAGGGTCTTCTCCAAGCCTAGATAGGTCCACCAGGGTCTTCTCCAAGCCTAGATAGGTCCACCAGGGTCTCCTCCAAGCCTAGATTGGTCCACCAGGGTCTTCTCCAAGCCTAGATAGGTCCACCAGGGTCTTCTCCAAGCCTAGATAGGTCCACCAGGGTCTTCTCCAAACCTAGATAGGTCCACCAGGGTCTCCTCCAAGCCTAGATTGGTCCACCAGGGTCTTCTCCAAGCCTAGATAGGTTCACCAGGATCTTCTCCAAGCCTAGATAGGTCTATCAGGGTCTTCTCCAAGCCTAGATAGGTCCACCAGGGTCTTCTCCAAGCCTAGATAGGTCTACCAGGGTCTTCTCCAAGCCTAGATAGGTCCACCAGGGTCTTCAGTCTTCTCCAAGCCTAGATAGGTCCACCAGGGTCTTCTCCAAACCTAGATAGGTCCACCAGGGTCTTCTCCAAGCCTAGATAGATCCACCAGGGTCTTCTCCAAGCCTAGATAGATCCACCAGGGTCTTTGCTGCTGTTATCTTCATAGTATCAAGCCATTGGATTACTGGTCTTCCTCTTCACATTGTTCCTACTATTTATCCAGCCATGATGTCCTTCTCCAGTGATTGCTCTCCTTGTATGATGTGTCCAAAGTAGGCAAGTTGAAGATTGGTGATCCTTGCTTCAAGTGACATTTCTGGCTTGATTTGCTCCGAAATTGATTTGTTGTGGATAAATATACGTTTTTTATTGTAAATGAGTGGAACATAGAAAAGGTAGGAACATAGAAAAAAAAAGTGGAACATAGAAAAGGTAGAAAAAGGTACAAAAAGGTACAAAAAGGTACAAAAGGTACAAAAAGGTAGAAAAAGTGGAACATAGAAAAGGTAGTCCAATAGTGAAGTGAGGAAACAGAGGTTTAAAGGGAATCTGTCAGCAGGTTTGTGGTATGTAAGCTGAGGACAGCATGCTGTAAGAGTTAAAAAACAAATCAACTGTGCCTCTCTTATCAAGCTTTGAGCTATTGCTTAGGTAAACTAAAGGCTTTATCACCTGGTGATTACCATTCCTGGACTACCTTATCATGTGCAGGGCAGTTCGATAGGCTCCTGTGATTGACACCTCACTCAATGCACAATCTCTATTGACTGCCTGGTGTGGGTGGGGACCGCTCTCCCAGCTCTGCTGTGTTCGTAACACTACATGCTTTGATTGTGTGAGAACAGCGTCAGCCAGTGATCTCTGCCATACATTGTTGGATTCAGAATTTCTTTGCCTAAATTATGTTGCTATCAGATGAGGTAGCAAAAAGCTGCTGACAGATTCCCTTTAGCATGGTCGGATCTTGCGCTGTGATATAATGGTTCTGTCTTTTATCATTTTCTCTTTGTATAAACCTTTTTTTCATCTTGCAGGTAAAAATGATATAAAACCAGATGCCGAGAACCCGGGAACGGACGACTTTGATGCACTGATTGCGGCTACAGTAAAAGCTGACAACACTTGTGGTTTCGCGAAATGCAAGTCCAGCGTTGTAACAGTGGGAGACTTCTGCACACACTGCAATAAACGTTACTGCCTCAGCCACCATATTCCAGAGGTAATCAATGTTATATATGTGCAGTACATTAACTAGCCCCAATCACATGGAGACATCCGTCAGGTGCCTAATGGTGCAGCCGGTTCATATAGATCTTGTGGATGGACTCAGACGCCACTAACAATTTAAGTCTTCGAGGAGCGTTACTTCTTATAGTTTACATTATCTTTAGTCTCGATAGCTTCCGTAGTGATCGGACAAGGTTTTCCCTAGAAAGAATAATCCATTTAGTTGGTGTGAAATGTGACCTGGACCGTATTCATTTACAAGGGACCAAAGGGCTGCACCTATTAATGGCGGTGTACACCGTTACTATAGTCTCTTTATTCAGTGCATGTAGTGTGAACCAGATCTTGATTGATTACTCTACCGGCAGTGGATCGTTACATGTGTATATGTGGTTGCTCCAAGTCGGGATCAAGAAGGATTTCAGTGCCGAAACAGTGGTACCATCAATCATGGTGAAGGGGGAGGTTTCGGGATGAGGAGGGCGCCGAGACCGTCCACAGAGCCCTTGACACATAAGTAGCAGTAGCCAACAATGTTAATTTTCTCCTTAATGTCTGCAGCTAATCTATGCATAGACGTAGGATAGAGTTGGCATGAACCATCCTACCGGCTCTGATTAATGTGGGCAAACCTACACTTCAACATATGAGAATCTAGAACTTTATTCTCATTTTAAAATGTATCTGATTGACAAGAAATCATCTGGATTGTTCCAGCAGAGGAATACTATAGATTCCGCGGGAAATCGAGGTCAACGTATGAAGCCACCGCCAGGCGTAGTTACTCGGTGAGCTCTCGGCATCATAGCTTGTCGGAGAAGGAGTTAATGGTCCCTGCTATGCCTCCATTCCCTGACGAGTGATGGATGCCAAATCATGTGACTAGTATAGATGCCTGCAGGCTCCGGAAAAGAGCAGCTGTTCCTGGCGCCATCCTTTGGGATCCCTAATGAGACCATGTTTAGTGGATAACCAACTAATACAACATTAACATGCAAACCAATAGCACTCAGTTGGGTTTCTTAGTATTCATCGATTCTGGTAATGTGGTTCCGCTTTCTCCAGATCACCATTATGGGGGATTTCATAATCCTGCACAAAGGTTGATACATTCTACCTTGCAGTGCAGAGAGGGGTATAGAGATCTCACTTTCTCCTTATAAAAAAGTATAAAATGTATAAGCCAGTTACCAACATGTGCTGAGCTGTTGAATACTATCTGTTGTTCCCTGTTATCAGCCATCACAGTCTGATGGAGAGAATGGGGTTACAGCTTCTTTTTGCTGCTATATCTAGCTTGCTTGTGGTGCATTGATTCTTTTGGAAAAAGTAACCACAATAGGATCCCATTAGAGCAGGAATATGCAGGGCTTCACATGGGTACAGAAATATTTGGACAGTGACCGAATCGTCATGATTTCAGCTCTGCAGGCCACTATTTTTCCTTTAAACTGAAACAACTGATATATATATATATATATTTGAAGTGGAGACCTCCAGGTTTAATTACAGGAGTTAAACAAAAACATCCAGTGAAATGTTTAGGAAACCATTTGTCTACAAAGCCTCCTCATTTCAGTGGCTCAAAAGTAATTGTGTGGCACCCCAGGGGTTAAGGTGCCACAGTAACATCACAAGGGTTAACTCCCCACCAACACTGGACACTGCACTAGCACCTCTAGGCCAGAAGAGGGAGCTCAAGCAGCTCCCTGATATATTCTGGTCTGAGGAGGAAGTAGTTAGTTGATAGTTGACAGTTCAATTTAGTGCAGGGAGCACTAGGAGGAGGACCTGTAAATGGGAGCAGTGCTGAGCTCCTGACAGTGACAGCGTTCTCGCTGGTCACTGATCGCTGGTGAGTTTGCCTGTGTGACAGCTCACCAGTGATCAAATAGCGATGTCCCAGCGATCCTGATCGTGGTATGGGCACTGGGACATCACAGCGTGTAACGGGGCCTTTAGTGTCCATGCGATCTCAATGGGGAAAAGAAAATATGCCAACGAACAGACACTTCTAATGGCTCATCTCTTGAGAGAGCAAAGGGTTCAACTGGTTAAAATCCAACTGTCTGATCATTCTTTTCCCCAATATCTTGCATCCAGTTACCATACCACACATTACATGATCGGCCAATCTCACCAAAATCATTGGATGTGGTCAATATCCATCTAGCTTGTATTGGTGCATTAAGGCTGTTCTTGTACCAACGTTTGATAAGGCAGCATAACATTTTGTCATAGACACATCTATCTGGGAACGGTGAGATACATTGTGTCTGTTTGGAAAATGCCCCAATACAAGCAAACACCATAAACTTGCATTAATGAGTAGATTCGGCTCATAGGCTTCTGCCATTCTGCTTAGGATAATTATGTCCTCGCCTCTGTTGACACTGAGATCCTCCGATGCTATTCAGTCTCCTATCCAGCTGATAGAAGGAGAGAGAACCTCTTTCCTTTTGCAGCTGTGATAGTAAGTTTAGTGGGGTCTAGGTCCTAGTGATGGATAAAGGATTCCTCTAATTGCATTGACCAAAGGCATCTGACAGCACAAGCCTTGATTTGGCCATGGTTTTTTTTAATGCATGGGCGTCTCTATGACTGACTGAAGAATATAGAAGGAAAAGTAATGATAGAGGAGTAAACTGGTTTTCAGAGAATTAATTGTGATGGCCATTCAATTTTAATTGGTTTGGATCCAAATCACGAAGAAGCTCCACGATATCTTGCTGTTCTGTATCATGTTGGCGCTCTCCATCATACAATGTTGTTTCATCTACTATACCACCAGTCCCATCCCTTGGACTGTTCAGTCTATGCAGGTTATATAGGTATACTGAATAATTAGTCCAAAAGACGTACAGCTCATAGACTGTGCAAATCTGCAACTTGGCAACATTAAAACATTGCTCTCCGATAGCGCTAAGCAATTGTGCGTCCACATTGGCGCTAAGCAATCTGTGCTCCACTTGGCGCTAAGCAATTGTACTCACATTGAGCGCTAAGCAATCTGTGCGCTCCACATTGGGCGCTAAGCAATCTGTGCGCTCCACATTGGGCGCTAAGCAATCTGTGCGCTCCACATTGGGCGCTAAGCAATCTGTGCACTCCACATTGGGCGCTAAGCAATCTGTGCACTCCAATTGGCGCTAAGCATCTGTGCGCTCCACATTGGCAGCGCTATGCCTTGTGCCCATGTTCTCTATCCGTTTATCATGTCATCCAATGATTAGGCTTCGGCCTGCTAGTGTGTTTCAGATACTATCTCTGAATGTGAGTTATGATGTCGGTATTTTGCACGTGTAACACAGGGACGAAGACATGGAATGAGCATTGTCCGATACTGTCTCACATTATGATCGGTGTGAGACCAAACAAAGGCGGCAGAATAGTAAATCTGGAAGCTGGCCAGACACACTCAGCAGATCACAGCAAGCAGCGTACCCAGGCTATTAGCCGTCAGAACGGCTTCATGGGCACTTGGTTCTTCAGTAGAAAGCATTGTCAAGAGTGTACATGGCAGCCATTGGATAATATCATACAATCCTAAAAATGTCATCGAAAACAGTCATCATTATGTGATCTATAGGGTCTAACTCCAGGCACCCCTACTATCAGCTGCTGGTCTTTGCACCTGTCATATCAGAGTATGCTGTGTGATGAACCCTGAGATGATTGCCATCCAAGCTTAAGGCCGTTTACCCATGATGGACATTTATTATAGGGATTGTTCACTACTTGGACAACCCCTTCTCATTGCTCATGTGTGCCCCCACAAAAAAGACCTATACTCGCCTCTGGTGCTGAGCGGTTCAAGTGATATCACAAGACCCGTTCCCAGGGCTTATGTGACATTGTTATGACACGCGAGTGCCGCGATAAATCACCAATGGCTCCTTCTCCCCACCTTAGGACGTAGGAGCAATTAGTAGTAAGCGAGTGACCGCTGCAGCGCTCACTTCCTGCTATTTACTTAACTGTCCAAAGGCGGGGAGAAGGAAGCCGGTGTTAATTGGTTACGAGGATCGTGTCATAACAATGTAGCATAAGCCCCGGGATTGTTAGTTCTGACAGACCTGGAACCACTCTGGCACCGGAAGCGAGGATAGGATTTTTTATTTTTATGGGGGTGCACATGGGGAATAAGAAGGTGTTGGGCAATCGTTTAAGTATTTCAGTACCTAGAACCTCAAAGAATCTGTAGGATGGGGTTCCGGAGCCCCCTGTTCCCTCTCGCTACATGACCGCAGTGAGGAGGAGTGTGAGTGGCGGTGGTGCTACTTCATTCTGTTTCCTTTCAAAGCTCTCGGCTGCCTTCATCAGCCCCACAGGGAATGGAGCAGCCGGGCCCACTCCGAACCGGCACAGTCCAAGGATGGAGACCAGTAGACATCTGTTAGGCGTCACATTAAACTGGATGTTGATTGAAAAAGTGATTTTAAATTGTAAAATGATGAGTCTCATTTTACTGTAAAAACGATATTCATCAGTAACCAATGCCCCATCTGTAGCTGTAATGTATAGTGGCAGCCTGGAATAGCTCTTTAACTTCTCTATACTTTAATGCAAATCACAGTCCACAATCTTTCGCTTTACCCAGAAAAGCAATTAATTTTCTTTGAGACATTATTTTTTTTTAATAAGAAAGTCTGTTTAATAAGAAATGTGATGATACTTCAGATTAATATACGGATAGTGATGGAGTAATATCCGGCTCATTCACTGGTTTATTACCGTCACTAAGAGATATCAGCACGATCGTCTCATCCCCATTCAGAACACGTCTCCATAGTGGAGAAAGTCATATATCGGCATCACAATCAGAGGAAGAAAGGGAAAGGTGCTACAGTTCTTCACTTGTCTAACCATTGAGCCGGCTTATCTTCACCATGTTGTGTAATACCGAGCTTGCAGAAGATATATATAGAGCCACAGCCTATAAAATCAAACCTTACAATAACACTCATAGATACACTATGTGGACTAAAGTATTGAGACACATCTGTTCACCGTTAAATTCAGGTTTTCATTTAGTCCCATTGCCACAGGTTTAGAATATCTGACCCCTCGCTGTACCGTCTGCCTTTACCATCCATCGTCTATAACAGAATGGGTCGTTTTAAAGAGCTCACTGATACCTGTAAACCAGATAAGGGTGAAAAGAGCTGGGATGAGATGCCGCGCTGACCACAAAGGTAAACACAGAGTTAATCACACACTCTGTTTATTTATGCCTACACGTGTTTCATGGCTCATACGCCACTTCATCAGGGCATCCATCCAAACACGTGTAGGCATAAACAGAGAGTGTGAGTAACTCTGTGTTTATCTTTGTGGTCAGCGCGGCATCTCATCCCAGCTCTTTTCACCCTTATCTGGATTCTACATTGTTCAGCTGGGAGTCGGCAGCGACCTCCTGTGTGCTTTTATTGTAGGAATTCTCTGTGTTGAGCGCTTTAGCCAGCTGCCCGCAGTGTTTTCTTGGACTGGTCTCCCTGAGATCAGTGAATACTTTGTGATGTTGGTCTACTAGGCCTTGCTTCCACCTAGCCAGAATCCTACTCCACACTGATGAGGGGCAACACCCCGAAACAGCTGTCTGTGGATGGATACCTGGTCTTGGTATTCCCTTGTCATATCTTTAAGCTTGTAAAAGAGCTGGATATTGACTAAAAGGGCCACTTAACATGGTGGTTATGGTGTTCTCCGCAAGGAGCCACCCCTTGACTGGGTCCTTCCCTGGAAGGATATCTGGCTAGTCCTGTGTTTGAGACTCCTAACCGAGGCTCCACAGACTTATTTGCATATTTATTGTAGTTGTGACACTCACAACTACATCAGGTGAGTTTAACCATTTGGGGTCTGAGGGACCTGTATAATAGAGCTATTACTCTATGTGCGCTTTTTTTCTCTTTTTTAATTGATACCTGTAATAGCACATCGTCGATGTAACCAGTCAGCTATTGAAATGTATTCCCTTTGAAATATTCCACAATCATCTGTGAATATTTTTGTAAGAAAGTCGAAATATTTAGGGACCACAGGAACTCAGCCATGAAGTGGAGACCACACAACGTTACCTAATACGGGGCCGAATGATGAGGAGCAGAGGACGAAAAATTCACCAAATGGCGGCAAAATCCAGACTTTCTCTGGTATTAACATCAACACAAAAACTGCCCCCAGCGAGAGCGTCATGACATGGGTTTATAAGACCGAGTGGCTACATGCAAGCCTTACATCACCAAGCACAATGCCAAGCGTCGGATAGAGATATGTAAAGGACAACATCACTGGGCTCTGGAGTAGTGGACTTCAGTTCTGTGGAGGGACGGATCACACGTCTCTTTCTGATGGATGAGTCTAGGATTAGTGAATGCAGGAGAACATGACCTGCCTGCCTCATTGTGCCAGCTGGAAAGTTTGGTGGAGGAAGGATAAAGATGTGGGCTTGTGTTTCAGAGATTGGCCTTGGCCATTTGGTCCAAGTGAAAGAAAAACGTGACTTTTTGGGAAAGGTTTGGGACAGCCCCTTTTCTGTTCCAGTGTATCAAAGCAAGGTCCATAAATATTTGGTTGGGGGAGTTTGGTATGGAAGAACTTAAGTGGCTTCACAGAGCCCTGACCTCAACCCAATTTAATACCCTTAGGATAACCAAGAATTTGTCATTGTGTAATCTCACAAATGCTCTTCTAAATTAATGGGTGAAAATTCCCAAAGACACCTTCAATATCTTGTAGGAAGCTGGACTCTACAGCAGGGCTGTGCAATCAGTGTCAGTGCCTATTTTGGTGGAGTCGGAGTCGATATAAAATGGACTGACTGACTCCTAAAATATATAATGAATTGGTTACAGTAGCTCAATGCAATATGTGATGAATATTATTATTATTATGTTCTATCTCAATATCTTGATTATTGTATCATAGTAATCATTAAAAGCCTGACGTTCACATTCTGCTACAATAAATTTATCACTTACAAAATGAACCATGTATGAGAGAGTCAGAGTTGTAGAGTCGGAGGTGGAGTCGGGAAAATTAAGGAATCAGTCAATGGTTTGGCTTCCTGACTCCACCGCCCTGCTCTACAGACCATCACATACTATGATGACCCCTACAATCCCATACTCAGTATGATGGTCCCCACAGTACCCCCACTCAGTGTGATGGACTCTACAGACCATCACATACTATGATGACCCCTACAATCCCACACTCAGTATGATGGCCCCCACAGTACCCCCACTCAGTATGATGGACTCTACAGACCATCACATACTCTGATGACCCCTACAATCCTACACTCAGTATGATGGCCCCCACAGTACCCCCACTCAGTATGATGGACTCTACAGACCATCACATACTATGATGACCCCTACAATCCCATACTCAGTATGATGGCCCCCACAGTACCCCCACTCAGTATGATGGACTCTACAGACCATCACATACTCTGATGACCCCTACAATCCCATACTCAGTATGATGGCCCCCACAGTACCCCCACTCAGTATGATGGACTCTACAGACCATCACATACTATGATGACCCCTACAATCCTATACTCAGTATGATGGCCCCCACAGTACCCCCACTCAGTGTGATGGACTCTACAGACCATCACATACTATGATGACCCCTACAATCCCACACTCAGTATGATGGCCCCCACAGTACCCCCACTCAGTGTGATGGACTCTACAGACCATCGCATACTATGATGACCCCTACAATCCCACACTCAGTATGATGGCCACCACAGTACCCTCACTCAGTATGATGGACTCTACAGACCATCACATACTATGATGACCCCTACAATCCCACACTCAGTATGATGGCCCCCACAGTATCCTCACTCAGTGTGATGGACTCTACAGACCATCACATACTATGATGACCCCTACAATCCCACACTCAGTATGATGGCCCCCACAGTACCCCCACTCAGTGTGATGGACTCTACAGACCATCGCATACTATGATGACCCCTACAATCCCACACTCAGTATGATGGCCACCACAGTACCCTCACTCAGTATGATGGACTCTACAGACCATCACATACTATAATGACCCCTACAATCCCATATTCAGTATGATGGCCCCCACAGTATCCTCACTCAGTGTGATGGACTCTACAGACCATCACATACTATGATGACCCCTACAATCCCACACTCAGTATGATGGCCCCCACAGTACCCCCACTCAGTGTGATGGACTCTACAGACCATCGCATACTATGATGACCCCTACAATCCCACACTCAGTATGATGGCCCCCACAGTACCCCCACTTAGTGTGATGGACTCTACAGACTATCACATACTATGATGACCCCTACAATCCCATATTCAGTAGGATGGCCCCCACAGTACCCCCACTCAGTGTGATGGACTCTACAGACCATCACATATTATGATGGCACACTCAGGATGATGGGCCTCACAGCCTTCCCCTGCCTCCCATGTACTGATATTTAGAAATGAATGGCCACTATATACCTGCCCTCCTTCCCCAGCGCTGTGCTGTGGTCCATGCAGTGTGAGGACTGAGGCTCCACACTACAGGTGCCGGCAATGTATTCATGCCTGAAAACTGTCAGAAATGCTGTGGCAAATTTGCACCATCAAGTTACTTCTTCTCACTTTCTTATTTTTGGGACATTTGTCATTTATACTTTATCAGCTTTTCTAGCTGTGACCTTTGATTACATTCATAATAAAATCAATTTTATTTGCTAATTCCCATTAATGTCTTCTAGATTCATGGCTGTGGTGAGAAAGCAAAAGCAAAGGCACGAATGAGAATCAGCCGCGAAGGAGTGATTTATGCAGGAAGTGGGCACAAAGATCACTCAATAGACCCAACAAAGAAGGCTCATTTACAGAGGAGACTGGATAAGAAAATTAATGAATTATCAAATCAAAGAAAAGTTAAAAAAGAAAAGTGAATTAGTTTTTACAATTAAAGTTAACACATGAACTTGTCTCATTGTGAATGCTTATATATGACCAATAACTGCTATTCCCCATATTCCTTATCCTGAATATATCTCCTGTGGTTTATTAGTTAGCGCACGAATGCATGAGGGTCTTCCTTCCAGACGCTGCCCATCACAGCTCGGTAGCTGATCGAGCAGACTTAGACACTGTCAAGTTATGATTGGCCTTGTCTGATAAGGTACCGTCACACAGGGAGATATCGCCGGCGATGTTGCCGGCAACTGAGGGGCGTGGCCAGGTTGTGGCGACATCGCCAGAGAGTTGCCTCGTGTGACAGGGCGATAATCAGGGGAAAAAATCGCCTGAGTAACATCGCCAGGTTTCCCAACAATGTTGGGAAACCTGGCGATGTTGGTCAGGCGATCATGCCTGATCGCCCTGTGTAACGCGGCAACCTGCAATGTTGCGGGCGATTCCGCCTATCTCCAACATTGCGAGTTATCGCTCCCTGGGTTGCTGGGCAACCCAGCGAGCGATAGCCGCGGCAACTAGCCGGCGACATCGCCGGTAAGTTGCTCAGTCTGACATCTCCCCGGTGATGTTGTCAGGGATGCGCGCTCCCGCGATCGCCGGCAACATCGCCGGCGATATCTCCCTGTGTGACGGTACCTATAGGGAGAGGTGAAAATACAGATCTCAGAGCAGACAAATATCCAGTTGGACTACAAGCAGAGAATGCACATATCGTGCTCCAAAAGCAAGAAACAGGAATATCCAGCGATGAATCTCAAGACAGAAAAGAGCTGCAGAATTAGGAGAGCTCAGGGATTATTATAAAGTATTCCATTTTTTTGAGCAAGTGATAAACAAAATTATGTAAAGTTGACCTAAGAATACCACAAGTTCCAATGTTTGTGTTTATTAATACCATACAATTTGCTACTGTTTCACCCCAGATTACACTGATGCATGTGTGAATGAACACTAAATCTGGTCATACACATTCAGTAGTTGTTGCTCAGACATGGGTTTTCTCTGTCGCCTCATTGGGGGACACAGCACACACACGGTCCTGTGTCCCCCAATTAGAGGCTAGGAGAAAAGGATTTTACAGTGAGTACACAAAAATCTTCTTTTCTCTGTCGCCTCATTGGGGGACACAGGACCGTGTGTGTGCTGTGTCCCCCAATTAGAGGCTAGGAGAAAAGGATTTTACAGTGAGTACACAAAAATCTTCTTTTCTCTGTCGCCTCATTGGGGGACACAGGACCGTGTGTGTGCTGTGTCCCCCAATTAGAGGCTAGGAAAAAAGGATTTTATGGTGAGTACACAAAAATCTCCTTTTCTCTGTCGCCTCATTGGGGGACACAGGACCGTTTGTGTGCTGTGTCCCCCAATTAGAGGCTAGGAGAAAAGGATTTTACGGTGAGTACACAAGAATCTCCTTTTCTCTGTCGCCTCATTGGGGGACACAGGACCGTTTGTGTGCTGTGTCCCCCAATTAGAGGCTAGGAAAAAAGGATTTTATGGTGAGTACACAAAAATCTCCTTTTCTCTGTCGCCTCATTGGGGGACACAGGACCGTTTGTGTGCTGTGTCCCCCAATTAGAGGCTAGGAGAAAAGGATTTTACGGTGAGTACACAAAAATCTCCTTTTCTCTGTCGCCTCATTGGGGGACACAGGACCGTTTGTGTGCTGTGTCCCCCAATTAGAGGCTAGGAGAAAAGGATTTTACGGTGAGTACACAAAAATCTCCTTATCTCTCCCGACCTTCCCATACTCATGAACGTATCTCCTGGCCAATAAAATGTTCAGATTATTGAATTAAAACTTCCTGACCCTTATCTTCCCTAACTTTATCTCAGGGCAGAGTGTGAACTCCCCAGGCACATTAAATGGCTGGCTGACTTTCACCGAAAACATATGTACATAGGCCAACTATAAAATAAAGGTACATGATGGAAGTTATTTGAAGACATTGATGTTATTTTCAAATCTGTATGAAAGAACACATCTTTATGATACAAGTGCTAAAATACAAAGCTTCTCCATAATACAAAGTAACCATTACACCAAGCAAAAGAGGCAATCCAGAGTTTGGACCTATATTATGTTTATTTTTATTTCTTTACATCTGCCCACATCTGCTATACAAAGGTTTTTGGAGACTGTACATGTGTCCATAATCACTGACCGCCAACGTCTCCAGGGTCTGCTATAAAAGGCAAATTCTAGCATATACTACAGAAAGAATTGTGACCACAACTTCCTGAAACTATTTTATTCGAGTCTTTGCTAATGCCTTCAAAGGGAATATATCAGGGATCAATCCTCTAAAATGTCTGTACAGTTACGTAGGCCATAGGAAGCTGAATATAATGATATCTGCTATCCTATGGTTTGTTCCAAAGAAATCCACATTTTTCATATATAGGTAAATGAGCTGTTAAGATCTATGGGTTGGACATAGATCTCCCTGAGAATCTCCTTCCAGAGATTATTCTAAATGAAAGAGGGAGTTAAGGCCCCATCACACACGTCAACGTCCGAGCGATCCGATCAACGATCCGACTTGACCTGGATCGCTTGAACAACGTTCAATGATCGCTGGTGAGATGTCACACGTACAGATATCGTTAACGACGCAGCAACGATTCCGCGACAAGCGAACGATACTTGCGCTCGTTATATCGTCTACATCCTTCAGTTCAGAATAGGCGAGGTCATTAACGACATCGTTATCGAGGTGTCACACACACCCATGCTGCAGGTTGGACGAATGATGATTGTCTGGTTTGTGGTCCGGTTCACCAATCTCCGATGAACGATCTGCCCAATTATCGTTAATCGGATATACATGTCACACTGAACGATGTCGTTTGAACGACTGAAAACCTGTGACATTTCAACGATATCGTAGTGTGTGACGGGGCCTTACGTGTGAGACATATAATTACTGACAGTCTGCTCTCCTGATCTCTGTGTTAATGTGAAGAAATGATGAATGATCCCACTTCATGGACATAGAATCTTCATTTATTGGTAAGTGTATATGGTAACATGCATAGAAAGCTTTATGTTGGAAGCATTGATGTTTTTCTGGTGCGTGACGCTTGGGTTTCTAAGGGTGCGTCGCACACCAACAATGTTTAAAAACATTAAGCATTTTATGTATGTTATCATGATTTTATTTATCAATAAATATTCTTTGTCTATGAAGCTGAATTGTTTGTTATTTCTTCCCTTCAGAGATGCCTTCCGTGCTCCGGACAGGATTGGGCCTAAACATGGTGAGCTGGATCTCTTTGCCTTGTTCTTACAAAGTGCTGGGAGTAGAGCAGACTCTAGTGTGATTACCTACACTGCTTTAAGATACCGTCACACGCGGTAATATTGCTTGCAATGTAACTGGCAATTTGCTGGTTGCAGTGAAATCATGGACACATTGTTACATTTGTACACAGCAACAAAATAGAACAATGTGTCCATGATTTCACTGCAACCAGCAAATTGCAAGTAAAATTGCTTGCAATGTTTCCGCGTGTGACGGTACCTTTATTTGTCGTTTTGCTCAGTTTGCACACTGCTTGTGGCATGCACACAGCTGCATCATGGCACAGTCTGCAGCCTCTCCTGGGCCTTTTCTCGTGCTGCATCTGGGGCTCTCCAGGATCATCCTCCCAACTTGGAAAGATAAGAGCACTGTCGTAATGTGGCCTATGCCAGGGATGTTGGATGTTTTTTCATATGTCACATGGAGTTTCCTTTTAAGATTCCTTGATTGTCTTTACCACGTTACAATTCAGCCACAGTGGATTTCTTACTGTGTTCTAGTGACAAGTTTCAAGAAATAGTTCTTTCTTCCATGCTGGGTCAGACACTGGGGATTTGTATCAGTCAGTCATGAAATGCATGAACTTGAAAATGAGAAAATGTGCAATAGGGTCTTATCTCCAGATAAAGAGGTAAATGAATGTGTGAGTAAACTGCTCACCTGGTCCGGTTGTGTCACCCACAACCAGTATGATAGCCAGAAATCAATGTAGTCGCCTGTAAAAGACAGCTGCTGCAAGGACCGCACCTCCACGGCTGACCGCGGTGAAGAACCTGTAGACCTGTAGGACAAAGTGCCTTTGTGTCCGCGCTGCCGATCAAAAGGATCACCAGAGACAAGAAAGAATCTGGGCTAAATTGTTCGGAACCTTCCCCTGGCTCCTTCCTCAGGGACATTCAATGTCAGTGGAAGGAGCCAGGTGAAGGTTCCGAAACGCGTCGGAAGAATAAAGACAAATTCAGCCCAGATTCTTTCTTGTCTCTGGTGTCCTTTTGACGGCAGCGCGGACACAACGGCACTTTGTCCTACGATCTACATGAAATGCATGAAGACAGGTTTGTATAGACAGAAATACCTGGGCCCCACAGTTAAAAAAAATAGGGCCACTGAAGAAGCTATTTTATATCCATCCTTCATGTTTCATCCTACTGAATATGATGGAACCTAAGAAATGCTTTTCCTGACGATCATACCGTAGGGACCACACATTAAGAGGGATATGATCTTGAAGCAGCCTCCAGGCCTATAGTATAGAATTAGTGAAATGGCAACAGAAGGTTATTTGGGGTTCATTCATTTATGCTGGGAACCAGGTTTACGCATTAAGACTTGGCAATTTTGGGCTACAGCTACCCTTTGAGCCTGGTCGTATGGCAGGGCTTCTCAAAATAGTCATACAACACAATTTGCGCGATTAGCTGCCACTTGACTATTAAAAAAACATCCAAATCGTGGATTGATCACACGCAACTGCGTCAAACTTGCCAAAGCAACGGGAAAGTGGACTCACTGGACCAAGGCACTGATATCTGACCTGAGGTGCGCACCTGAGTGACTACAGAGTCTTCACTAAAGTCACATGTGGTGGGAATAGGCATGGGTTAGTAGGTAGCCACCGGTGCTGCACCAGAGAATCCCTATACCTCAGCAGCAGGCGCCAGAGGTTGGGGTGCTGAGGCTGGCACAAGGGCAGTTAGGATAACCAGAATAGAGGGTAGGTATGGACTCAGTACAGGTAGGCAAAGCAGGTTAAGGTAGAGCAGACAGGGGCAGGCAGGTCCTGGAAGGTACAGCCGCTAGGCATTGAATGGGAGCACAGGTACAAGTTAGTGCACAGTAGATGGACACAAGATACTGGGACCTGACAACTAGCTAAGAAAGCACAAACTAAGGCCTGTTTCACACATCCATGCAAAACACACGTGTGAGAAAGGCTGTTTTTGGGAGGCCATTTGTCACGCATGGTTGGGTCATGCGTGTGCTGTGTGCTATCTGTGTGGCATCCGGATAGCACATGGACAGCATGTCATTGTATAGTCACTCTTCTCTGGCGCTGCCTGTTCCTCTTTAGTCTGGGTCCGCTGCAGCTCTCGTGCAGTGAATATTTAATGGACTAATGAGCGGCCCAGAAGTGAAAGGAAAAGGCAGCGCTGGAGATACGCGAGTATCAAATTCTTTTTTTTTTACACTCAAAACTCTTGGCTCCTATCAGTGCACACGGATGACACACAGATGACATCCATGTGCTGGATGTTTTTGGCACGGACCCATTGACTTGAATGGGTCCGTGCTGCTTGCCAAAAATGGACACGTCTCTGTGTGGAGTACAGGCACACGTCTGCTCCACATGGAGACACGGTCTATGTGGAATCACGGACATGTGAAGTTAACATAGAATAACATTGGTCTCTGTATGTCCGTGCCACCGGCATATGTCAGCACGGACTTCACACATGGTGGAGGCACCAATGTGTGAAAGAGGCCTAACTAAGACACATTGATCAGGCACCTCCCAATAGGAGAGGATGCCTTAAATAGTCTGTACCTCTCAGCCATACACTGAGAGGCACTTGTGGATTAGGGCTTGCTGGACCTTAAAGACAAGTGGGTGTAGCATGGCTGCACCCTAAGCGCACTCTCAGATACCCTGCCGCGCCTATAGTGCGTCAGGAGCCAGGGTGAGTGGGGACTCCACATGGTGAGCCTGTCGGCGTCCCTGACAGTGTAATAGACTGTTACTGAAGTCTATGGAGGCAAAGTCGCATGTGGCTTGTGCATAAAAACCCAAGGCTGAATGTATGCAGCATGGTGTATAACGGGTTCCCACCAACCCAACTGTGATGAATTAGATGCAATATGACATAGACTTTATGTTGCCGTGTAGGCGGCTTAGCAGCTCCCGCCGGTGAGTTTGGGCGCATATGTGACCATCTTTCCACCAGCAGGGTCTCCTGCCCTAATGGTAATATAGCAGTATTATTTATTAGTTTTACTGTGAACTTAGTTTTGCATTCCCCATGTGCAATATCAGGACAAACCAAGCTTTTTTTAAAGTTTTTATTAGTTTCATAAAATTTCAAAGAAACTTTTTTTACAGAAAGAAACCTTGAAATGAACATGACAGAATGAGTGGTAAATCGTTATTGTCAACCTTCCACATTATTGCATTTACATTACACAAATGTGAATTGTGGTTATTTTTCTCTTATAATCAATACCAAGAAAAGGTGTCCGTATATAATATCACACAATAAATTATGGATACGAGAGTCCTAAAGAAACATTTATGTACAATAATGACCATGAAAATTATTATTGCTCTTACCTATTTTTCCAAAATTGAATAAACTGAATTATCCACAGAGATTTTTTGCAATAAATACTGAACACATTTCTGTGTGTTTGGATGTAGAATGCGATTAACAAAGCAGAAGATATAAAATTTAGCACGGTGACATAAAGTATTATTATTCTGGTGGTCATTGTACAAAATTAGTGATCATAACCAAGAACACTAGTGGTTTTATAGATAAAATAGACATAGAGGTACATCACATACTAGGAAATATTCACACAATGTCCCGGGGTACAGGTATAGTAGGGTCAATCGATTACATATTATCACCAGGGATTCCACAAGTTGTTACATTCCGTGGACTGACCAGCTTACACGGGCCAGTCCTGACAAGGTAGATCTACAGATCGGTGGGCGTCCCTATCAACTTATTGTTCCCCGAGGAGACGGGTAACTAAGAAGTGCCAAGAAGCAAAAGATGTAGCGTAATTGTTTGTAAGCCAAGTATCCCCTACTGCAGGGGTCCCCAACCTGTGGCTCACGGACCCCTGATGTGTGGCTCGTGTCCATCTTCCAGCTTGGTGCATAAGCCAACAGCTATGAAGAGCAGGTCTACAGATGGTGACTTTAGTGAGTAGCTCCACATAGTAGAGCAGATCTGAATGGGGTAGGGTAGGAACCCCTGGATGTAACTAGACAGCCTCCGTGTGATTTCTATGGAAAAGCTTTGGCTGTCATTATACTGGTAATGGGGACTATGGGTGTCGCTACCATTAGGTGGGTGAGAGCTGGATTTGGCTAAACCCCCTCCCAGGGCTGGTTGTGGCTCTTAAGACCATATTTAAACAAATAATATAAACATACCTCCAGAACTAGTCATAAAGGAAGCGGAAGTTACCTGCGAAACGGTGACCGTCACTTCAGCACCTCCCTCCCTGCACCCCTGGACGTGGTTTAATAAAGTCGGTTTGCAACCAGGAAACATGAGTGCCGCCATCCTCTTTTCTTATGGATTCCTCCAGAACTATAATCATCCTTTTTGCGTCCTCTATTAGCTGTGCAAATGAGCTTCCGTCACAATGGAAGAAAACTGTACTTTTAGGAACTCTAGGGACAGCTTTCTGCAGATGGGCATCTCTGGTCTCCTGAAATCTGGGATCATGGTTCAAGTCTTTTTGATGGTTTACATAGAGATGGCTGCACTCTGTAATGCCAAGGCATGCAAAGCTAGAGTATAAGAATTTATGACTGCATTGTTGCTAATATATGAAAATAAAATGGAGACACTTAGCATATAAGATGGCCATTTCTATATCCTCCCAGTAGCCACGTTGAGGCATGTCTCCTTACTGGATATGTTCAGTTACACACCTGTTTACACTGCATTAGCAGGGTCCTACTTTGACTTAGTGTAGGTATCCAGTAAGGAGACATGTATTGACATGGCTACTGGGAGGATATAGAAATGGTCATCTTTATATGCTCAGTGTCTCATTTTTATTTTATATATTTTCCTAACAATAATGCAGTTGTATATTCTTATATTCTTGGTTTGCATGTTAGGCCGGTTTCACATTAGCGTTGGATCTGCATGCGTGTGAAGCCATAGCGTGAGGCGCATGGCCGAACACAGCCATCCTGATGCAAACACAGCATAAATACTCCGGATGCGCGCAGCTTGAAAATTGTAAAGGAATACAATAGAATGTGGTCGCTCCCATAGGAAACCATTATGCAGTCGGGAGGAGAGAGAGAGATTGTCTGCACTGGCATCCCGGATGGCTATGCGTCTACATAGGATTTAATGTATGGAAAGTGCGCTTCAGCAGGCTTGCGTATAAAGCAAGCACCCTGGAACGCACAATAATGCAACATGTTGCGTCATCAACATCCTGTGAAAAAACGCACTCGTACAACGCACAGCTTGAATTTACACTGCTGATGTACCGTACTATGAGAAATATAGGAAGGGAGAGATAGCAGATGAAGCTGGGATGAAGAGAGAAGGGGTGAGAAGTGCTAATGAGCTATAAGGAACAAAGAGAAAACCTGGAAAGATGTGGCAGATACAGCAAAACTCAAGACAATGACATTTGGGGAAGTCAGAGTACTGATATAATTACAGAAGCTGTCAGCAAGTGACAATAATAATAGACTCATTGAGGAAATAAAGGTCCAGGTATTGAAAAATGTCAGCACCTTCTACTAAGGAGAGAGATGGCAGACACAGCAAAATTAAGGAGGGTGACAGTAGGGGAAATCAGAGTACTGATATAATTACAGAAAGTAGCAGGCAAGTGAAAATAACAAGAGAATCATTGAGGAAATAAAGGTCCAGGTATTGAAAAATGTCAGCACCTTCTACTAAGGAGAGAGATGGCAGACACAGCAAAATTAAGGAGGGTGACAGTAGGGGAAATCAGAGTACTGATATAATTACAGAAAGTAGCAGGCAAGTGAAAATAACAAGAGAATCATTGAGGAAATAAAGGTCCAGGTATTGAAAAATGTCAGCACCTTCTACTAAGGAGAGAGGTGGCAGACACAGCAAAATTAAGGAGGGTGACAGTAGGGGAAGTCAGAGTACTGATATAATTATAGAAACTAGCAGGCAAGTGAAAATAACAAGAGAATCATTGAGGAAATATAGGTCCAGGTATTGAAAAATGTCAGCACCTTCTACTAAGGAGAGAGGTGGCAGACACAGCAAAATTAAGGAAGGTGACAGTAGGGGAAGTCAGAGTACTGATATAATTATATCAGTACTCTGATTTCCCCTCCTGTCACCCTCCTTAATTACTATTACAGAAACTAGCAGGTAAGTGAAAATAACAAGAGAATCATTGAGTAAATATAGGTCCAGGCCTAAAAAGTTTAGCACCTTCTTCTAAGGAGAGAGGTGGCAGACACAGCAAAATTAAGGAGGGTGACAGTAGGGGAAGTCAGAGTACTGATATAATTACAGAAACTAGCAGGCAAGTGAAAATAACAAGAGAATCATTGTGGAAATATAGGTCCAGGTAGTGAAAAATGTCAGCACCTTCTACTAAGGAGAGAGATGGCAGACACAGCAAAATTTAGGAGGGTGACAGTAGGGGAAGTCAGAGTACTGATATAATTACATAAACAAGCAGGCAAGTGAAAATAACAAGAGAATCATTAATAAAAAGTTCAATATCTTCTACTATGTGTCGTGGTGATCTCTCCACAGCGAGGAGGTTGTCACATTGTCTTTATAAGAGCCAGCAGAGAGAGCAGGCTTGTAAGGACACAGCAACACTTCCCGTAATCCATCCTGCTTGTCTGTAACTATGGAGCAATCAGTCTCGACAACAGGCAGTGAACACCAAATTGCAAGGAAGGTGCCTAAAGGCCGTAGCTTTAGGGCAATTTTTCATCCACGAAACAACAGTTTTGATAAATAAAGTATATTACATGTTTGATACTGGCTATATTGTCAACCTAATAAACATCATTTTGTAACCATTTAATAAATATATTTTTTGGAACCAAAGCGGAGATGTAGCATAATGACATACTCGGCTTCCTTTTACTATACAAAAGGAAAAATGCAATATTCCACTTGTGCAAACTATAATGAGTGGTTTGCATTAGACCATATTTATAAATATACGTATAATCACATTTTTTTTGCATACAGTTATCACTGTAAACCAGTACAGAAAAAATATTCTATCTATTGTATTTTATTGATAGACTGTGTATCATATACTGTATTCTACTAGTAATAGTTTTATAGTACGGCTTTTCTATTAACTTACATGTCCATATTTTTTACTATCTATTGTATAATAAATGGAGATCTATCTGAAGATTTCTGTAGAAAAATATAAATTGCAAAAATGAGGTCTATGAAAAATAGAAATGTGCCCGCTTAAGAAAATGTATTAGTTAGGACAGATCGGCATTCTATTGTTCTATTTTATTGGGGGTTTCCAGGGTTTGGAATAAAAGTTTTCTTTATGAGTGTTGAGTGAGCGCTACAAGGCTCCAGTGCTCCGTACTCGACATGAGGACGTCAGACGCTCAGACGATTATAACTGAAGTCAATGGGAAACTTGAGCATGTTTCTAAAGAGTCTCCTTGAAAAATGCCCTAGTTCCCATTGACTTTAATTATACTTGGTACACGGGTCGAGCTCGTCCGAGCGTCGTTTCGAGTACTGAGCACTCGAGCTTTGAATGCTTGCTCATCACTATTCTTTATAAGTGGAAACAGCGCCACACTTGTCAATGGACTGTGCATGGTATTACAGTTTAGTCTCAATGTCCTGAATAGGGATTAGTCGCAGTTTTGGCCCCGTCACACGGGGCGCGACATGCGACGTAGGGGCGTGGCCTATCGGCGGCGTCATCGCCCCTACGTCGCCTAATGTAAAGGGGCGATGTCGGCGCCGCGGAGTGCTTGGTTTCACAACAGCGCTGTGAAACCAGGCGGCCGATCTGGGGCGATGTGCACACATCGCCCATGTAACGCGTCGCGACCTGTCAGGCGTGGGAGCCATAGGCAACCATTGTACTGCATCGCCGCTGGGGTTTTCAGACACCCCGGCGGCGATGCTGCCTGCCAGCTCTCCGGCGCGGTGCTGGAGATGTCGCCCCGTTTAAATGGGGGACGGCGCGCTGGCGGGGTGCCAAAAAATGTGCGCGCAGCCGCTAGTTGCTGCCGACATCTTCAGCCCCGTCGCCAGGTGTGACGGGCCTTACCAGATACAACCCTTAGGAGTAGTGTGATTTCAGAGTAAAAAAAAAGCAGATAATTTTATTTTTTTCATTCTGGACAACCCCATAGTTCAGTTTTTACCAATGCTGAAGATTAGCAGAAATAACAAATGTGTATAAGAAAATACAATTTATTATATAGATTTGAATGAGTTAAAATGAATAAGTAGAGATTGGTTTCTACTAATATTGCATTGCCTTAAAGGGAACCTGTCAGGTCGCTCTACCCCTTCTCCTATCACTACCTGTCCCTGCACCTTGTTTGCAGATCCCTAACCATCCCTCTCTGACCTAAAGGGGCCCCATAACGATTATGAAAAATGACTTTCATCTAGGAGACGGATAGGCGGGCTCCATGCTCCCCTCCTTGCTGTGTCCGGCTCCAGCGCATGCGCAATGTGTATGCGAAGCCAGGCCATCACGTGATTAGGCGCACAATGCACCCGGCCGGATGAGACATTTGGCCAGGCATTAGAGCAGCAAAAGGGCGGGAAATCCAAAAAGTAGGCGGCAAAGCACCAGGAGCGAGGACGCCCGGTGGAGCGTGCTAGAATGGAGCCCGCCTATCCAGTCTCCTAGTTCAAAGTCATTTTTAATAATCGTTATAGGGCCCCTTTAGTTCAGACAGGGATGGTTAGGGATCAGCTACCCAAGGTGCAGGGACAGCTAGTGATAGGAGAGAGGGGTAGACAGGTTCCCTTTAAGTAGCCCATTCTGTCAAACGTACCTTACAATATAAAAATATCAGGACATACTTTGCATGCATATCACCAACTAGAGCGTGATCATTTACACATATTTACATGTAATTAAATCCAACCTCTATGCTATCGGGCAGCACCGCAGCCAAGAATTTACTCATTTAAAAAGGTGCTTGATCACAACAGTGGAAAGGATGGCACAGAAAGCTACCCATAAACAAATGGACTTGGACATCAGTGAGACCAAGTTGTTATCTTAAAGGGAATCTGTCACCAGGATTTTGCTGTCCCAACTGAGGGAAGCAAAAAGAATCTGCAGAGACCCTGATTCTAGCGATGTGCCACTTACAGTGCATGTAGTCTTGATAAAACACTGCATTATCTGCTGCAGATCTGCTAGTCTTCTCAGTTATAAGCTCCTTCTATCTCTTACTCTGTATTCATGACATAGGGCTATCCCTAACCCCAACCATTGAATGGCAGCTTTCTGTCAATGCAGTGTATATGAAATCTGTCAACTACTAGGAACACGTGTAAAGGATACAACAGCGCTTATAGGGACTATCTTTATAACACACTGCTGTTTTTGTGACTAATGTCACTGCTCACCTGGACTGGTGGTGTGACACATGGTTGCACTCCTGAAGAAGGAGCGAGGACGCGCTCTGAAACACGGTGAATAAAGCACCATTACCCTCTGATCCTTTGTGGATCCTGCGTGGATCGAAAAACACCGTCCCTTTGGATTTACATTGACTGCCACAGTGATGACGTGCCGTGTGGATCCAGCGGTAGCTGTATATACCCATATACTGGTTGTAGGTCTCACAACCAAATCAGTGAGCAGTTACATTTGCAACCTTTTTTCACCTTGTAAAAAAAGAATAAGACTCTATTGCGCTTTTGTTCCCTCATTTCCAGGCACAACCAGTATATAGCACATGAAACGGCCGCCGCATGATCCACAATCCACGTGTACTGTCGTAGCCAAACAGACTCAAAGGAAAATTGTGGATCAGATCCGCGCTGCCGTATGATGAAAGGAACCGAAGGTTTCCCCAATCCTTCTTCAGATGGTTGTTTTCCTGAAGAAGGAGCGTAGGAAATGCGTAGAATGAATGAAGCCACCATTGGTTGATATACTCCAGTGGTTCCTTTCATCATACGGTGGAGCGGATCGTATAAACAAGTTTCCTTTGAGTTCAGCTGCCAACTAAGGTATAGGAAGGCTCATCATTGAGAGAACCCACAGAGCTACAGAAACAGAAGTGCAATCACATCGTTGTGACCTTTCATAAGGTTAACAAGAGAAAAAAGTGATCTTTCACCCAATTAAGTTGCAAGTGGCTAGTGCAGGGGTGGGGAACCCAAGGCCTCGAGGGCCGCCAACAGGTCATGTTTGCAGAATTTCCTTAGTATTGCACAGGGGCTGGAATCCTCACCAGTGCAGGTGATTATAATATCACCGATGTAATACTGAGGAAATCCTTAACACTTGACCAGTTGGCGGCCCTCGAGGTTTGGTGTTCCCCACTCCTGGCCTTGCGGACGCTCCTGAACATGGAAAGTGCTCGGACTCTGTATTCCGGGCAGGCATCTAGGCACAACGCCAACTGCTCTGGGTGACACTATCTTCATGAAAGATGAGAGTACTCCCAGCAGACAGAGTACTGTTCATTAGAGATAAGTGAATGTTATTCTACTCGAATTTTACCAAAATATCTCAGATTACAGTAGCCCATTGGAGTTGCAGTGTGTAACAGAAATGGGATACAGTTTATATGGCTACATTAACAACATTAACTTATGTAAATTGCCACTTTAGAGAGGAAAGAGACTAGAACTCTACCGCCACCTATTAGAAATAGCCACTAAAAGTCAATATTGACTTTTAGAATTGCTACTTACAATAGGTGGCACCAGAGTTCTAGTCTCTTTCTCTTTGAAGAGGCAATTTGCATATTACATTTCCCAGAGGAGCACTGTGACATTTAAGTCTCCGTCTACTGACATGTCCCTCTACTCAAGGAGAAACGTACTCCTTAGATCCCCGTCATTAATCTAGGAAAATGGACTTGGTCAGATGCCTTTGAAAATGTTGATGTCGCACCGATGAAAATCATCGGAACCCAAAAATTACACTACAAAGATATATTATGAAATAAACCCTAACAAAATGTTTGTGACGTATTATAGTGTTAGTCGCAAACTCATGTGGGCGTCCTCCTGGGTTGTGTGTCAATAACATCTTAAAGGGACATTTCATCGTGAAATTCCCCTTTAAATACAAACTGCAGATTCCACATATAGCACTTTACACAAATGTATTATGTTAGAGCCAATACCTGGTGGTGAGTTTGTTCCTCGTTGCAGGTCTTCATGGGTCATCCCCTACAGTATGGGGAAAGTCTATAGGTGGATTCAACCAAACCTGGAGTTCCGATGCGTTGTGCATCTATCATAGTAACAGTAAGTCCGTTATTCAGGCATTATATGTATTTATGGCTTTGTTCAAGGGTCGTTGCTTTCCAGGTGGCGGTAAGCTCACCCTTAAGTGTTGTAGTTCCTGTAAATAGTCTACCCTCTGTCTATAAGATAGCTGTATTTAATAAATGTCAGTAGTATAGCTTGTGCGGCAAAGCATATCACTGTTTGGCAAATAACACTTAAAAGCAATAATAACGTATATTTTTTGCTATTCACAATCTCTGTTACCAACCTCTGGAGTTAAGATCATAAAACGATACATCCCCGCAGCAGTCATCAGTCAACACACTGCGGGAAATGTTCCGAGAGTCGTAGAAATGAGGAGGTACCATGCACAATATCTACACAAGAGGTTTGGTATATTGATACAGTTAACAAATGTCCCCCCCCCCCATTGTTTTGTTCTTTTGCACTTGGTGATCATCAGCTTCTTAATTTCTCCGTAATTGATGCCACATGGACACCGGTTTTCTTAGTGTGGCCAACATTTGGTTCCAGTGAGTCATGCCCATTCCGCTAACTGAGGGACCAATGATTACATGTCCAACGTTCTCCGCTCTCCCATCATCACAGCACTCCGCCACTGTAATCCTCAGAGATAGGTCCTAAAACGACATGAGGGCAACAGGTTTAATCTTATTTTACTTATCTTAATTATCTTAACTAGGGATGGGCGAACAACTTGTTTTTATCCGGGTTAATGTTTTCGGGGTTGCCTTGTTAAAGCACTCAAAAAGTTAATACACCTGATATACATACCACATTCTCTCTTCCTGGTGTGACGCACACTGCGTCACTTCCGGGCTGTCCCTTATCTTTTGGGTGTATGTGATTGGCTGTTGGAGCCGGGCACATGACTATTGCCCGGAAGCGATGCAGTGTCACTGCACAGCTGAACGAATAACGCGGATCCGGTAAGTGTAATGAGGGCGATTATCAACTCTTTACTTGCTTTAAGGGTACCATCCCACCTGGAGACGTCGCTGGAGATATTTACATGCGGTTGATACCTCCGGTGATGTTACAGGCGCCATCGCCGCTGGGGTTTCCAAAAACCCCAGCGGCGATCCTGTAACATGGGAGCCTATGGGTCCCATCGCCTGTAACATTGCCGTCCCCATGTTACATGGGCGATGTGTACAAGTGCTCGCCTGGTTACAGAGCACTGCTGGGAAACCTGGCGACCACTCTAAGGCGTCGACATCGCCTCTTTACATTAGGCGACGCATCGGCAATGTCGACGGCGATAGTCCACGCCCCTGCGTCGCCTATGAAATTGCCGCCGATATGGCCAGGTGTGACGGTACCCTAACAGAGCAACACCAGTCACGAACTCAGGGAAAAACAAACAGTTTGCCCATCCCTAACCTTAATGCTTCAAAAACACAGTATAAAATAATACTTTGCAAATATTAAAAATATCTTTGTATATACAGCTTAATGGAGAATCACTGTGGAACATATGATAGAAATATATTTTGCAATGTCCAAAAGCTGAGCCTCAGCCTCAGAGACAGAGTGGTGTGCATGTTCTTTTACAATGGGTTCCAATGGTAGACAGATATCAAGGCGTCTATCCTGACTGTGGTCATTGTCAGACATATTTGTCCAATAATGATCAGAATCGCAGTGTGTCCCTCGCCTTAGAGTGGTTACATCAAGTATAACAAAGTTCTTTTTCTTTCATGCAGAAGAGAGATCGTCTTAGAGGATTTGTTTTCTGCACCAACCACTCCGTGTCCTATTTAGCATTCAGAGCGCTGCAGACCAGCACACAAGGTCATTTTTCGATACTCTATAAAAGTCTTTCTTGCACTATTAACACTTTATCAGAAAAGAATCAGTAACCTGACTCGAAGTAAAGCAAGTAGTTAGAAGAATGGATTTCCACCAAAAATAAGAAAAGCAATACTGGTAAATAGAAATGATCAAGATGTCTCCTCTCAAAACACTTCAATCCATTGGTGTATCCAATATCTGAGATACCTGCTACTGCCACCATGACGAGTCCACATGCCGGGCATCTATTCACATGAAAATGGTAAACTGCATATTCTGAATGGTACATCACCATTCATATTGGAAGATGAACATTGTGACCCTCCACATTACACCTACCGGAGCTTTTCTACCCTCCATCATTCACATCCATAGACATTAATATGGGTTGATCTCTTTGCAGATATAACACCTTATCTCTTTGGGAAGATTTCTACAAGATGATGGAGGTGTGTGAAGACGTTTTGCTCCTTTATCAGAAGAAGCATTTGTGGGGTCAGACACCGATGTTTGACGAGACGTCTGGGCCAATTAGGGTCTAATTCATTAGGAACAGCGTTGTTCAGTAGATGTGCTGGACACAGATGCTCCTGAGTCATGATGAAGCATATGTCTGTTACTGAGTCAGGAGCATGGGGCAAGTGGTGTGCACCTCTATGTGCGCCTTGCTACAAATCGTACTCCAGTTCTGTCTGGGAGAAGATCCGTGGCGTAGAGAACATATTAATTTGAAGAGTGATGGAAGCCACACCCCAACTGACACATTGTTGACGCTGGGCAAAAATGGCATGAGGACGTCAAAAGTCACAAAATTTTTAGCTCACCTTGAGTTTCGCCAAAATTATGCAACTTTTAAAATTTTGATGACTCGGACCCCTAATCTCTTTTCTTGTTTATCCCAAAGGTGTATGGTGGGGGTTGCTGTCAGATTCAAACAGTCAAGGTCTTCTATACCACACTCCTCCAACCATGTGTTCATGGACCTAGCGCACTGGGCACAGTTATGGGAAACAGAAAAAGGCATTTCCAAAACTGTTCCAATAAAGATGGAAGCTACAATTGTCCACAATGTCTTGTATACTGAAGTATTTTCCCTTTACTAGAACTACCAGGGTCAAGATCGACCCCAGAAAAATAAGTCCACAGCAGCATTGTTCCTCTACCAATCTGTACAGTGGCCAGGTAAAATGTCCGTTGCACCTAGCAGATGGCTGCCAGCTCCACTGGTAGGCAACACAAGTGTAAGTACACCGGGGCTCAATCCCCTGCAACCCAAGCATGGGGCGGCTGTGGCGCCTGCGTCCAGCCATGCTGACAAGGAAGAGATTGGTGGCATTCATGGACACAAGGTTACCAACAGGACGTCAGCCACCAGGTCTAAGTGAAGCAAGGTGTCAGAGCTCAGCCTGTTGGTCACGCCCAACTATTAGATCAGGCGGGCTGCACCGCACCTTGTATATGCATCACAAATGACCAACGCCCCCCAGGGGCTCAGCCACATACTGCAAAAGATAAAAAGGTGCAATAAACACTAATGATAAAGATGTGAGGTGTTAGTGGATATTTGGCCAAATACGTAAGCTCGTAAACACACGTCAAGGGCCCTCACGCTTACGAGTCCTAACCATATGCCTGACCATATATTTGTTTGCTGGGAAAGCCACCAAACATTGAGAAAAATCTGGCAGCCCTCTGCTAGGTGCAACGGATATTTTACCTGGCTAAATTTCGGTGAGTTTTTTTTTTTTATAGTATTATGTCCTACTTCGTGATTTTTCTCAATGGTCAACTTGAGGAGATGAGACCAGATAAAAGCAGTATAAGTGGTCACCAACCATTATTTGTGATGCATTTGAGACTAGTGGAGCAGATAGGCTATGTCTAGATGATGTTGACTAGGGATCATGATAGTGTGGCACCCCACATGGTCAGGTGTCACAGTGGGGTATTGCACCCGTCAAAGTGGTGTAATTTTCCCCAGCTGCAAGTGGATCCTAGGCTGGTGGGTGGGACCCATTCCTGCACTCCCACATTAGAATAGGGGTGAGAGGTTACCCCAAGGGAGGGAGGTATAGTCACCTCTAAGGGGGAACAGAGAGAGAACACAGAGTCGGGACAGAAGGAGTCAAGGAGGAGTGTGGAATGAGGCAGAAGTTCTAAAGGTTTACGTCACACGCGGCAATATTGCATGCAATTTCACTGGCAATTTGCTGGTTGCAGTGAAATCATGGACACATTGTTCTATTTTGTTGCTGTGTACAAATGTAACAATGTGTCCATGATTTCACTGCAACCAGCAAATTGCTAGTGAAATTGCCTAGCAATATTGCCGCGTGTGATGCAATATTTACCGGACAGCTCTACGCTGACCGGAGGGAAGATGAGAGAGGATCCTGAGGGGGTCCTGAGAGAGGGTGCCTGACGCGTGAGTCTGGGCCCTAGAGATAAAGGGGGAACCCCAGCGTGGAGCGACCATACTCCAGGGAATTCCCCAGTCCACCATGGGAACGCCGCACACCGAGGAAATGGCCAGCATCCACCTCTGAATGTCGTCAACCGGCTGCTGTAGTCTGTTCACCGGCTGCGGCAACCTGCCAGATGGAGCGGTCTGCCTGCTTCCTCACCACTAGTGAGGGGAGCCCCAAGTCTACCTTCAAGGAGCCATTGGCTATAGACTCATCCTAGGTGGGGAAGAAAGGACACGGGTTCGTGAACTAAGGTAATACCACAGGTACCACCATACCACCTGGCATCCACTTGCAGCCACCCGTAGAGCTACCTGTTTCATTACAACTTTTTGCTGAACTGTGAACTTGTATGCTGATGACTGTTTACAGTAAAGTACCTGGGAGAGAGTGACTTTGCCTCCGTGTCTTTGTGCTGCAGAACTCAACCTGTTTGCTTACAGGAATGCTGCCCCGGAGGACCAGCTCTACCTGTAGGGAGCTTTACTACCCTTGCCGCAATACCATCGCCCTCGGAAGAACTGTGGCGGCACTGGTGACCCATACCAGACACTACAGGTGGCGTCACGAGACAACAACAAACTCTTATTTCCCTGTATATAACCCCTTATTGAAGTGTCACCCAGGCCACGGGCTCTGGAGCTGCCACCCGTGACATCACCGTGAAACACCTACCGAGCTTGATACCCGAGTACCCAAGGCCTGGGGCTCGACAATAGACCGCCCTAAAAAGATGTGTTTTTAGGGATCGCCTGAAACTATGCAAGTTGTGGATACACCTAATTTCTTGGGGTAGAGCATTCCAGAGAATTGGTGCAGCTCGGAAGAAGTCTTGGAGCCGGGAGTGGGAGGTTCGGACTAATGCAAAAGTAAGTCGAAAGTCACTTCCAGAGCGAAGAGAACGGGTAGGATGATAGACAGATGAGGGAGGAGATGTATGGGGGTGCTGCATTGTGAAGAGCTTTGTGGGCAAGAACAAGCAGTTTAAATTGGATCTTATAGTGTATAGGCAGCCAGTGCAATGACTGGCATAGAGCAGAAGAGTCTGAGTAACCGGTTAGCTAGATAGGTGATCCTGGCTGCTGCATTAAGGATGGACTGGAGAAGGGAGAGTCTAGTGAGGGGGAGAGACAACTAAAAGAGAATTACAATAGTCAAGGCGGGAGTGAATCAGGGCCACAGTGAGGGTTTCTGTGGTTTTCAGAGTGAGAAAGGGGTGAAATTCTAGAGCTTTCTTCAGGTGCAAGCAGCAAGAGCGGGCGAGAGATTGTATATATGGGGTGAAGGAAAGATCATAGTCAAACATAACACCCAGACAGCGAGCCTGCTGACTAGGTGTTATCGTGGAGCCGCACACTGAGAGAGATGTCATATTTAGAGAGGTTAGTGGAGGGCGGGAGCAGAAGAAGTTCAGTTTTGGTAAGGTTGAGTTTCAGGTAGAGAGCGGACATGATATTGGAAACTGAGTCATTGGTGTTCTTTATTAGAGCAGGCGTAAGGTCAGGGGTAGAAGTGTATAGTTGTGTGCCATCAGTATAAAGATGGTACTGAAATCAAAATCTGCTGATGGTCTGTCCAATCGGGGCCGTGTAGAGAGAGAAGAGAAGAGGTACAAGGATTGAACCCTGAGGGACCCCAATAGTGAGAGGAAGAGGGGAGGAAGTGGAGCCAGCAAATGATACACTGAAAGATGGGAAGAGAGCCAGGAGAGAGCCGTGTCCTTGATGCCGATGGAGTGCAGCATAGAGATAGGAGATGGTGGTCAACATTGTCAAAGGCTGCAGAGAGATCAAGAAGGATAAGCAGAGAGTGGTCACCATTACGTTTTGCTGTCAGAAGATCGTTGGTCACTTTGGTTAGAGCAGTTTCTATAGAATGTAGGGGGCGGAAACCAGAATGTAAAAGGTCTAGAAGAGAGTGAGTGGAGAGGTAGTCAGTGAGGCGGGAGTACACCAGACGCTCCAGGAGTTTAGATATGAAGGGGAGATTGGAGACTGGTCTGTAGTTATTTGTGCAGGATGGGTCGAGAGAAGTTTTCTTTAATAATGGAGTAATGATCGAGTGTTTGAAGGAGGAGGGGAAGATGCCAGATGAGAGGAAGAGATTGAAGATTTTGGTTAAGTGAGTGGTGACCGCTGGAGAGAAAGACTGGAGTAGGGGATGGGGTCAGCAGTGCATGTGGTGGGACAAGAGGAAGAGAGGAGCCTGGAGACGTCTTCTTCTGTGACTGGGTCAAAAGTGGAGAGTGAGGAAATGTGGAGAGAGGTAGAGGTGACAGCGATTTGAGGTTGAAAGTTGATTTCCTGGCAGATGTTTTCTATTTTCTCTCTGAAGTAAAAAGCCAGATCATCAGCACAAAGGTCAGTGATGGGGGCCTGCACTTTAGGACTGAGGAGAGAGTGAATAGTGTCAAAGAGTTTTTTTGGGTTGTTGGATAGTGAGGAGACCGGGGTGGTGAAGTTGGTTTGTTTGGCAAGGTGAAGGGCGGAGTTGTAAGTTCTCAGCATAAATTTATAGTGAATGAAGTTTTCTGGTGAGCGAGTTTTCCACCATAGGCGTTCGGCACTCCTAGAGCATCGCTGGAGGAATCGAGTTTGTGATGTGAGCCAGGGCTGTTTCACTCTGTGTTTGGAGGTTCTGTGGGTGAGAGGTGCTACTTGGTCCAGGATGCTTCTGAGAGAGTCATTGTAGTGATTTACTGCCAGATCAGGACAGGAGAATGAGGAGATTGGGGACAGTGATGAGAGAAGAGAGTCTGTGAGTGTATAAGGGTTAATGGCCTGTAGATTTCTGAATATGTGATAGGTTGGACTGTGCTGTGGTGGACGAGGGTTTGTGAGCGTGAAGGAGAGAATGTTGTGGTCCAAGAGGGGAAGAGGTGAATTATCTAAGGAGGAGGTTTGGCAGAGTCGGGAAAAGATCAGGTCAAGGGTGTTACCATCCTTGTGTGTCTCAGAGGTTGGGAGCTGTGAGAGGCCAAGAGAGGTAGTTAGAGATAGGAGCTGGGATGCAGAAGGGGAGATGGGGCTGTTTATGGGGATGTTGAAGCCTCCAGAATAAGGGTTGGTAATTCTGAGGACATGAAATGCGGCAGCCATGCACAGAGAAATTGTTGAGGAACTGGGTGGGTGACCCTGGGGGGCTATATACCACCGCTACTCTGAGGGGAAGGGGACGGAAGAGCCTAATTGTGTGGACCTCAAAAAGGGGAATGAGAATGATGGGGCTGGAGGGATGACCTGGAAGGTACATTGTCCCCACAGGAGTAAGCCAACTCCACCACCATGTCTGTTCCCAGGACTCGAGGAATGAGAGAAATGTAAGCAGTCATAAGAAAAAGCGGCAGGGGACACTGTGCCAGAGTCCTGGATCCATGTTTCTGTGAGAGCCAGGAGGTTAAGAGAGTTAGTGAGAAAGTACTTAATGAGAGTCCTTGACACTTTTTAGAAACCTTCATATATATTTTACCTCTACTTTTTCCGGGTCGCCTGATATTTTTCATCTCTGTGGGGCCATCGTGTGTTTTTTCTATGAGCGTCTCGATCTGATAGAGCAGCACAGACTACAGGTTCCCACAATCCCCAATTCCACCCAATGTCTGCGGTGGTGTGATCCACGAGGCATCAGCGCGGCAATGTCACCCACAGAGTAAGGACACGCTAAGTCAATATGAAGATGTGAAGTATGGGGATTGAGCACTGGGGGGGGGGTATGGTTTAGGTGCTGTGACACCAAAGATGCATTTTTGCAGACTTCACACTGTCTAGAAGTAACACACAATACCCACATAAACTGGAGGACGAGTCAGGAGACCACCATAATCTTACGTGTCCAAGCATAAGAGACCAACAATGCGACTGCTTGGGTGGAATGCAGAGATACACAAAGTTACTACTGGAAGGCGTATAGGACCTGTCCTGGGTACAATAGAAGTAAATCACTGAACCACTGTTAGCAACTATTGCCTACTATTAATTTTTCTTTCCATTTTGGAGGGGAGGGGGGGGCATTTTATATTAGGAAACTAAATCAGCATGACTGACATGGGGCTGGAGCATTGGGCGGGTAGGCTTCAGATGCTGCAACACATACTTCTTCTAGACTTGACACAGTTTAGAGGTAACCCACAATGACCACATAACTTGGACAAAAAGTCAGGCGACCACTATTGTCTCCCGTGGCCAAACTAAACCGGCATGTGGTCACTTGTAAGTCACTGTCAAAATGAGGCAATTATTATGGTTCCAAGTTCTCCTGCCATCTTGGTTCAGCTTCTGCCATGATTTTGCTTAGGTTCACAGGTGACCGAACATTGGCATGGTGCTCTTTCCTACTACTGATTAATACAGATGGATGTAAGGAGATTCAGAGGCTTTCATTCCAGCGATCACAGATTACTGATAACCAATGGACTGTAGTTCCATGAATCCATTCTCCCATCTCTACCGATTCATGTTTTGCATCATTAAAGAATTTTCTCAAAATTTGAATTAATCATCAGATGACAGTGGAGCTATCAATATTTGGAAGCCAAACTCTAATATGTGACCGGAAACAGAATATTAGTTCTAAATTGTCCTTAATAACGTATTGATGGCCAACTTTGCTACGACTCTACATGTTACTACAGCTGACTTGTCACATATTAAATATGAATCCATGCAGGGGCGGACCTAGCGTGGTGCAGCTGGTTCAGCTGCATCAGGGCCCCAACCGGCTAGGGGGCCCCTCAAGCTTGCAGGGGGGCCCCCAGCTGACCCCCGTAACCCGATGTCAAAGGAGAGGCGGGTCAGGCAAGGGTCCCTTGCCTGATCCCGCCCTCCTCCTCTGCCCCTCTGCCACACCCTGCATGCACTCGGCGTGGCTCAGCAGGTAGGAGAGCCACATTTCCAATAACGGCACCTCGCCGACGGGGCTGACAGCACCCCCCGCCCCCCGGTCCTCCCAATGGCCGCCAGCACCAAAACGCTCCTCACCGTGGTTGCACCAGGGTCCGCCACTGAATCCATGTCAGCACATTTGTCGTCACTCACCTGCAGGACTATGGCTGGTACGGAGAATATCATGGCTTCATTAAACACCGGATTTCGGTCATCTCTTTTCACGGCCGTCTTTTTCTTGCTGATCTTCCTTCCATCTTGCAGTAGGTAGACTTTCACAAACGGGTCTGTGAAATCAATGAAACAGAACTGTCTTTCCAGTCTTAACCACAGAACTCTTTGGCTTTTACCGTCCATTATATCTGAGCCTTCATTCTGGGGTCCCGGCAGGTTAGAGAATATTTGCTTTTCTCTTTTTTAACATAAGATAAAGATAAACGGCCGTCCTGACACCGCTGTAATTCTTACGGATACAAAGCTCCTTTTTGCTCATTGATATTACAGAGGTGGCACGTTAATATGCCAGGAGCAAAACTGTGAAATATCTGCTGACCAAACGTCTTCTGCAAGGTGATGAATACCCAAGATTACCTTTGTATGAGGATTTTAGGCCGACATTATTCTTCAATGCTTCAACATTAGGAGTTGATTATTTTTAAAATCACATAATATATCAGAACAAAACACTGCGTCCACATACTAATGTAACCCCAGCGAGTGTCCTACCCGCCGGCTACTTTCCTACGGTTGTATATCTTTCCTAAAAGTTTTGTAACTCCTATTAAAAGTAGAAAGGCTATTCTGTAACGTACTCCATACAACAAGTATGTAAGCTTTTATATATGTAAGTTTTTAAAGGGGTTGAGACAAACCCTTTCTGATTCCACATGTTTTCCCCCAGCTAAAATAAAAGACTCCGTACTCACCTCCTGTGCAGGTCCCGCTCCAGCAGTGTCGGTAATCACGGTTCAGGGCTCACGTGATTTTGTGATGTCACACGAAACCAGTGTCCAATCACCGCCGGCTGCTGTCTTCTCACCATCAGACACAGGAGCTATGAATAGGCAGTTAGCGGCAGCTGTGGCATCCAGGGGCGTAACATCTTTGCCGCGGGCCCAGGTGCAGGAATTTCTCCGGGGCCCCATAGGTGAGGAGCGTGGGTGGGGGAGTCGGGGTGCTACCAGGGATTATCTAAATCGTATTGTGCAAAGTTGATGAATCCTGCTAGCGGGGATTATGACAATCGTATTGTGCCTAGTTGTAGTTGATGAGCGGGAAGGGGGGTGCCAGCGGGAGCTTTTGCGGCATGGGTACATGGTGTGGGACTTGCCTTGTGGTGCCTCCCGCGGCCTCAGCTTCAGCGTCGTTAAGAGGAGAGGAGGGGCGGGCACAGCTGCTGGAAGTGAGGCTTCACTCACTTCCCGTATTCCCTCCCCTCCTCGGGCACACGCGATAGCGGCGGCGGCTGGAGGCACGGGCCCCCCCTCCAGCCGCGACTGCTGCGACCGCGGTAGTTACGCCACTGGTAGCATCATTTCCTGTTGATTAACTCATTTGGTTCGAAGGCGGGGAGAGAGAAGCCAGCAATGATTAGATGCGGGGTTTGGGTGACGTCACAATGTCCCGCGAGCCCTGAACCGCGATTACCGAAAGTGCTAGAATGGGACCTGCACGGGAGGTGAGTACAGAATCAGTGGAATCAGAAGGGAGTGTCCCAGTAGTGGATAACCCCTTGAGGCATGTAAACTTTTATATTACATAGCAGAGTCTGTAATAGCCCTTGATGTCATCATGCCCCCCCCCACCACGCTTAGCGTTTTGCAACTTCGGCCAATTGCTACCCCTCACTGGCTGATATTTTGCAGGGGGCACTGGTTATTATAACTGGCTTGTGCTGCCAGCCTAGGGATGTGCTGGAGAGGTTGTAATATCAGTTGTGCTCAATCAATCTATGCTACAGTGGCTCACGAAAAACAGGCTTGATAAAAAACATGACACCAAATGAAGGATCTGTTTTTTTTTTTTAATTCCTCTACTGGTTCAATTTGAACAATTATTATTTTTGCTCAGTGTGATACTTCAAATAAGGTTATATGATGGTAAGTATCCACTTTGAAGCATTCCGAACTGTGTACAACTACAGAGGGTCGGTTACTTCTTACATAATCCTACAAATAAAAAGAGAAGGGGTAGATGTACAGGGGTAATGCATAGCCACAGGAGTAGATTACACCGGGTATAAAGTCAAGGTCGAAAGTATTGGTACTCTTAAAATTGTTCCAGAAATTAATGTATTTCTCCCAGAAAATTAGTGTATTGTAACAACACAACAAAAACTGAGAAAAAATACAAAATGAACATAATATCACATAAAACTCTAATAATGTGCTGGCCAAAAACTGGTGGTAGCATGTGATGCTCGGTCAAACTCAACTGTGGCAAGTAACAGGTGTGGGCAATATGAAAATCACACCTAAAACCAGATAAAGAGGGAGAAGTTGACTCAATCTTTGCACTGTGTGTCTGTGTGTGCCACAGTAAGCATGGAGAGCAGAAAGAGAGGAGTCTGAGGAGGTGACAATCAAAATTGTGGAAAAACATCAACAATTTTAAGGTTACAAGTCCATCTCCTGAGATCTTGATAGTCCTCTGCCCACAGTATGCAACATAATATGGGAGTTTATAACCCATGGGACTGTAGCTAATCTCCCTGGACGTGCACAAAATAAATTGATGAAAGGATGCAGTGCAGGATAGTTCAGATGGTGGATAAGCAGCTACAGTAAGTTCAAAGGAAATTCAAAATGTCCTGCAGGCTCAGGGGCATCAGTGTCAGCGTCAAGTATCTGTCAATATTTGAATGAAATTAAGTGCTATGGAGGACCCCACTACTGACACAGAGACATAAAAAGCTATACTGCAATTTGCCAAAATGTATGCGAGTAAGCCAAAATCCTTCTGGAAAAGCAGGTGAGACCAAGATAAGACTTTTTGGTAAAGCTCATCATTCTACCATTTACTGGAAATAGAATGAGGCCTACAAAGTATAGAGCACAGTACCTATGGCCAGATATGGTGGAGGTTCAAAGATATTTTGGGGTTGTTAAGCTGCCCCTGGCACTGGGTGTCTTGACTGTTTGCAAGACATCATGGATCTACTGTATATATTATCAAAGGATTCTGGGTGGCAATGTAGAGCTCTGTGTCAGAAAGCTGGGTCATGGGTCTTCCAGCAGGACAATGATCCCAAACATACATCAAGAAGCCCCCAGAAATGGATGGAAAAAAAGTGCTAGAGAGTTCTGAAGTGGCAGCAATGGGACCAGATCTAAATCCCATCGATCACCTGTGGAGAGATCCTAAAATTGCTGTTGGGAGAAGATACCTCAAATATGAGAGACCGGGAGCAGTTTGCAAAAGAAGAATGGTCTAAAATTCCAGCTAAGAGCAGTAAGAAGCTTGTGGATGGTTATAGGAAGCGATTGATTGCAGTTATTGATTCCAATCATATATTAAGTTAATTAAGTGAAATGTTAAGTTAATTTTGTCTGGCTCATTTGTGGGGTTTTCTTTGGAATTATGTCCAATTTGCCTTTACTTATGTTTTTTGTTATGTTGTTCCAATACACACAAAGGAAATAAATATGGCTATGACAAAGCGCGTGTAACTGCAATAATGTTGTGGGGGAAATACTTCATTTTCTGGAATAATGTCAAGGGTGCTAACACTGTCTGCCATGACAGTATTTGTATTCTGCAATGATGATAACACATAGCCCTTGCACTGGAGCAGAACATGCAAAATGATGGGATATTTGTGATCAAGACTATATGTAAAATGTTCTCATCTTGAAGCTTACATGTATTCAATGAGTCTATTTGATCAATTTTGTCCTAAATGTGTTGAAAACAGCTCCAAAAGCTACTAACATATAGTTATTAGGCTGGGGTCACACTACGATTTTTTGAAATCCAACACTGTTCGATAGAAATCGGACAGCATCGGATCCGAATTTGGCCCCGTGTGATTCTATGGGGATCGGACTGATTCGGATGTGCACTAAATGGCATCTGAATAGCGTCCGATCTGATTTTGTCCGATTTCTTTCTGGTGCAAAGATTGGAGACTGCTCTGATTTTTGCATCCCAATCAAAAATTGGAAAAAATCGGATCTGACAGATCAGATGACCAAATCCGATCCGATCCGATTTCTTTAACATGGGGTCCTATGGAGCACGGGTCCGAGGAAACATCTGATGTGTCCTCGGACCCGATTTTAGTGTACTGAGCATGCTCAGTACACTAAAACTGCTCCTAACCATCTAATTTTACTTCCGGAAGTAAAATTAAGTAAGGCAGGGGTTAAAAATAAAGAATATGTATGCTCACCTGTCCACGAGTCCCCCGGCGTCTCCAGCACCTCCTGCCTGTAGGACCTGCCGTGATGTCACAGTCACATGAACGGTTACCGCGGTAACCGGTCATGTGACTGTGACATCACGCGAGATCCTAGGATCAGAAGATACAGTTGGAGACGCCGGGGGACTCGTGGACAGGTGAGAATAAAGGTGTTTTTTTATTTTTTATTCCGGAGGAGAGGGGAGAGGAGGGGGAGTATCGGGGAGAAGTGGGAGTACCGAGGGAGAAGCGGGAGTACCGAGGGAGAAGCGGGAGTACCGGGGAAGAAGAGGGGAGTACCGGGGGAGAAGAGGGGAGTACTGTGGAAGAAGCAGGAGTACCGGGGGAGAAGCAGGAGTACCGGGGGAGAAGAGGGGAGTATCGGGGGAGAAGAGGGGAGTACTGGGGAAGAAGCAGGAGTACCGGGGGAGAAGCAGGAGTACTGGGGGAGAAGAGGGGAGTATCGGGGGAGAAGAGGGGAGTACTGGGGAAGAAGCAGGAGTACCGGGGGAGAAGCAGGAGTACTGGGGGAGAAGAGGGGAGTATCGGGGGAGAAGAGGGGAGTACTGGGGAAGAAGCAGGAGTACCGGGGGAGAAGCAGGAGTACCGGGGGAGAAGAGGGGAGTATCGGGGGAGAAGAGGGAGAGTACTGGGGAAGAAGCAGGAGTACCGGGGGAGAAGCAGGAGTACTGGGGGAGAAGAGGGGAGTATTGGGGGAGAAGAGGGGAGTACCGGGGAAGAAGCAGGAGTACCGGGGGAGAAGCAGGAGTACTGGGGGAGAAGAGGGGAGTATCGGGGGAGAAGAGGGGAGTACTGGGGAAGAAGCAGGAGTACCGGGGGAGAAGCAGGAGTACGGGGGAGAAGAGGGGAGTATCGGGGGAGAAGAGGGGAGTACCAGGGGAGAGCAGGGGAGAACAGGTGACAGGAGGCAGAGAGGAGCGAGATGACAGGAGGAGCCGGCCAAACTGATCCTGCAAAATGTCGGAATCAGATGGATATTTTGCATCCGATTGTAGGGATCAGTCTGGATCTGGATTTATATCGGATAGCGTCGGATTGCAAAAAATCGTAGTGTGAAACCACACTTACAGGTTTAGAGACCTCCTAATTAAGTGCAGTCTTTTCCCATTTCTGAAATCCATTCCAGTCTGTAACATGGACAATGATGAATAGGCATGTGTACCGGCCAGTCTACCAGCGATAAACACTGTATATGGCACAGCACAAGTGCTAGTTATCCATTTGATGAAGTGTTTTTTAATAGAACCCACGTAGACAGGTTGGGTTAGTGCCTCTTTATCTGTGGCCATCTTAAACACTAGAGCGACTCGCAATTAGGAAGAAGATGGTACTAAGTCAATGCTGGTACTCAGAAGACGGACATTATAGAGATGGTCTCCTAGCATGGTCCTACGATCAATGCTGGTACTCAGAAGACAGACATTCTAGAGATGGTCTCCTAGCATGGTCCTACGATCAATGCTGGTACTCAGAAGACAGACATTCTAGAGATGGTCTCCTAGCATGGTCCTACGATCAATGCTGGTACTCAGAAGACGGACATTATAGAGATGGTCTCCTAGCATGGTCCTACGATCAATGCTGGTACTCAGAAGACGGACATTCTAGAGATGGTCTCCTAGCATGGTCCTACAATCAATGCTGGTACTCAGAAGACGGACATTATAGAGATGGTCTCCTAGCATGGTCCTACTATCAATGCTGGTACTCAGAAGACGGACATTCTAGAGATGGTCTCCTAGCATGGTCCTACAATCAATGCTGGTACTCAGAAGACGGACATTATAGAGATGGTCTCCTAGCATGGTCCTACAATCAATGCTGGTACTCAGAAGACGGACATTATAGAGATGGTCTCCTAGCATGGTCCTACGATCAATGCTGGTACTCAGAAGACGGACATTATAGAGATGCATTTTGTTCTGAAAGAATTTGGAATGGGCGGAAGCCATAAGGTCTCCTATCATGGTCCTATGATCTTACCTGCCGTGGTCTTTCCTTCCGTCCACAGTAGGTTCTTTCCTTTGACCACAACCACGGTAAGGCGTTCAGCAGTAGGAAGGTAGCTAAGAGAGAGTAGAATTTCTCCTACAGCATCTGCGGACTACAAAGACACAAATGTGGTTTACATAATAGGTTTTTACATAATTTTATGTTTGCCGATATAAATCCGATACAAAACCAGGCTTGGGACACGAGACAATCTTATGTATCTGCACATGAACAAGAAATTGGCCCTTGTCTTAATCAGGTCTTTGGAGTAGTATACATATATAATCTCAAAGATCCCATGGAGAAAAGGAAAAGATGTGGGGACTTTGTTATTCATTCTATTAAATGATGATTGGATATTTTAGATCTTAACAATTGTGTAAAGCAGGGGCGGGGAACCATGTTTCTGCCGGGGGCCATTTGGAAATTTCTACAATCCTTCAGGGGCCGCACAAAATTATCAATTTAAAATGACCCGTTATATTTGGTTAAACAACTAACTGTGGTGGCTGGGGCGGCTTCTCTTTGGTGTGGCTGATATTAATCATGTTGATTCTCAACTGCTTTTCCAGGTTTGCTAAAGCCCTAGACATAACAAGAGAGGCTGGGAGCATATACCTCACTTGGGGGACTGAGGCTGGGGCATAGAGATCACTGGAGAGGCTGGGAGCATATGCCTCACTGGGGGGACTGAGGCTGGGGCATAGAGATCACTGGAGAGGCTGGGAGCATATACCTCACTGGGGAGGCTGGGGCTGGGGCATAGAGATCACTGGAGAGGCTGGGAACATATACCTCACTGGGGGGACTGAGGCTGGGCATAGAGATCACTGGAGAGGCTGGGAGCATATACCTCACTGGGGAGGCTGGGGCTGGGGCATAGAGATCACTGGAGAGGCTGGGAGCATATACCTCACTGGGGGACTGAGGCTGGGGCATAGAGATCACTGGAGAGGCTGGGAGCATATACCTCACTGGGGAGGCTGAGGCTGGGGCATAGAGACACTGAAGAGCAGAGAGTCGGCAAAACGTGTCTGCCAACCTGAGCACTGCGGTCCCCAGGAATCTGCCTGGGGGGGCCACAAAAAAGTCATTGAGGGCCGCAGTCAGCCCTGGGCCTGAGGTTCCCCACCCCTGGTCTAAAGAAGGACCTCAACTACATTGGAAGTATACCAGGACTTAACTTTATCTTTTCTTGGTATTCTAAAAAAGTTGTCTTGAGTTTATAAGAGGAATTAATTGATTCTTAATATATAGACTAATTTGCATATGTTTACCAAGTCGTCACCAAACAAAATCTCAAAAGAAAGTAAATAAATAAGCGGGAACATCATGTTTTACGATCTTGCTCCGATATAAAAACAAATTGCAATGGATAGAAGCTCCAAGCTATAATTACTGCACAAAAAGTCACAAAATACCTCCACAAAAAATTAATGACATATTCCTCATTTTATAACAATACAATGAACCCATTAGAGCTACAAGATAGTAAACATAGATGTAGAAAGAGAAAGAAAACCTAATATTATAAGGATTTCACTAACTTACTTAACATTCAATTGTAGTTACTTGAAATAACTAAACCTTATTTTATTTAGTTATTGATCGGTTGTTGCAATGTTAAGACTCTTTGTCATTTATTTTCATTACCTTATTTTGCCTCCTTCTTAAACAACGTGCTGAGATTGCCTCTTCTAGAAGCTGCTTTGATCTGCTACTTTATCAAGAATCCATACTTAAACTCTCTTGACAAGCTCCCCCCCTATGGGAGCTCCTTTGCGGCTTCTCTACTCCCCCCTCCAATTCTTAGGCACTCAGAGTATTTGTAACTAGTGCTTGAATAATGTTTAGTTACTTTTTAATTGCCAACATCTATTGTTTAATCACTTAAAGCTTTTTGTAGCCACTGTTCCGTTACAATTGTCAAATGCCAACATAGACAATGTTCCATGTACTTCTACTCAAGATTTAATAATATGAATCCCCCTTAAAGTTAACCTGTCGTGTCATTTTTTTTTTTTGTTCATTAGTAATCAGTTTTTATTTTGTTTTCTTTTGAAATCATTGTATTTATCCCAAAAAATCACTTTAGATAGTTAGATGTTTTCATTAGCTAGCTACCCAAACAGTCATACAGTCATCCGGGTGGTTAGCAGACACGACACTCAACTGCAGCAATTCTGAAATTCATCCAATGCTCTCTACAAGGACCTGTGTGATGTCACGACCATCTGACAGTAATGGGTGGAGCTAAGCACATTGTCTATGCAAGACCTGCTTAGCTCTGCCCATCATGGTCACATGGTCATGACATCACACAGGTCCTTGTAGAGAGCAATAGATGAATTTCAGCATTGCTGCAGTTGAATGCCATGTCTGCTAACTGCCCGGATGACTGTGTTACTGTTTGGGAAGCTAGCTAATGAAAACAACTAAGTACCTAAAGTGCTTTTGTGGCGCCCCAGGGTCCGGTTGCCACAATACTAAACTTGGAAGCAAGGGAAGGTACCCACCTCAGATGAAACACAAACAAACACACAACACCTTGCCAACTGCAGGCCACAAGGGGGAGCTCTAAAGCCTGAGTTCAGGGCAGGTCCCATATAAATTCTGATCTGGGGGATAGGGGGTTCAGTTCCTAGGAGGACTGTAGAAGACACCCTACGGTCGGGAACCCTATCAGGCCCATCCGAGGAAACTGACTAGCCAGTGTGAGTGACCCGTAGGTGAGGGTCTGAGGAAGTGGAGGAGTAGGTGTGGGGAGTGGAGCAGTGCCAGCTCGCCCCAGCACCGAGCGCAGGATGGATACTGAAGTCCGAGGTCGCAAGGAACTTTATGCCCAGTAACCAACACCAGAGGGCGGGTGATTCCAAGTTGCTCGCCCACCATAAGGCCAGGAGACACAGCCGCACTGGAGAGCTCAGGGTGACGCAATGAGAAGAGAGTAAATTAAATAGAGCTCAAGCTCTTGTCATAGGCCAAGACAGACGAGAGAGGAGAGAGTCTTAGCACAGCTTCAAGCAGCCAGGGCCCACAGGGAGTTGCGCAGTAAGGAGGCCTCAGAACTTGCCAGGTGTGCAAAGCCTCAACTTGCTTCCAGGCTCCGGACGCCTAACACCACTTTTGAACTGTGCCCTGGATGAACCTGCTACATACTTCAGTAGAGGTAAAGGAGACTGCTACCCCTGTGTCTGTCGGTTATTTTGTATACTAAGGCTTGCACCCCCAATGAACAATCACCTCCATAGACTATTCAGTTGCCCTGGGGACCCGCTCTTCCCGTGGAGAGCTAAATCACCGCAGCTGCTACTCCCATCATCCCTAGAGGTCTCAACTGCAGCAGCGGCTATACCAGTCGCCATCCATGGGTGGCCACGGGTTCACCTGCGGCATGCCCCATGCAATGACTATGGGGCTTGCAGCAGGTGCGGCAAGTGCGGTATAGTTCCGGTTTCGGCACTTGCCGCAGATGCGGCCACGAAAAAAACCACGGTCAGCAGCGTTTTTTTTCACGGCCGCATCTGCCGCAAGTGTCGAAACTGCACTTGTCGCACCTGCCGCACACTTACCGCAAGCCCCATAGACATTGCATGGGGCTTGCTGCAGGTGAACCGCAAGTGCGGTCGTTATGCGGTAACCGCGGCAGTTGCGTTTTTTTTCATCGCATTTGCCGCGATCAGCGATTACCGCTGATGTGAAAAGGCCCTAACTCAGTCTTATTTCTTCTGGTTAATTTACGGTGACCTTTTACTTGGCAGCCAATCAGAATAGGCAGAGCTTTAATGGTTTGGGTCGGACCAACTGTCTGCCCCAATGATGAGATGAGAGGTAGTTTTCAGACTCCCTCTAAGGATTGTATACACAGCAAGTGACATAAGTATTGAACACATCACCAATTTATAATTAAAGGTGCCATTGATACGAATTTCTCACCAGATGTTGGTAACAACCCATCCAATTGACACAAGCAACTCATAGATGTTCATAATTATATGTAATAATGAGGAATGACACAGAAAAAAGTGTTGGACACAAGAAGAAAGAGGTGCAAAAAGCTATAAAAAGTCACAACACCAGCTGAAATCTATCAATTAGAAAGCAATCCTGCCACTTGGTAAAATATAATATCAGGTGGTTCAACTGATGGCCCACTAAAAGGTGTCGCATTACCAAGGTACCACAAAAGAAACATCTCATGATGGGTAAAACCAGTGAGCTGTTTCAAGACCTTATTGTTGTAAAACATAATCCAGAAGTGGAAAGAACATCATTTTACAATTAACTGGCTACAACTAGGTGTTCCCTGTAAAGTTTAGACAGAGGAGTGAAAGGAATTATCAAAAGACTTGTCCAAGAGCCAAGAATCAGCTGTGGAGAGATGCGTGTTTAAAGTTTGTTCAACAAAATTTAGACAAGACTGCGACAGACTTGGAGAATTTATTCTGGTCAGATGAGACTAAAGTTGAACTGTTTGGATGCCATAATACACACCATGTTTGGTGGCCAAAAGGCACTGCATATCACCCCAAAAACACCAACAGTGAAGATTGGAACATCATGGTGCGGGGCTGTTTTTCAGCATACGTTAATGGCAAACTTCATATAATTGAAGCAAGGATGAATAAACGGATGTACAGAGAAATTCTTGGTAAAAGAATCTGCTGCTATCTACCAGTATGAGTAAGGCCCCCTTCACACCTCGTTTTTCTGGATCCAGGACTGTCTGACGTGAACCAGACAGCCTCAGATCCGGTTTCAGCTCCATAGTATTCCTATGGGGCCGGATGGAGGTTTCCATCTATCCGGGAGGATTCGGGTGTATTTGGATTTTTCTCCCGGACACAAAATTGCTGCTTGCGGCATTTTTGTGTCCAGGGTGAAATATCTGCCCAAATCGGATCCTCCCGGAGCCGGGGCAATTCGGCGCTCCCTAACATGGGAGTCTATGGCGCTGGACTGCCCCGATCCGGGAGGATCCGGCAGGAACCGGAAGCCGGATGCCGGCTGCTGATGTTCAGCATTAGCTACGCTAAACTTCAGCACCAGGGAACTGTCCCCTGTGAAGCGGTTCAGCACCATTTCGCAGGGGACAGCTGCGCTCGGCTGAATCCGGCTACAAACAGGACCAGAGGGCATATTTGCCCTCCGGTTCTGTTTGCAAATCGGTTCTGGGGCTGTCAGGTTCACCTCGGACAACCCTGGACCTGATTGTGCCGAGGTGTGAAGCCAGCCTAAGAAGAAACAAGGGTAGACATTTCACAAGACAATGACCCCAAACACACAACCAAGGAAAGAAAATAAAGCTGCTAGAATGGCCGAGCCGATCACCGGAGCTGAATCCAATAGAAAGTTTATGGAAGAAAATAAAGTTCATAGAAGGATTCATGGGACAAAAGTGGTCAAAACTACATCTAAGCAATGCAGGCGACAAGTTTCTCCATAGCATCTTGGAGCTTCATCACCAACAAAGGTTTTTGTTTAAAGTATTAAATAAATTTCAGTAATTGTGTTCATTACTTTTCCCCTGTGTCATTTCTCATTATTATACATAACTTAATTTATGTACATCTAAGGTGTTATTTCTTTTCCTGTGTGGATTGGATGGGTTGTTGCCGACATCTGGTGCATAATTCATGTCAATAGCATATCTAGAACTATATTTACTTAGAAGATTGGTGACGTGTTCAATACTTATTTCAACTCATGTAAGCTTTAATCAGAGCAGAAGAACTAAAATGCAGCCAAAAGTAAATATGTCTTCAGTAAAGTCTCTCTGTGACCCGTTCAGGTGGAATGACTGATTCCAATTGCTTAATACCACCGTAAACAAATGTATCAAATTATGGACCACGAACCTTGTTGACGTCTTGGAGGTATATCCACGTGTTGAACGGTCGCACAGTCAAATCCAGGTCTGACAGTTTCAATTCTGCTATTCCGGTGCTGACGTTTCTTTCATCCCCGTCTATTGCAAAAATTGAAAACCTCAGGCTGTTTTCTTCTAGTGCGAGAGGATCGAGAGGGATGGAAAACCGCTCATCAAATAGAACGGAATATGCATTTCTCTGTATCTGTCAAAACAAAAATGGTACATGCATATGTTAATAGGAAAGAAAGGCTTAATGGAGATTCTGCTGGAAGAAATACGAGGTTTCCATGGAAGATTCAAATGATTCTGCTTTGTTTTTAAACCTAATGACAATTTATGAAGCTTCGTTTATTCTTCATCAGACTAATGTCCTAGCATGAGATCTAGAATGCGCCTCTCGTTAGGTCAGGTAGCGGGCGCACGCTCCTGTTACTGGGACACGGAACCAGCGGGATCTCCTGGCACCGCAGAGAAAGGATGAGGATGAGAATGGAGCAGCTCACAAATACAATTCTTCACAATCTAAAATGAATGTAACACCGTATTCTGCAGATTATAAAACGCAACCAACAATTTCAGGAAGAAATTAGGAAATAAACATTTAAAAATGGGGTCCGTCCTATAATCCTAGGTCCATTGTATAATTTATCATTTATATATATGCTGCACTCCATCTGCATCAAGGACACAGCTCTCTCCTGGTTCTCTTCCTATCTTTCTGACCGCTCTTTCAGTGTATCATTCTCTGGCTCCACTTCCTCCCCTCTTCCTCTCACTATTGGAGTCCCTCAGGGGTCAGTCTTTGGACCTCTTCTTCCCCTCTTCCTCTCACTATTGGGGTCCCTCAGGGTTCAGTCTTTGGACCTCTTCTTCCCTCTTCCTCTCACTATTGGGGTCCCTCAGGGTTCAATCCTTGGCCCTCTCCTCTTCTCTCTCTACACAGCACCGATCGGACAGACCATCAGCAGATTTGGCTTCCAGTACCATCTCTATGCTGATGACACACAACTATACACTTCAGCCCCTGACCTCACTCCCGCTCTAATAAAGAACACTAATGACTGTCTAACCGCAGTCTCCAATATTATATTGGCTCTCTACCTGAAACTCAACCTTTCCAAAACTGAACTTCTTCTGCTCCCACCCTCTGCCAACCTCCCTAAACCTGACATCTCTCTCTCGGTGTGCGGCACCACGATAACGCCCAGTCAGCAGGCTCGCTGTCTCGGTGTTATGTTGGACGCTGATCTCTCCTTCTCCCCATATATACAATCTCTCACCCGCTCCTGTCGCTTGCGCCTGAAAAATATCTCCAGAATTCGCCCTTTCCTCACCATGAAAACAACTAAAACCCTCACCGTGGCCCTGATCGATTCCCGCCTTGACTACTGTAACTCTCTATTAGCTGGCCTCCCCCACAGTAAGCTTTCCCCTCTCCAGTCCATCCTCAATGCAGCAGCCAGGATCACCTTCCAGCAAACCGTTACTCAGATGTTTCTGCTCTGTGCCGGTCGCTACATTGGCTACCCATACACTATAGAATCCAATTCAAATTGCTCGTTGTCACCCACAAAGCTATTCATGGTGCGGCACCTCCTTACCTCTCTACCCTCATCTCTGTCTACCACCCCACCCGTCCCCTTCGCTCTGAACATGACCTCAGACTAACATCGGCATTAATCCGAACCTCCCATTCCCGACTCCAAGACTTCTCTCGAGCTGCACCAATCCTCTGGAATGCTCTACCCCAAGAAATTAGGACCATCCACAACTTGCATAGCTTTAGACGCTCCCTAAAAACACACCTCTTCAGGGCGGCCTATCCTTCTCCCTAACAGTAGTCATTTAGACATAAGATATTCATTGTTATAAGCCCCTGTACTTTGTGTTCCCATCCCGTCCTAGATTGTAAGCTCCTTCGAGCAGGGTCACCTTTATTTTTTGCCTTATTTATTGTATTTCCTACATTGATTCTATGTTTATTGTATATAACTACTGTTCTGTATTACCTACCATTCTGTATTGTATATTTTTCTTATACGTACCATAGTACTGTAAAGCGCTGCGGAATATGTTGCCGCTATACAAATAAAGTTTTATTACCGTATATTATTATTATTTAAGTGGGAATGGGCGGTGGTGTGGCCGGGTCACAGAACACAGGGTCGGTGGTGGTGGGGGGCGGTGGTGACATGGTAGAATGATGCTGCAGGAGGCCCGAGGCTGTGTGGATGGGATGTACCGGCAGCCACTCGTAGGACTCCATTAATCTTCTGGTAGTTGACATGATGGGCGGCTGCGCAGGCAGCGCAGGTGCAGGTGAAGATCTCCGCTGACCGAGATCTCCATCAGAGCTTACATCGCCTCTGCAGCCATTTTCCTTCCAGAAACAGCGCACACGCAGATGGAGTTCCGGGGTGAAAAAATGTGTGTCCTATGATCCGAAAAATACAGTGTATGTTTGCTACAAAGCAATACCAAGAAGTGGAGATAAGTGCTGACAAGGGTAAAGCTGTATGCTGGCTCCATGGTAGAAGCTCCACAATGTTTCAGAGTATGACTTATCTGAATCTGCTTGGTGACATGATTGCTATCTGAAGGGAGAACACCCCTGTTCATACATTACTTAGGAAGGTATATCAGGAGCAGGATTGTAGTGTGACCACTGAGCCGGTGGCCAAGCCCCCTGCCCATACAGAAGTGTGAGGGGGCATGAATGTAAGATGGTCCTAGAGCCCCAGGGTCCACACCCCCATCACACCTCCTGATCTCACCAGCAGCATGAGGCTGAATCTCTCTATCCACGAAGGGAGGGGTGAGAGCTGAGGAGCAGATGTGAGTTTATAGATTTAAAAGTGATCTATAGATCGTAGAACTTTAGTGCCCGGCTCTGCTTAATCATGTAGCAGTAACGATAGAAATGGAGGGAAGCGCATACACGAGAGGTACCCGGTGGTCTAGTGGGGAACAGGCTAATAAACGAAACGGGGGGGATTTGCCTCTCACCTGATGAGGCTGTGCACCCTTGCACAACCTCGGTGATGTGCGCTGTGTGGGAGGGCACCCAGGTTCCATCGGCTCCGCTCACCGGCCATGTTCTCTGATCCGGATCACGTGTCTTCTCGCCCGGTCGTGTGGTCAAGCGACGTCCTTCACCCAAATGTGGAAGCGTGTGTAGTGCCCCGGCAGCTCCAACCACAGATCCCAGAGAAATGTAGCGAAATTTGAGAGAGCAATTGTGGCCAGATGGGGTTAACCATTGAAATTGTCCCCTTGTCTTGTGAGCACCAGCGCTCCCCATCTCACCACAATCTCTCTCTCAAATCATGTAGGAGGACCAGGGGCAGACCTACCGCAGTGCAGCTGGTTCAGCTGCACCAGGGCCCCGACCGGCTAGGGGGCCCCTCAGGCACCTGTCGGGGGGCCCCTCCACCTCCCTGCAGGGGGGCACGGAGACCGCGATAGTGTGTCAGAGGAGAGGTGCAGCCGCGGGAGGCTCCCTGTTTCCCGTGGCTGATCCTGCCCCTCCTCTTCTCTATACTCCCTGGCCATGCTGGAGACGCGGGAGGCAGCCCATATTCACCAGCACCCAAGCCCCTCACCTTGGACTGCAGCTTGGACACCACCCCCGCTCCTCACTAGCACCCCCCCCACCCCCGCTCCTCACCTGGGACTGCAACTTGGCACACCACCCCCGCTCCTCACTAGCACCCCCCTCCCACCCCGCTCCTCCCCTCACCTGGGACTGCAACTTGGCACACCACCCCCGCTCCTCACTAGCACCCCCCTCCCACCCCGCTCCTCCTCCTCACCTGGGACTGCAACTTGGCACACCACCCCGCTCCTCACTAGCACCCCCCCACCCCCTCCCCCGCTCCTCACCTGGGACTGCAACTTGGCACACCACCCCCGCTCCTCACTAGCACCCCCCTCCCACCCCGCTCCTCCTCCTCACCTGGGACGGAACCAGCTGTACCGGGGCCCACGCAGCTCCAGGTCCGCCACTGAGGAGGACAGTGCAAAAAACGGTATCTCCTGGAGTTCCCCTTTAATCAAACTGCACCGCTTGGATTCAGAGTTTTGCATAAATAAAAACATCTCTGTATGTATATTACGAAATTAATCAGCACAAAATGTGGGGCCTAAGAATGACGTGATAAGAAGGGCAGATTCACTGTAAGAGATGGAGCTCAGCCTCAGGATTTCTCAGCCTTTGTGTTCTTATTTCTCAGCATCTGATGCAGCAAAGGCAGTCAAGCAATGAACATTTCCAAAAGGAACAAATTGATGCAAGTGGGATTTCCTGCGGAGACGGGGGATTATCTGTCATATGTTGCTGGGTTTTCGCTATCCTGCTGCCGCTGCTTAAATCTCACAGGCTCCTGCAGACTTTTTAAGACAAGAAATTGTTGTAGAGGGAATACAGGAGAGAAATGAGGTTAGATGTAATGAGTGCAAGCGTGGAACCCTCTGTAGACGGAGAGCGCCTGTGCTGTGTAATCGCTAATGATGGTGAATTATTATCTAAACACAACATATCAATACGTTTTGTATTTACTCAGTTTCCCAATAAAAATCAGGATGTTCGGAGCAATGAAGCGTCAGTGGAGATCATTAAATATATATTATATATATAATATGTATCCAAGAGTTACCCTAATTAGTGAGTTACTGTCCCACACCACGATATCATCGCGATATCTCCCGATTTGACGTGAGCGCGCACGTTTTTGGCACTCTCCCCAGATCGCTTCGGAGATGTCACACGTAGCGATGTCGTGTACAACCTCTGGTGCTCAGGCGTTCCGGAAATCGCCTGACCAAGACCGGAAGCGATCTTGCCTTTCCACATCGCCACAACCACATCAGCGATGTGGGCGTAGTGTTTGACCGCAGCGAGGAGATAGGCATGTCAGAGTGTGTTTCACCGCACCCCTACCACTCCAATTGGCCTAAACAACTGAGTTACCACCAAGCCACCAATCGCCGCAGACGGGGCATGGAAAACGGGACGCTCAGGCACGCCTACAGGATCTCTGAAATCGCTTTCTACGTCGCTATCGCCGTGTCACACAGCACGACCCACCGAAATCGCAAGGTGGACAACGCCTGATTTTACTGCAGTGCAGTGCAATCAGGCGACGCACCACCAGCGATTTCTCGCCATAGGATCGCCCTGTCACATGCCACAACGCACTTGCGACATGGTTTCGACATCGCAGAATTTGCTAATTTACAGCAGTATCGCGGACGATATCGTGGCGTGTGACGGTACCTTCAGGGATTGTCCACACTTGTAGAATTTGCAAATTGTAAATCCAACATTTAATTACGACGTGATCGGCATAAAAAATTGAAGATTGACATTCTGATATCTGCTGAAGATGTGTTGCGAGCGTTGCAGGAGATCGGCAGGGGGATTAGCGCTATTGCCAGTCAACGGGGCTAATCTCTTTCCTTGTCATACGGAATCTATGGAGATAAGTATACTGCCGCTTATTTCCGTGGCACACTGCTGCCAAAAATCCTTACACCAATTTTCAGAAACCTCATTGAGTTGCAGACAGTCATTGTATCTGATGCAGATTTCGCCACAGAATGGGCACAGAAATGTGTCAAATCCAACATGCAGAGGACTAAATCCCTGGACAAGTGCACAATGTTGTACATACGGTTTGTCCGTCCCGGTACTTATGGATGATTATTATAATTATTAAATTGTAAGTTTTGTGTTTGTCTTCTCAATTTCAGGCACCGGAGTAGAGTTACGGGAAGACTTATATCTGGACAAGACCTAAATAACGACATGCTTATCTTCATGTACATAATATACATTGGAGGAGCATTATAGGACAGGAAGCATATAAGATTTATTTCACTGATGGACACAGACAGTAAAGGGCCCCTATGCAAGAACAATATATGGACCCATCCATGAGCTAATCATAATGTACAATTCCACCTGCTTTGGAGGTAAGAATGGGCCCCTTTACCTCTTGGGCCCTTGTGCGACTGCACCAGCTGCACTAATGATATGTCCGCCATTTAGGGTCCGAAGACCTTTTTAGGAATTGTAATTATTGTGTTAGGTCCCCTGGCACCGCTTCCCAGCTCACCTCTCCCGCGTCGGCATCTCCTGCTCCTCTGCCAACCGGTCGTCCGGCATCCAGGCGTGCTGTGTCTCGGAGCCGTCGCCATGTTCCCTTCCTGTCAGCTGACCGCCAGGTTCGCACATGAGCACATTACTATGGTCGTATTCATGAGCCTAATCAGCGGCGCGCTAGGTGCACTCCTTCCCTGTGACTCTAGGGGCTGGCAAGGTCCACCCTGACACTCCCCTTGACCAATAGCTGCTTTTCCCATGGTATATCAGGCCACCTCCTCTGAAGGGAGGTGCCTGATTATTAAGTCAGTTTGCTTCTGCCTCTGCTGACTGTTGGTCAGGCCTTCCTTGTGCTCTGTGTCCTGGAAGCCTTGCTGTGCTCTTCCCGGTAGCACCATCCCTGCACTCCTAGCTTTGTACCCTGTTACCTGGAATACTTCTCTGTTCCTTAGTATAGGCTAACCTTACGAGCCGCCCCCCTGGTACTAGCTGCTGTGGTATTTAGACCCCCTGGGCTTGCCCCTGACAATACCTGTATAGGGGTTGGGTAAACTAGGATCAGCTCATCCAGGGGAGTTCGGTACCACGGCCCAGTGGGTCCACTCTAGGGTGCCTTCCCCGGAAGCGTGACATATTGCCTTTACATTTACATCTTCATTTTCATGTTAAAAGCTTGTTAGAGGATAGTAACTACATACGTTTGGGCCATATCCATCAGGTTCAGAACTGTCCTCAGGTTGAAGCTTACCACATTACTCCAGAATCTCACAAAGCAGCTGTAGTGCCATCATCTTCCCGCCAAATATGAGTTTAGGTCAAATTTGCCTGGTTAATCCTAGTTTTGAAATACAAGAAAAATCACAACTACAAGCTATTAAGGACACCACTTGTTCAAGACACACACCCACTCACCTATCCAATAGGCCAACAATGAGGTAAGGGCACCCCACAAAGGGTCCCCACATCAAACCACACATTACGCTGCCTCCACTCCCCATGTTACCCGGCCAGGGAGACACCCGCACTGGGCACACCACTAGTACACATGCTTTCCCATGCTCCTGAATGAATCCCTACTTGCACTCTGGCTACAAGGTAACAGCCAAGCTATTTTCTCTCCTCAAGATAGTGGGTTTGTTAGAGCAATGAAAAACAAATTATTACATTTTAGATTTAATATACCTAAAGTACAGAAGAGGTTACAAAAGGTGAAATAACAAAAAGACATACATAAAACAAACAGTCAAATAAAATGGATAAAGAAACCTTACACAACTGGGAAATACACACATAGGGACACATCTGCCGGTCCAACATTGACAGCTACCTATTAATTACTCTGTATATACACTCCATATCTGCTCTTCATCAGATAACCTACCTTCAATTACCTGTGCACATCAGGGGTTACAGGCAGTGGTCCAGGGTACCCCACCATTGATCATTATAACTCAGAACTTATGACACAAGAAATCGAACAGGAAAGGAACGTAAAAGAGACCTAAACATGGCCACCACAGGCAATCCAAAAACTGCCTAAGGCTAGGGTCACACTTCAGGTTTTCATTTTAAAACCTGATCCGGTTTGGAGCTTTGCAAAGGGACAGGGCAGGGTTAATGGTGTGGTTTACTGTAAAAAAAGAAAAGTCACTGCGAACATGTACCTGTCCTTCTATCCTGCTGTCACAATGACTATGGGATAACGGGGACCCAGGGCGCCTGATATGTCCCTCAAACTAGGGGTTACCTGTGGAATCCCTATCTCAGGGGTACTCCTAATGGTGGGGAGTCCTGGGTCTGCTTACTTGGCCCTGCTCCTGATTAGTTCGGATCTGATTCCCCCCTCTCCCCCGAAGCTGGGGTGTAATGAAACCCACAGATAAGGGAAAACCAAAACTCTGTCAGTACGCACAATCAAAGGTAAAGACAATAAAAACAGGAAAGGAACTACAGAACCGGGAAGAACTACATCAACCACACAAGGTACAGAGCAGAACACTCTCCAGAAAGTCTGAGACACCGCACCTCACAGACCAACATAGGATAAACTATAACTGGCATGGAAAGACGGATTCCTCCAGCATAAATAGGACGGGAGCAGCTGTGATAGGCCTCCGCACAGCATATCATAAGAGGAGCAAGCAGACAGCATTGATTAACTCTTGCTAGCTTGCCTATGAATCAGCACAGAGCTGGTTGGCGCCCAAGTCTGCCAATGTTGATCCCAGACACAAGGGAAACCATTGGGCGGAGCGTCAGAATCTGCAATCTGAACAGAGCCCAATACCGCCATAGAAGTCCATCAAATTTGTGCAACAGTCCATGTGACACCTGTCATTTGGGACATATACCATGCTGTTCTCTTGGTTGGTTCAAATATATTTTCTGTAACCACCACAGTCATCTTAGATGACCAGACGTCTTGGACAGATATACAGAATGTTATATCATCTGATTTACATATGCAGATTGACAGGTGCAATGTGGAGCAGAGTGAGGCATCACTAAGGAAAGTGACAGATATCACGGTGTAATTGTTATAAATTGTACAGTAGGCTACCAGTAGACTCCATGGTGTTGCCGGAATTGAGAGTGACTAGCATTGAACAGCTTGCAATGTATTGTGATACATAAAAACTGTAGAAGCAAAATGTGTAAACTGTTCCAAAAATTTTCCCAAAATGTAAAAATTGTCTAAGGCTAGGGTCACACTTAAAAATAGAATTGCGTTCACCGCATCCGGATCTGAACGCAATTGGCTTCAGACAAGACGCAATCCATTAACCGGATTGCTGAAGCCGCAATCCGGTAACCGCACATCCAGAGCAATCCGGTTACCGGATAGTTTGCTCATCCCTGCTGCCGCAAGGATGAGCAAGCTGTTCTCAGTGTTTTAAAACATGAAAGTTTATTAATAAATGTATCTATAATGTCTCTAGGGGCTGCCCACCCCCCTAGAGACATACCACCCACTCAGGGGGCATATAATGATGTAATTCCTGATGTACATTAGCCGGCTCCTGTCGGCTGCTGTACATTTTCATGAATGAAGCCGCCGGCTCCTCTGAGAGCAGTCCGCTTACTATAGCTATTGTAGGTATAGTATGTGCGCTGTCCAAGGTCTTGAAGGCTTATACAGTAAGATCTATGGGGTGCGCTGCCATTAGGGAAAAGTTGGAGCCCCTACAAATGAGATAGTTATCAAAGTTTTGTCTAATTTGAATGGCCAATGAAACGCTCATTGCTAACTAAGGAATCCGTTTTTGACAAAATGTAAGCCAATGGATAAGACATCTTAGATCTAAGAGGGCCTAAGTGGCATAAATTGACCACATACTAGTTCATCCCATACAATTAATGTTCCCCATGGGTAGATCATAGCTCAGTAGTAAGGGCTATTGTGCTAACTTACATACAGATATGTGACCGTTCCGCCATTTAGTATTCTTGGAGTTTCCCTTTAAGTCTGAGTAGTAAATTCATCTCTCTAATTGCTTTGTTCTGAAGAACACAAGGTCAGTTTAATTAATTCCCCCCTGAGATGCAACCGTTTTATGCAACAATGCTACATCAGCCTGCCTGTCCATTTACTGTATTGATTGAGCTAAGCTTGTAATGAAGCAATGATTACTGACTCCGACTGTGGTAAACTCGGATAAAGGCACACGTTAAATATCTGGATGACACTGTTTGTGTATAAACAATAGGGAGACATGTTCTACAATGTCTGGATATCGATGAGGATAATATTATCCAATACGCCATAAAAGTGCAAAGATCAATAATAATGAATGGGACGAGTCAAAACCGATATCCACAGTGTGCAAAAAGTCTCTGAATGGTTGCTGCCAGCTCAGAGATAATCAAGATCTATTATGAGCAGAATGGATCCAATAGATCATGTAATCATAAAGTTTTCATATCGTAAGTACGAGGTTCACAATGTAAGGGCAGGGATGGGTGGGTTTATCTTGATATTGGTCAGTCAACACGATCAGAATATTGGCCTTTAGCAGGATCTCATGGAAAGTAGGACTTATCAGCCGAACTGGCTAAAGATGGTGGACACATTTGGGTAAAATATTTATCCCAACTCCGGAACTTAAACCACTTTCCGCCTTGTTGAGGGCTAATCTTGTGGGCTGGATTCGCTAAACTGGAGGCAGAGTAAGCAGCACAGACTGATGGCCTTGATGCGTTGAAGACAAGCGGGGTAGCAAGTGAAGCAGAGAGACACCAGTAAAGCTGATTATGTAGGACAGTGCATGAATTAGTTGACACGGAAGTGCTGGATGGCCAAAGATGAATGGAGTAGAAGAGATAGACAGACACGTAGAATAGATGAGTGGAGTCAGCGCCTTGAAATTGTAGCGCTAGCAGGTAGACAGGGAGGTTCCTTGATGCAACAGAGTTGAGTGCGCATATAGCACCTTCAACAGCAACGATGACTGGACAATCAAGTATGGTACCTGGTTGTAGAAGAGGTGGATGTGCAGATAACACACAGGAATTAACTGTATAGACAATCAAGCACCCTATTGTAGCAGAGATTGGTGTGCAGATAACACCCAAGGAACACAAGAGCTCAGAAGTCAATCAGGCACCCTTTTATAGTATTTCTAGGCATGCAGATGAGTAAATGTGGAACCCCGCAAATGCAGGCGTCACAGAGGGGTACTGCACCCGTAAAAGAGGTGCAGATGCTCCAGCTGCAAGTGGACCCTAGGATGATGGGTGGGACCCATTCCCAGCACTCCCACATTAGTATAGGGTGGGAGGTTACCCGGGAGGGGATAAATTCACCTCTAGGGGGAACAAGGAGGTCTTTGGCAATTGGTCTCTGACCGAGAATGGAGGAAGAGGAGAGGTTCTAGGAAAGAATAGCTAAGTGGAACGAGGCGGAAGGTCACACCGGGTCGGTTACAAGCCGCACCGGAGGAAAGAAGAAGGGACCTTGAGATCCCGAAAGAGGGCGGCTGACAAGAGAACTACAGGCCCTTGTGAGAAAGGGAGATCCTCAGAGTGGAGCGTCCATACTCCAGGGGATACTCCAGTCCAACCAGGGGAACGCCGGGCCCTAGAAACTGGCCAAGTCCAGCTTGCAGTCAGCAACCGGCTGCTGTGGCTTGTTTATCAGCCGCAGCACACTGCCATCAGAGAGGTCTGCCTGCTTCCTCAACAACGAGGGAGGGGACTCCGGTACTACCTACAAGGAGCTACTGGGTATAGATCAATCCAAAGCGGGGAAGAACGGACACGGGTTAGTTAACGAAGGTACACAAAGGGTTCCACCATACCACCTGGGATGCACTTGCAGCCACCCGATAAGCTACCTGTCTTTGTAACATCAAAAGTGCTGATCTGTGAACTGTAACCACTGCTGCTACAACTAACAGTAAAGTACCCGGGAGAAAGAGACTTTGCCTCTGCCTGTGTTTCCTTCTGCATGAACTTGTTCCCTTTCCAGGAACGCTGCCCCGGAGGTCCAGCCCTACCTGTAGAGAACTTTGCCAAACTAGCCGCATTGCCATCTACCTCCGGCTGACTGTGGCGGCGCTGGTGACTCCTCACCAGAAACTACAGGTGGCGTCACGACAACTGTAAATATAATCCCCTGTAAATAATTTCCCTTTTTCAAAGACGTCCCCCAGGACACGGGATCAGGCGTGGGCACCACTCCATGTGACACAGGAGCGTTAACCCCTTGGAGCCTGATACCCGAGTACCCCAAAGCCTGGGGCTCGACATAAACAATCAGGATCCCTGTTGTAGCAAAGTCAAGTTTGATGTGTGGCTATACTCATGGATAGTACATAGAAACAGCATACATTTGCTACCTGACAGCGCAGGTGGGTCAAAGCTGCCTAACTGGCCTAATTTACACGAAGACATCAGAGATGTCACACTATTATCAGGATCAGACTGACTGCCACAGAGGAGCGGTGATGTCACTCACTGAGTCACTGAGGGCTCCCCACAGCAGTGAACTCAGGTGACCCCATTGCCGGATTGCTGCACTGCTGTGCCACCCTGTCCGGCAATCCAGCGACGGGGTCACCTGTGTTCACTGCCCTCAGTGATTGTGTGAGTGACATCATTGCACCCCATGCGGCAGTCAGTGTGATCCCAGAGACTGCAGAGATAGGACGCTTGCTCCATCGCTCCAGTCTCCAGATGTAGCAGAGAGCCAGGATCATGAGTTTTTTGGGATATCATTGTGCATTACTGTCAGAAGGTATATTTGGGGTTAATAAATGGGTAAATGAAGGTTGTCCATGTGATTTATTTCAAATAAATAATTTTTTTCTGCGTGTGTTATTTAACTATTTACTTACAGAGGATTGATAATGGACGGGTCTAATAGAAGCCTGAACATTATCAAGATAGGGCTTAATGACTAGCTGTCAATACTCAGCTGTCATTATTCTTCTGTCACCCCGATGCCACTGCACCAGGGCATTGGGAAAAGCCAGGTAAAGTGCCAGGAATTGGCGCTTCTAATAAATATGCCAATATCTGGGCGGCTGAAGGATGCTATTCTGTAGCCTGTGGGGCCCAATACCTATGGGCCTCACGTCGCTAAGAATACCAACCCCAGTTGCCTGTTTTTACCTTGGCAAGCAATCAAAAATAGGGAAAATCCCATCCATATTTGTATTATTATTTATTTAAATAATGTAAAAAAAAAAATAATAGGTTTCTTTGTATTTTTGATTGCCAGAAAAGGTAAAGCCAGGCAGCTAGGGGTGGCCACATGTAGCTTTCCACTCTTTCTGCGCTGACAATCAAAAATACGGCTAAGACCTACGTACATTTTTTTAAATTATATATTTATTTTTGCAACCCTATGATGGTAGGTTCGTTGGCAATGACAACCAATTACAGACGCCGGCACAATGGATGAGGGGCGCAACAGTCAATCACAAACGCTGTGGCAGAGAGTGGGCATCTGTGATTGGCTCTCTTATGTGCCGTATTTACGAAAGATGCATACCACACTAATACTATGGAGCTTTTGGTAGGAGAGGATACGGCACTGAACTATCTGCTCCTAATCCCTTTCTGTTATTTAGTGAAATGACAAACTTTAATCAACTGCCCCTGGAGGAACTCACTGCATACAGATTTACCCAGCTCCCAATGAGTTCATCACTACTCATCTATATGCCATAAATTGTACGTCAGAGAGTCCTCACTAAGGCTGGGGTCACACTTGGGCTGGGACCCACGTTTCGAGGCAGCGCTAAAATCTTAGCAATTTCTGCTGTTGTTACAGCGTTAATGGCAAGCGCTGCCTGGAAACGGGGCCCTATAGAAACCCGTAGTTTATCTTAGTTGCAGCCGCACACAGAGCTCCAGGACGGGCACTTTAGCTGAGTGCACAGGAAATGCTGCCTGAAGCATATTCCTGTGCGCTCAGCTAAAGTGCCCGTCCTGGAGCTCTGTGTGTGGCTGCAACTAAGGTAAACTTTGCCAGGCACTGCTTGCCATTAATGCTGTCTGCAACGGCTAAGGCCCTTTTCACATCTCTGCGCCCCTGGGTTTGCCTGCGTTTGCCTGCCCTGTGCTAGCGCAAGTGCAGATGCAGGTACTCTTTCAGGCAAGTACATTACCGCATATATGCACAGCCCTTGCGCTCGCCTGTGCTCCCGCCGCCATTACCTTCAATGGTGAACGCACGGGATTGAAACCCGGAAGCGCAGGTCTGCAGAGGGGGCTGAGTCAGAGAGCATATGTCACGAACACACTGGGAACAAGTAATGGTACGTTTTTGGCGTGTCCGGATTGACGCAATTGCATGCGCTCTGACTCAGCCCCTCTGCAGACCAGCGCTTCCGGGTTTCACTCTCATGCGCTCACCATAGAAGGTAATGGTGGCGGGAGCGCAGGCGAGCGCAAGGGCTGTGCATATATGCGCTAATGCACTTGCCTGCGCTTGCCTGAAAGAGCACCTGCGCTAGCGCAGGGCAAGCAAACACGGGAAAGCCCAGGGGCACATAGATGTGAAAAGGGCCTAAGATTTTAGCGCTGCATGGAAACGTGGGTCCCAGCCCAAGTGTGACCCCAGCCTAAGTGTGACCCCAGCCTAAGTGTGTGCACTGGATTGGATGTCAGTCTCTATCACGATACATTTGATTAGTCGCTCATTACATGGAATTATCGCATCTCCTAATATTTTGATACAGATGGAAAAGGGAAGTAAACATTGAGGATGATGTTGGAATGACGAGATTTCCTTCATCACTAACGAGAGGAAACCATAATGGATTGGAGAAATGAATGGAAACGTCATCCATGTTCCTTTCCATCCATTAGTAAGTGGAAATGATGATGTTAATTGTCACAATTGGCTTCTGCTGCTGCCTACAGTAATGTCAAAGAAGAGAACAGAACAGCGGTAAGACCATAGTGATCAGTATTCCTCCCCAACCTTCAAACAACTGTCACTTCTAAAGTCTCTTTGGATTCACACTATACAGAAGATGGAACAATATCAGATTTTAAAATAAGGGATCTGACACACTAACTATATATTGAGTCATTTCTGCAGCACTTGCAGGCTTATTGTCATTCAATGCATAATGCAAGTGACGTAGAATCCAGCCTCTACTGAGAACGCGTGACTTCATGTAGGGGAACATGCCTCAACACACTAAAGGTACCGTCACACACAGAGATACATTGCTTGCAATTCACTGGTTGCAGTGAAATCATGGACACATTGTTCTATTTTGTGGCTGTGTACAATGGAACAATGTGTCCATGATTTCACTACAACCAGTGAGTTGCATGCAATTTATCTCTGTGTGTAACGGTACTTTAAAGGTACCTTCACACGCCGCAATATCGCCTGGAGATTATAAAGGCGATATGTCGCCCCGGAGCAATCGGCGTGAAATGTCCTCACAGTTGCGGCGTCTCGCCCGTCGCCTGATTCCTGAGCGCTGCTCTGAAATCAGGCGCAGTCATGAAGGCGATATTTCCGTGTTGTGGCGTGTGATAGGGCAATAGTGATGGAATCAGCGTCGCCTAAGATTTCCCGTAGGTTGTGCTACAGCGTGCTGTAGTCCGCGCCTCGTGTGAGCTGATTGGTGTGGGCTACTGTGATCCCATTGGCTGTCAGTTGACACCGCGCCATATTTGATGAGCTGTCCGTCCAGCACCACACAATGGCAATGGCGTCATGTATTAGCCTTCCAGAGCAGGCTGACCAATCGGAACGCTGTTGCGTTGTCCAATGAGCGCGTAAGGGGCGCGGTGTAAACCACTGTGGCGCGCCTATCTCTTCCCCACACTGAACATGGTGAATTTTATCGCAAGCAGTAGAACCCACTTCATTTTCCACATAATCTGGAAAATAAATGTCAGTGGGATATATCAGGATCATCATATAAACCCATCGCAAATATAACTAGAAAAGGAAAGGAAAGAAGCGACCAAAGGGTATAATGAAATGTATACAGGGGCGTATCTAGGGGGGGGCAGCCGGACTTTTTGCACCGGGCGCCGCTCAGTGGGGGGCGCCGGTGCCATCATCAGGTGACCAGGCATCCGGTGCTGGCACTGCAGCGCCGCTGCCAGAACTAATCTCCTCCTCGCCGCATATTAGCACGGGCGGCAGTGAAGAACACACACAAGCCCTGCTGCTGGTCCGCCCCCTGGCAGTTACCACCCCCCGGCTGACGTCACCCGGCACCGCACAGTGGGACAGAGAGGACTGGAGAAGAAGAAGTCCTAAGCAGGCGAGAGGGGAGGGGGGGGTGGTGGCTGACCCGGCTGGGAGTTATGAGGTGTATATATGTATACATCAGGCGCAGGCACACACTATGAGGTATAATATTATACCTCATAGTGTGTGCCTGCCTGGTGATGTATACATATATACACCTCATAGTGTGTGCCTAATATATATACAGTATGTATACACCCCATAGTGTGTGCCTGATGTATACATATATATACCTCAGGTATATATATGTATACATCAGGCACACACTATGGGGTGTATATATACTGTATATATATTAGGCACACACTATGAGGTGTATATACTGTATATATGACACACTGTATATATAATGTGTATATATATATAGAACTGACTGCACACAGAGCACAGCTGTATATAGAGGACAGGCTGCACACACAGCACAGCTGTATATAGATGACAGTCATCTATATACAGCTGTGCTCTGTGTGTGCAGCCTGTCCTCTATATACAGCTGTGCTCTGTGTATTATGTGTTTCACTGCTTAGTGTCCCCCCCTTCTCCAGGGCCAGCATGGCTCCGGAAATAGTCTGTGGTCACCATCTGCAGAACCGCTACTTTGATGGGGCCGTTACACGGGACGACATCACCGGATTTATCGCCGGATTTATCACGGGGGGGGGGCGCCAAAATAAATCCTTGCCCCGGGTGCCAGAAAACCTAGTTACACCTCTGAATGTATATTATAACTTTATTGAGGACGTGCAAAATCTGGTATAAAACAGGGGGAACAGATATACATCCAACCACATATGCGGTCTGAATATCAGGAATACAAATATATAATGGTACCAAACCAAGGTGCAAGTGCCAAAAGCATCCACATAGAGAATAAATATAATTGCGAATGGGTTTTTTGCCCCTTCTGAGTCCGCTCGCGCTGCGAGTCGGCGTGGTCATGTGGATACGCCCGAAGCATTGGCCGCGCAGCGGCCATTGCGGGCAGTTCTAAGGCGACTCGCTATGCCCGCGCAGCGGGCATGGCGAGTCGCCTTAGCAGCGCGAAGCATTGGCCGCGAAGCGGCCATTGCGAGTCAGAGACTCGCTCTTCTAGAATCCCGATGCATGTGCATCGGGCACCCAGCTAGTAGAGAATAAATGTCCCATTAGACATACAGTTTATAACCAACATTAGTACATCATACAATGCAAAGATTCATAGGAGGGTGAAGATCTATATTTCACAGAAGAGTCAATTAACCATACTATCAATTAACTATAATATCATAGTATCTTATAAGTCATGTAAACTCCATATCTCCTAACATCCAACAAAGAACTAGATAGTTAGTGGCACAATTGCCATATGCAGATGGAGAGGAGATATATGTAGAAATATATAAAAAAAATTATAAAAAATATAAAAAATATATGTGGAGCTATAACTTATAAGAGACCACTCCTAATTGGCAAGCATGAAGGTGTTCACATGGAGGTATTCATATGGATGACCTGTTACATGGGAATAGGAAGCCTCTCAGCATATCACAAATATAAATAATAGTGCCGACATGCACTGAGAGGTATCCCCAGACTAGGGACAACCCAGCACTTGCAAACAAGGTGAAGTCAATTACCTTATCTGACCTGAATACAGCCGCGCGCTCCAATGCGCATTTCGTTGTGATCAACTTCGTCAGGGGGACACCGCGCCATATTTGATGAGCTGTCCGTCCAGCACCACACAATGGCAATGGCGTCATGTATTACCCAGCCTTCCAGAGCAGGCTGACCAATCGGAACGCTGTTGCGTTGTCCAATGAGTGCGTAAGGGACGCGGTGTAAACCACTGTTGCACGCCTATCTCTTCCCCACACTGAACATGTACGCCCACATTGCCTTTGAGATTGCGGTATGTGAACTGGGGATGGGATTAGGCAGGATTGTTTCCGCTGAAGGTGAGGTGATTTCCGGAGCGACACATCGCCTTACTTTCAGGGCGGCATTTTAGGCCGCTATCGACGATCTGAGGCGACCATGAAAAATGTGCACACGCACGTTAGATCGCCTCATATCGCCAGGCGAGATTGCAGCGTGTGAAGGTACCTTTAGAGAAACAAGCAACGTCACGTAAGTGAATAGGACATAAGAACAAATCACTTATCCAATTCATTTGAAAAGGCTCTGTCTTACATAACGATATCGTTAGAGAGATCGTTGTAACTGTGACGTTACAACGATCTCTCCAGCGATGTCGCTATGTGTGACACTTAGCAGTGATCAGGCCCCTGCTGTGAGGTCGCTGATCGCTGCAAAGTGCTGCGGGTCATTTTTTGATCGTTGGTCTCCCGCTGGTCAGCACGAATCACTACATGTGACAGCGAGAAACCAGCGATCAGTGACCTCACTGGTAGTAACCATGGTAATACCGGGTATTAGCAGCACAAGCTGCCTAGATACCCGGTGTTTACCATGGTTACCAGCGTCCTCCCTGCTTAGCGCTGCCTGTAAGCAGGGAGGACGCTGGTAACTATGATAAACAGCAGGTATCCAGGGAGGCCACATGTCATAGGAATATATGAAACTGCCGGGTTGGCTCAATAGGCCCACGGCTGCTCTGTGCATCTGGGTCAATGCTCTGACCATGACAAAACGGAAGTGTGGATCTATCCGTCAAAGGGCTCTTCAAAAAAGGTAAAAATGCAAGTTTTATCCAGAGAAATTTAGAAAGGTGCTAAACCCACTCCATAGTTATTGTTCCTGCTGTACTGGAAATCCACAAGGGTCTTCATAAGGGAAGCCTCTTCACTTCAGTCACTAGTTCACATCCTATATAGAAAGTTACCCTCTGCTCGCAAGGACTCATCTAGACATAAGAACCATGGGCCTATTTTAACAAAAGGTAAAACAGCAGCTAAAAGGCTGAGGTCAGAGGAGTGGTTCAAAATTCATTGAATTTTCATTGAATATAATAGATTAAGCAGAACATCACTCAGATGTGAGCTGTGTCTAGCACATTTCCCAGATGATGGATGAAAGTTAAGATTTGGAAGCTCCAGATCACTGAGGACCACCATAAAGTTAAGCCTTTCATGTCCAAGTATTGGATCACTGCAGAAGTTTCCAGTATTGTCTTCTGAGAAGTCTAACAGTAAGATTTGTGCTTGTTTCACTTGTATGGTGGGTCCAAGCCTCCTCGACATTTCACTTCTGTTGATAATTCAATAAAGCATTTAATCACACCTAAATGCACCTTTGTCTTCTTGGAAACCTTTATAATGTATGGTGGTCTGCCACATGAGACTTCACTTAAAGTATAAAAGGGTTCTGTTTAACTAAATGACTAATAACTCCCATGGGTTCATGATAGGACATCATTGCTTTACATGATGTAGTTTCATCACAATACATTATGATAAACCATTCATGCTAGTGCATCTCAATGAATTAGAAGATCATCAAAAATCAATATCATGTTGCCATGTTTCAGGGTGTTTCAGGGAGCCCTGAAATACAGTGACTAATAAATCAATATTATATTCACTCTTTGATGTCTCGTAGAATACGTCAACGCTGTTTCTAACCCTTCATCCTCCCTACTTTAATTTTCTGAAATAATGACCTTTGGGTTTTCATTGGCTGTAAGCCATAATCATCAACATTAACATAAATAAACATTAAGATACACCAGTATATTACCACTTCTCCAATGAAAATAGGACAAATAATCATAAACAAGTGGTGGTTCCAGTTGTTTGACTACCACTAATACGGCCCCGTGGCCATTATGAGCCAGTGATTGATGGAAACCCGTGCCATTTGGTACCTGAACACTCTCATCCAGCATCACAATGTCAATGGAATCTACATCCTTAGGAAGCAAACACCGTTGCTTAAATGGTAGAACAGAGCGCCATTGGCTCCGACTTCTACTATGCAGCCTGTGCATCTCAGTCTAAGCGCAGCATATAACATCACTAGATGGCACCTGCTGTGTAGATCCTAAGTCCTCCCAGACCGGATAAGTATAACGGGGTGATGTGGTTAGTTTTTATTTTTCATTAAACAGTACAATGGGGGGTCAGAAGGGATGCTGGGGCCATTATATTGTAAGATGACTTAGGCGTCATCATACTGTGCTGGGGCTCTGGTGATGTCATACTGTGTGGAGAAACTATAGGGCCATCATACTGTGTGAGGGGTTCTAGGGGCCATCATACTGTGTGAGGGGCTATAGGCACCATCATACTGTGTGAGGGGCTATAGGCGCCATCATACTGTGTGAGGGGCTATAGGCGCCATCATACTGTGGAGGGGCTATAGGAGGGTCATCATACTAGAAGGGCTGGAAAGGAAATCATTGTAACGTTCATAGGAGCAGTCCACTGTGCCAGGGCCAAGCTTACTCTGGAGGGGGTGACTAAATGACAACTGGGTATTCACTAGGGCCATTGGTGGTAAAGATAGGCTAGGCCATCGTTTGTCACCAGGTACCACTCCAGGCCAGTCCCCAGGTCTGCAGCAGCTGACCATAGGGTCAAACACTCAGGTATGATGTACAGGTGGTAAAGGCAAAGACATGGTCAGAAAATATGGGGTAAGGGCAGGTGACACAGAAATGGAATACAAAGCCGAGGTTGGGAGCAGAGAGGTCAGAGAAAATGAGGAAACATGCTGGGTTGGTAACAGGAGAAACAACACCATACAACACTTTGACAGGACACTAGGAGAAGAACAGCACTATTAACCTAGGTCAGACAAAGAGTGGTAGGTGAAACTGCCTAATAAAGCTCTTGCTGCTTGGGGAATGGCCAAGGAACCTAAACTCTGTAGGAATTCACTGTGTTGAGCGCTTTAGCCGGCTGCCCACAGTGTTTTCTTGGACTGGTCTCCGTGAGATCAGTGAATGCTTTGTAAACTCTGTGATGGACACAGTAATATTAAAGGGGTTTTCCCACGAACAAAGTTAAGTTAAAAGTTAATTTTAATCAATAGATCTTGGAATAATAATAATTTTCACAATTGGATGTGATTGAAAAAAATGTTCCTGTGCTGAGATAATCTTATAAATGTTCTTCTACTATGTACAGTTTCATTTTTGTTTCTGACCGTGCACGAGCATTGCTTTGATCCTGGGAAGGGAAGGATGAAATAGAGTATACAGACATTAAAGCACGGGATCACAAATAATTTGTTTTTTGAGGTAAAACATTTTTTACAAACAGGCAGAGAAATGTTTTATCTCATAAAAAAGAATCAGCTGTGATCTCGTACTGTAATGTCTGTATATTTCTCTTACATTCCTCCCCTGCCCAGGAGATGTGGTACGGTCAGACCGTGTTCTGTGCACAGTCAGAACTAAAAGGAAACTGTATATAGCAGGACACATTTATAAGATTATCTCAGCACAGGAACATTTTTTTAAAACACATCTAATTGTAGAAATTATTATTATTCCAAGATCTATACGTTAAAATGAACTTTATTTGTGGGGAAAACCCCTTTAAGTTCCAGCAGAATCTGTCCACACCTCCTTATAGCCATGATGTTGGGCCATCATATTCTGTAGCGGGAATGTGAGTGACATCATACTGTGTCACATCGTACTTTGTGTTCTGGCCATCATGCAGAGTGGAGGATGTGGGACCCATAATACATGGGAGGCTAGGGCACTGGGAATTGTTAGGGGTTTCACAATGTTTGAGGGGGATCGGTGAGAGAATAATGCTATTGAAAAGGGGGTTCTTGTGGTGACCTCATAATATTTTTAGGAAAAGTGTGAAGGCAGCATTCTGTGTTGATAGCACTGTGAGGGCATCTTTCTGGATTGAGGGTATTGTAACAACATTATACTGTGTTGGATGCATCATACTTGTTTGGGGCCCTATATTTAAAGCTGAGGAATTAACTGTGGGGGATATAATACTATATGTAGGAGGACATTGTGTCCAGTAATGGATCCAGATCTGCAATGAGAAAAAATTGTGGCACCGAAAACCGGATTTGGTACCGCAAGGTACGTTCGTGTACCTTGCGGTACCGGATCCGGTTGCCATAGGCGGCCATTATAAAAAAAACAGATCCGGTTGCCATAGGCGGCCATTATAAAAAAAAAAACCCGGATCCGGTTTTTCAACCGCTCCGAAAAATGCAGCCTGCATGATTTTTACTGCATGCTGTAAAACCGGATGCAGTAACCAGATTGCATTAAGTGCAATCCGGTTTTTTCGATTGCAGCCTATGGCTGCGGATCCGGTTTTGAACCATTTTTAAAACAAAACCTCAAATGTGATCCTAGCCTAACTGCAGCAATACTTATTCCTATCTCTGTCTTCAAGCGTTGCCCTTCTGCTGATGTGCCTATGTGCTGTCACCCTGCCTACATGCAGACTATTTTTGGAGGATTTAGGATAGGGGGTCTTATTGGGACTTTTGGGACCCTATTAATTTATCTATAGGTGCCTGCTACCTTGCATTTTTATGATATTATGTTGTGTGAGACAGTGAGGGGGATCATGTGCGAGAGCCGCTATGTGTCCCCAGAATGTGCACTGTCACGTATTGAACCCGGTATGGAAGGTAGGATAGAGGGACGCGTCACTCCAGGATGGGTCTTGTAGGTTTTCTCCGGAGGGAGACATGGGGTTAAAAGCTAGGTTAGGAGACAGGGCGGGGTTCTCTGTGGAGAGCTTCGGCCTGAGCTGAGGCAGAAGAACCTGCTGAGCGGTCAGGTCAAGGCTGTGAGAGGCTGTGTGCTGTTACAACACGGCCTAACCCAGGAGCCCAGTGCGACCTCGACCGGAGGGAACTCCTAACCTGAAGGGACCGTGTTACTGCCCGGGGGATGTATGCATTGTACCCGGCTGCGTCCCGGAATCCGGCGGCTTGTGCCACTGCTGTGCCTCATGAATAAATCCGGGTACTGTATGAACTGATACCGGGCTGACGGCCGTTTGTCTTGCAACCCCAGCGCTACCTCACAGTTGCTATAACTTAAATAAGTGAGATCTACAGTCAGGAGACTCCATTACATATCAGGCAATATGTCTCGTTCATCTGTGTTCTCCATTTAAGCTTCTTTCATCCATTACATATGTACATCCATGATTTAAGCTCATCTCAGGGAATCTGTAAACCAATTTGCACCTCACAGGAAGAAAGTAGGTTATTCCTTAAGGGAATCATCTATCAAAATAATACATATTTTAAGCCTCCTTACCTTCCCTGGTGTTACAGACTCATCCTATTTGGCTTGAATACATGACTCCCACATCTAATTAATATTCACTTTATTGCTTATCATCATGATTACTATATTCACTGCTCACACAATGACTTCTTCACCACTGCATATAATTATTACTACAAAACAGGCGGCGTCCACAGACAAACAAAACCAAGAACCATCAGCGGAGGTTTTCATTCAGTAGCCGGTGAGAACTGGAGGTCTGATAATGGTGCAAATGGGCAAATACTACCAATACTTGTTATGGCACATCTACTGTTTCTTGCACCATTATTAGGTCCAATCCCCTTCCATCTTCTTGACAATACAATGGCCAACATCTTAAACCGTTTATGGCCAAGAACATGGCATTCATAGTGTTTAACTCAAGGGTCGCAAACCCCAGGACACACCGTGCAGGTTTTCAGGATTTCCTTAGCATTTGACAGCTGGTAATTTAATCTCCAACATGGGTGATGATTCCGACTGTCAAATGCTAAGGAAACCCTGAAAACTTGCACTGCTTGTGGCCTGGGGGTTTCAGACCCTTGATTTAATTTACACTTGCCAACTTTTAGAATTTGGTATGTGGGTGGAGGCTTAATCTTGCAGGATGCCTAGTGGCCCCTGGAAAGTTTTGGCGTTGGTCACCTCCTTTTTTCAGAAGCTACACTTTCAATACACCATCTCTGTCCATTCCATGCCCATTCTGTTCCCCAACAGTGTATTGGTCCTTTACTCCATGAGATGTAGGTCCATATGAACCAGTTGATTTCAGTAATATTTCAGTGGGACCCAGGAGGTTTATTGACTCTTCTTGAAGTCTAAGCTGGTATCCTATGTTTCGGAAGTGGTGGGAATTGAGTTCTGCTGTTGGCTCTAAAAAAACCAGTTATACTAATGTAACTAAAGGGGAACCATTTTAGGTCCAATCTAATACCCTGAAGTATTCAGAAGTCACCCTGCTGAGTATGCTGGAGACGTAGGATAGAGTCCGTAGGAGACTTGTCTTAGGTGCTAGGTGCCAACACGCCACTTTGCCTTTGCCAGGTAATGTATAAAAGAGACCAGTGGCGGACCTTCAGCCTGGCGGGCCTGGTGCAGCTGTAGGTGAGGAGCGGAGGGGGGGGGGGGTTTGGGTGCTAGGAGCTTTAGGTGGGAGCTGGGGCTGCAGAGGAGAGTGGGGGCGGGAACAGCCAAGGGAAGCGGGAGGCTTCCCTCAGTTAACCTCCTCTCCTCTGACACAGGGTCACAGGGGGCCCCCTACAGGTGCTTGAAGGGCCCCCTACCCGGTCAGGGCCCTGGTGCAGCTGAACCAGCTGCACCACGGTAGGTCCGCCCCTGAAAGGGACAAAGACAGCAAACTGAACCTTTGTTACCGGTAACAGAAATGTTAGCCACCTCTGAATATATTTTAGGTATCAAGTTAATGTTACACGGTAGATATTATCCAGGCCGCAGTGTGGTTCAATATTCCGGTGGCAGCTTCCTCCCCTGGTTGGTGCATTCTGTATTCACTTGCTTTCTGAACTCTACACAGAGATTGATGGGAGTATACAGCAAGTGAATCTGTAAAGTACTCCCTAGAAAGAACGCAGGCACGGAAATTTGGAGAATTACAGTGCATCGGGGAGCACACCATTGATGCTGCATACAGAGCATCAATGCCTAATGAAGGAATATTGCAGAAGAACCCAGCAGGATGCCTTCTTTATTCTAGATTGTGTAGTATATTCATTAAAGGGGTTCGAAATACATTTTTCGTCAAACGAACTAGCCCTGGTAGCCATGAATTGTTCAGGAGTTTATGTGCCTGGCTAAGTCTTTGTCAAGCTAAGCCCCTATTAATACAGCATTAGATACTATCCGCTTCTTAGAAACGTCTCTATAATAAGGAGTTAAAAACCGCAAGTCATTAGCATGTCGCCTGCAAGACTCGCTTTGTAGTCGCTAGCGCTGCTGTATTTATTATAATGAAAAGTACTGTCTTAGAGAAAATCCTGCAGTGAAGAGAAGGAGCTGGACAAGATTTTCTGCTGTCATATTTTAATGAGTATCTACCATATTAAACTTGTAGCACATACACCCACGCAGCGCACTCAGACGCTGGAAGCCTGGCAAGCAATATCCCCCAAGGACGATGTGCTGCTTCTCCTCCGCTCGCGTACGACTCAGTAGTTTCCTATATTACGTTACTGCATTGTCTGTTAACACAGGAGGGATATGTAAGATCTGCTCCCAATGTATCGGGCACATCGTCCCGGTATTTATTGCAGACCTTAGAATACCAACCTAGTCCAACGCCAAGCTTCATACACAACGGTAGCAATTACCGCAATCTATTGTCACAAATAATACTTCATATTAGTGGATATTGCATTCAATCTACATCCCCTGCCCCCGGCCTTATACTCTTATACTCCTGCTCCGGCGTCTTTACCCTTTATCACTATCACTCCAGTCAGTCCTGTGTGATTTATTACCAGCCGGCAGCTCCAGTGTTGAGGTCTCACGCCCCTAGAGACATGTTGTCCACACAGGATGGCATGTCAGGGGTTAATGCTATAATTAACCCCTTCGCCGCTATTGTCAGCTTTTTAACTTTTACATTGACAGCCGCCGGCTCCTGCATCAGGACCAGTACACTACGCAATTTGCGTAAGCACCACAGACAGCTCCTCATTGAGGATGCTGTTCTGTAAAATGCTTACGCAAATTGCGTAGTGTACTGGTCCTGATGCAGGAGCCGGCGGCTGTCAATGTAAAAGTTATTAAAAAGCCGACAATAGCGGCGAAGGGGTTAATTATGGAATTAACCCCTGACATGCCGTCCTGTGTGGACAGCATGTCTCTAGGGGGGGTGGGCACTCCCTACAGACATGTTGCCCATATCTTTTCACAACATTAACCCTTTGTAAGTAGCCAGATTCCGGCTTAGGGACACAAAATGTGTCCAAATTGTGTGTAAATGCAACTGTGATTACTGCATCCGGATGTGGATGTGGTAACAGCAATTGCACTTCTAAGTGTGACCCTAGCCTATATCTGAAATAGCTCTAGATTTACACATATGGTAAATAAGAATGTGCATGCGGTAGCTAAAGTCAAGTTGCAGAATTGCATCATGTGTATCCAATATTAACCGATAGTTTATACATTTTATAAGGTCTCAATAGGTTACAATGTAAATAATAAACTATTTCCGCAATGATATAGGAAGACCCAGCAATGAATTAAGTTTGACACCCATGGATGTGCATGCAAGGAGTCTACTTACTCTGGAAATGCCAACGATTTGTTCGTCCGGGAGGAGGCTGATGTGCACGAAGCAAGACTCAAAGTTTCCATCTTCCTTTTTCTCCAGCAGATCTTTTCCTTGTATTAAAGAGACGTGCAACGTATTGGAATTCACATCATAGTCCATCGTGACTTCAATCTGCCCCACAGTGAAGTCTGAGCCAAAGTTATTTCCAATGGAAGAGATGGAGCTGAGGGAGTCGGTGGAGACGGATTTCCTTAACATCCCATAGGGAGCCATTTCCATGTCTCTGTTGATCAATTCCATTGGACCAAATTCATTAATACTTTCATAGGTATCATTGAGATTCGCCACCATCGCGTTCCCCTGGACGGCTCTCTGCAGAAACAAATACATCAGAAAGGTTAAGTGAAGAATCGAACGGGAACGTCGTGATCCAAACTGACATAAAGTTTAATGCTGCCAAATACTGAACCATTGTCTCTAAAGGAGAAGAATTAGGAAGGGAAGAGGGAGCGGGTCTTACCCCAACGTCTCTCCGGTGAACGGATACAATGCGGCAGATACACTGGAAGGCTTTTTGTTGTTAGATGCTTCAGAATTTTGGAGCAAGTTTAGACAAATGTATCAATTAAATGTGAAAAATGGACAGATGTTTTTGCCACACTTTTGCAATTTTTTATTTATTAACGTATCACATTTCAGGTGAAAACACTGGCCAAAAAAAGGAAAGAGGTCACCACGTGCCAAATCTATCAAACAGTATATGAGGTTTTTTTGGTGCACTAGGGGTTAATGTTAGTATTGCGTCTAGCAGCTCCATGCTAGTTCTGGTCAGGTGCATCTACTCTGTGACCACTCCCATCTCCTTCAAATAGTCACATGACAAATTAGCTATTGCTGGTGATAGAATCTCATTCTGTGCAAGCTGCCTGGGTGGAAGGAGCTATTGGTGTACTGACCGATGCCAAGTCGTCTGCTGCCTAGGAGTGTGGCAGCAGTCTTGAAGTTACTGTTTATCCTTTGGTGTTTTCCCGTGTATGTTTTCTTCCTTAAGTGTTGATTAGTACAGCGGTGGGACTAGAACTCTGGCCGGATCCCTACGGAGGGATAAAAGCAGGGCTAGTGATGGACTAGGTATCCTGCTCGGTGACGGGGTGAGAGATCCTGTATAGGGATGATAGGGAGATCAGGGTAAAACGCTTAGGAATACACTAACTCAGAAGAAGGCAACCTGGGTGTGTACATTTCCTCTGTGCTTCCCTGCTTTCTGGCCGAGGTGAACAAGGTTCAGAAAGAGTGAAGTGGCGCAGTTTCTCCCTCTTTGCAGGTATTTCCCACTAAGTATCTTGTCTCTGAGGCCAAGAGTTGCACGTTCCGGGGTGATGCCCTGGTTGTTACGCTCAGGTCTGATTCTGTGTGTGAATAGCTACATATGGGTGTCCACTAAAGCCATCAAGTGGTAGTGTGCCTCTGGGGCTCTGAGCTCTACGTTTGTAGGTCCGTATAGTGTCATGGACATCATTAATCCTTTGGCCATTTTGCTAGAGTTTGTAGCATTCCTTCCATAGATGTTATCCAGACAAATCTGGTCTTCAGGGTCCTGAGGCCTTGAGGACGGTCATGATGGTCTCTGAGTCTCATTTTCCTGGTGAGACTATTCATATTAAATGTATTTTCTTTTGGTGCACTAACGGTTAATGTTAATACTGCAGCTAGCAGCTCCATGGTTGTTCAGGTACAGCTACTCTGTGACCATTCACATCTCCTTCAAATAGTCATATGACCCATCAGCTATTGTGGTGACAGAATCTCATTCTGTGCAAGCCGCTTGGGTGTGAGGAGAGGTTGGTTAACTGACCGGTGCCAAGCCGTCTGCTGCCTTGGAGTTGCTGTTTATCCTTTGGTGTTTTCCTTGTATGTTTTTTCTTCCTTAAGTGTGGATTAGTGCAGCAGTGGGAAGAGCGCTCCTGCCAGCCACAGTGAAGGATAAAAGCAGGTCTAGTAAGGGACTAGGTATCCTACTCGGCGACACAATGAAAGAAGACATGTATAAAATGTGTCATCTGATTAATCCTCCCCAAACTATACAGTATAAAGGGAATCTGTCATCTTATTAATCCTGCCCAAACCACACAGTATAAAGGGAACCTGTCATCTGATTAATCCTCCCCAAACCACACAGTATAAAGGGAATCTGTCATCTGATTAATCCTCCCCAAACCACACAGTATAAAGGGAACCTGTCATCTGATTAATCCTCCCCAAACCACACAGTATAAAGGGAACCTGTCATCTGATTAATCCTCCCCAAACCATACAGTATAAAGGGAACCTGTCATCTGATTAATCCTCCCCAAACCATACAGTATAAAGGGAACCTGTCATCTGATTAATCCTCCCCAAACCACACAGTATAAAGGGAACCTGTCATCTGATTAATCCTCCCCAAACCATACAGTATAAAGGGAATCTGTCATCTGATTAATCCTCCCCAAACTATACAGTATAAAGGGAACCTGTCATCTGATTAATCCTCCCCAAACACACACAGTATAAAGGGAACCTGTCATCTGATTAATCCTCCCCAAACCATACAGTATAAAGGGAATCTGTCATCTGATTAATCCTCCCCAAACTATACAGTATAAAGGGAACCTGTCATCTGATTAATCCTCCCCAAACCACACAGTATAAAGGGAACCTGTCATCTGATTAATCCTCCCCAAACCATACAGTATAAAGGGAACCTGTCATCTGATTAATCCTCCCCAAACCATACAGTATAAAGGGAACCTGTCATCTGATTAATCCTCCCCAAACCATACAGTATAAAGGGAACCTGTCATCAGATTAATCCTCCCCAAACTATACAGTGTAAAGGGAACCTGTCATCTGATTAATCCTCCCCAAACCATACAGTATAAAGGGAACCTGTCATCTGATTAATCCTCCCCAAACCACACAGTATAAAGGGAACCTGTCATCTGATTAATCCTCCCCAAACCATACAGTATAAAGGGAACCTGTCATCTGATTAGTCCTCCCCAAACCATACAGTATAAAGGGAACCTGTCATCTGATTAATCCTCCCCAAACCATACAGTATAAAGGGAACCTGTCATCTGATTAATCCTCCCCAAACCATACAGTATAAAGGGAACCTGTCATCTGATTAATCCTCCCAAACCATACAGTATAAAGGGAATCTGTCATCTGATTAATCCTCCCCAAACTATATAGTATAAAGGAAACCTGTCATCTGATTAATCCTCCCCAAACCATACAGTATAAAGGGAAACCTGTCATCTGATTAATCCTCCCCAAACTATACAGTATAAAGGGAATCTGTCATCTGATTAATCCCCCCCAAACCACACAGTATAAAGGGAACCTGTCATCTGATTAATCCTCCCCAAACCACACAGTATAAAGGGAACCTGTCATCTGATTAATCCTCCCCAAACCATACAGTATAAAGGGAACCTGTCATCTGATTAATCCTCCCCAAACCATACAGTATAAAGGGAACCTGTCATCTGATTAATCCTCCCCAAACCATACAGTATAAAGGGAACCTGTCATCTGATTAATCCTCCCCAAACCATACAGTATAAAGGGAACCTGTCATCTGATTAATCCTCCCCAAACCACACAGTATAAAGGGAACCTGTCATCTGATTAATCCTCCCCAAACCATACAGTATAAAGGGAACCTGTCATCTGATTAATCCTCCCCAAACCACACAGTATAAAGGGAACCTGTCAGCTGAATGATCCTGCCCAAGCCACACAGTATAAAGGGAACCTGTCATCTGATTAATCCTCCCCAAACCACACAGTATAAAGGGAACCTGTCATCTGATTAATCCTCCCCAAACCACACAGTATAAAGGGTATAACCATGTCCATCTGATTAATCCTCCCCAAACCACACAGTATAAAGGGAACCTGTCAGCTGAATGATCCTGCCCAAGCCACACAGTATAAAGGGAACCTGTCATCTGATTAATCCTCCCCAAACCACACAGTATAAAGGGAACCTGTCATCTGATTAATCCTCCCCAAACCACACAGTATAAAGGGAACCTGTCATCTGATTAATCCTCCCCAAACCACACAGTATAAAGGGAACCTGTCAGCTGAATGATCCTGCCCAAGCCACATGCAACATGAATCAGAGCCTGATTGCAAACAGCTAAATTTTATTTATATTTTATGGTTTGAATATCCGATTTACCCCATCCCACTCCAAATAACTGACAGGTCTATCCCATGTGTGCACATAGGGACAGACCTGAAAATTACCTAGAGCAGCTCTGGGTGAAGCCGGTCAGAGGTGGCAACTGGAGCATTTCAGAGAAACCTGCTGCTGTTTGCAATCATTGCACCACACTCTGGTTCACGCTGCCTGTGGTTTGTACAGGATGAATCCGCGGACAGGTTCCCTCTTTGGGATCCATGGTAAGTGGCCACACGGCCCAGGATTTATTTTTGCATTGTAATGTACGGCTTTGCTAATGTAATAAAACAAGTAGCAGCGACATTTTAACTTAATCTTCTGTTTTGAAGTAAAGCTTCTTCATATGCCAAGTCTGTATCCGAGAACATGGCACCTGTCCTCTCAAGATTCCAGTGAATACTGTATCTCTTCTGCATATCCCCTGTATAGGATGGGTGTGAGGCTGGGAGTCTCCTTACCCGCATGCTTCATACATTGCAGGACTTCACTAACAGAACATCATACATACTTTAATGGTTCATTATAGTGATTCCGTGTCCTGGCGGCCGGTCAGTATTGGTGTCTTCTTATTATAGTGCGCTGTACTAGACCTTTCAGTGTGTAATCCCATCTTAGAAGAGCGCTGGATTTATCTCTAGACATCACTAATGTATGCTATCATTTCACAGATAACCCGGACCGGCTCATTTACGGCTGCATTATATTTTGTACAGTTCATTTTATTTTTCATTCTCGGAAATGTCATGGATATATTTGATTTACGGAGCAAAATGCCGTGGGATAAAAACAGAAGCTGCTTTACAGCCCTTAGTAGTGATATATCTGATCTAAATGAATAAGAAAACTCTACTGGTAAGGTGTGTAATAACTCAGCTGAAACGTTCACTGTTTGTCTGAACAGAGACTTATTGTTAGGAAGGATACCTACACTGGTTTAGGACTCGCTCACACCAGCGTATACAATGCACTAGGGCTAGGTGAGATTGTATGGGATATACTGTGGGGCCGTGCCGATAAGCAGATTTGTTCGCAGCATGCTGTGATTGGCAGCGTGAATCGGATGGCGAGCACCCATTCAAGTCTATGAAAAACATCAGACTGCACTCGGATGACAACCGAGTGCTGGACGACTTCACAGACTCATAGAATGGAGGAGATGGAGGACTTCGCTCTTCTTCTGCTCATAGCGTGCTTCCATGCACTCATACATTAGAATCAGATCACACTAAGCCGAGAGTTGAAGCCAACTCTGGCAGAGTTTTGTCTGAGTGTCATTAAAGAGGTTTTCCTCTGCTATTGTGACCCCATTTCTTTTGTCCAAATTGTTACTAACACTTTCCCAATATATTCTGCTATCTACTCTGCTCCTGTCAGCTGATCTCTCTGAGGCTTGTAAATATTTTAAAATATTGTTGTTGTGTCTTTGATCCTTCCAGTCTATAGATTGGAATCAGACCAACTGAGCAGGGCACATTACTGGTGGGAGCTGAGAGGAGTGTGAAGTGTGATCTGGGCATGCTTCCCAGACTGCTGTCACTCACAGAGAGGCAGCCCCACTCCACCAGTGACATGGCCAGACTGCTGTCACTCACAGAGAGGCAGCCCCACTCCACCAGTGACATGGCCAGACTGCTGTCACTCACAGAGAGGCAGCCCCACTCCACCAGTGACATGGCCAGACTGCTGTCACTCACAGAGAGGCAGCCCCACTCCACCAGTGACATGGCCAGACTGCTGTCACTCACAGAGAGGTAGCCCCGCTCCACCAGTGATAAGCCCAGACTGCTGTCACTCACAGAGAGGTAGCCCCACTCCACCAGTGATAAGCCCAGACTGCTGTCACTCACAGAGAGGTAGCCCCACTCCACCAGTGATGTGCCCAGACTGCTGTCACTCACAGAGAGGTAGCCCCACTCCACCAGTGACATGCCCAGACTGCTGTCACTCACAGAGAGGTGGCCCCACTCCACCAGTGACATGCCCAGACTGCTGTCACTCACAGAGAGGTGGCCCCACTCCACCAGTGACATGCCCAGACTGCTGTCATTCACAGAGAGGTAGCCTCACTCTACCAGTGACATGCCCAGACTGCTGTCACTCACAGAGAGAGTAGCCCCGCCCCACCAGTGATATGCCCAGACTACTGTCACTCACAGAGAGGTAGCCCCGCCCACCAGTGATATGCCCAGACTACTGTCACTCACAGAGAGGTAGCCCCGCCCCCACCAGTGACATGGCCAGACTGCTGTCACTCACAGAGAGGTAGCCCCACTCCACCAGTGACATGGCCAGACTGCTGTCACTCACAGAGAGGCAGCGCACCCCCACCAGTGATGTGTCCAGACTGCTGTCACTCACAGAGAGGTAGCCCCGCTCCACCAGTGATAAGCCCAGACTGCTGTCACTCACAGAGAGGTAGCCCCACTCCACCAGTGATAAGCCCAGACTGCTGTCACTCACAGAGAGGTAGCCCCACTCCACCAGTGACATGCCCAGACTGCTGTCACTCACAGAGAGGTAGCCCCGCCCCACAAGTGACATGCTCAGACTGCTGTCACTCACAGAGAGGTAGCCCCGCCCCACCAATGACATGCCCAGACTGCTGTCACTCACAGAGAGGTAGCCACACTCCACCAGTGACGTGCCCAGACTGCTGTCACTCACAGAGAGGTAGCCCCACTCCACCAGTGACATGCCCAGACTGCTGTCACTCATGGAGAGGTAGCCCCACTCCACCAGTGACATGCCCAGACTGCTGTCACTCACAGAGAGGTAGCCACACTCCACCAGTGACATACCCAGACTGCTGTCACTCACAGAGAGGTAGCCTCACTCCACCAGTGACATGCCCAGACTGCTGTCACTCACAGAGAGGTAGCCCCACTCCACCAGTGATGTGCCCAGACTGCTGTCACTCACAGAGAGGCAGCCCCACTTCACCAGTGACATGTCCAGACTGCTGTCACTCACAGAGAGGTAGCCCCACTCCACCAGTGACATGTCCAGACTGCTGTCACTCACAGTGACATACCCAGACTGCTGTCACTCACAGAGAGGTAGCCCCACTCCACCAGTGACATGCCCAGACTGTTGTCACTCACAGAGAGGCAGCCCCACTCCACCAGTGACATTGCCCAGACTGCTGTCACTCACAGAGAGGCAGCCCGCCCCACCATGACATGCCCAGACTGCTGTCACTCACAGAGAGGTGCCCCACTCCACCAGTGACATGCCCAGACTGCTGTCACTCACAGAGGGGTAGCCCCACTCCACCAGTGACATGCCCAGACTGCTGTCACTCACAGAGAGGTAGCCCCACTCCACCAGTGACATGCCCAGACTGCAGTCACTCACAGTGGAGGCAAGCCCCGCCACAACCAGTGACATGCCCAGACTGCTGTCACTCAACAGAGAGTAGCCCCACTCCACCAGTGAATGCCCAGACTGTTGTCACTCAGAGAGGTAGCCCCACTCCACCAGTGAATGCCCAGACTGCTGTCACTCACAGAGAGGCAGCCCCGCCCCACCAATGACATGCCCAGACTGCTGTCACTCACAGAGAGGTAGTCCCACTCCACCAGTGACATGCCCAGACTGCTGTCACTCACAGAGGGGTAGCCCCACTCCACCAGTGACATGCCCAGACTGCTGTCACTCACAGAGAGGTAGCCCCACTCACCAGTGACATGCCCAGACTGTTGTCACTCACAGAGAGGCAGCCCCACTCCACCAGTGACATGCCAGACTTCTGTCACTCACAGAGAGGAGCCCCGCCCCACCAGTGAATGCCCAGACTACTGTCACTCACAGAGAGGTAGCCCCGCCCTCCACCAGTGATATGCCAGACTGCTGCACTCACAGAGAGGTAGCCCCGCTCCACTAGTGACATGCTCAGACTGCTGTCACTCACAGAGGTAGCTCCGCCCCCCCCCCAGTGATTGCTCAGACTGCTGTCACTACAAAGCTAGAGGTAGCCCGCTCCCCACAAGTGACCATGCTCAGATGCGCTGCTGTCACTCACAGAGAGGTAGCCCCACCCACCAGTGACATGCCCAGACTGCTGTCACTCACAGAGAGGTAGCCCCGCCCCCCCAGTGACATGCTCAGACTGCTGTCACTCACAGAGAGGTAGCCCCGCCCCCACCCAGTGACATGCTCAGACTGCTGTCACTCACAGAGAGGTAGCCCCAACTCCACCAGTGACATGCCCAGACTGCTGTCACTCACAGAGAGGTAGCCGCCCTCCACAAGTGACATGCTCAGACTGCTGTCTCTCACAGAGAGGTAGCCCCCACCCACCAATGACATGCCCAGACTGCTGTCACTCAAAGAGAGGTAGCCACACTCCACCAGTGACATGCCCAGACTGCTGTCACTCACAGAGATGGTCAGCCCACTACTCCAACCAGTGACAGCCCAGACTGCTGTTCATTTCACAGAGGTAGCCCCACTCCACCAGTGACATGCCCAGACTGCTGTCACTCACAGAGAGGTAGCCCCACTCCACCAGTGACATGCCCAGACATGCTGGTCACTCAAGAGAGGTAGCCCCACTCCACCAGTGACATGCCCAGACTGCTGTCACTACACAGAGAGGTAGCCCCACTCCACCAGTGACATGCCCAGACTGCTGTCACTCACAGAGGTAGCCCCCTCCACCATGACATGCCCAGACTGCTGTCACTCACAGAGAGGTGCCCCACTCCACCAGTGATATGCCTAGACTGCTGTCACTCACAGAGAGGTAGCCCCACTCCACCAGTGACATGGCCAGACTGCTGTCACTCACAGAGAGGCAGCCCCACTCCACCAGTGACATGCCCAGACTGCTGTCACTCACAGAGAGGTAGCCCCACTCTACCAGTGATGTGCCCAGACTACTGTCACTCACAGAGAGGTAGCCCCACTCCACCAGTGACATGCCCAGACTGCTGTTACTGACAGAGAGGTAGCCCCACTCTACCAGTGATGTGCCCAGACTGCTGTCACTCACAGAGAGGTAGCCCCACTCCACCAGTGACATGCCCAGACTGCTGTCACTCACAGAGAGGTAGCCCCACTCCACCAGTGACATGCTCAGACTGCTGTCACTCACAGAGAGGTAGCCGCGCCCCACCAGTGACATGCTCAGACTGCTCTCAGTCACAGAGAGGTAGCCCCACTCCACCAGTGACATGCTCAGACTGCTGTCACTCACAGAGAGGTAGCCCCGCCCCCACCAGTGACATGCCCAGACTGCTGTCACTCACAGAGAGGTAGCCCCGCCCCCACCAGTGACATGTCCGGCTTAGTTTATTCGATTCCAGTATCAATATCGGAAGGATCAACGCTAGTACAACAATAAACATACATACGCACTGGAGGAAGAATAGGTACCAGAAGTATATTGGGAAAGTGTTAGTATGGGTTAGGACAAATAAGAGGGGATAACATTAATAGTGGAAAAACCTGCATATACACTATGTAGGGTGGTCTGCAATACCGGTAGATGCCACTATGCTGCATGTCATACGACTATGGTGTTCCACCCTGTGTACTGTTTACATTTAGGCTGCTGCCAGAGCTGAAGCTGATCGGTCAGGAAGTTGGGCGATCTGGCGATTGGGCGAAGTTGGTCTGACAACCAGCACCCTCACCAATCAGCTGTTACCATCTCTACAGCAGCTGCATATACACTACGTAGGGTGGTCTGCAATACCGGTAGAGGCCACTATGCTGCATGTCATACGACTATGGTGTTCCACCCTGTGTACTGTTTACATTTAGGCTGCTGCCGGAGCTGAGTAAAGCTGATCGGTCAGGAAGTTGGGCGTCAGACCTCCATCGATTGGATATTGATGACCTATCCCAAAAATAGCTAATCAATATCCTAGGAGTGGAAAACTCCTATAATGCACAGTCTCACTGACCCTCATTGACACAATGACAGCACAAAGAAGCCAAACATGAGTCTTTTTCAGGTAGACCCCTATGTGGATTTTTTATTTGGTGTCATTATGTATTGAATGTGAAAGGATAAATTGTTTTACCGTTAAAGGCTTGTTTGAATGTCTGGTAGAGGACGGGACTGTCTGGCTGAAGCGTCCGTCAATTGTCACTTTTTACATGTGCCAGTCACTATTTCTAGTTTTACATATTTCTGGGATACGTCACTGATTCTCTGGTGAGAGTCTGACCATGACGTCCCATCAATACTAGAAGGGCAGCGCCACTGTGTCTCCTACTGACGCCGTAGCCAACAAAGGTCTCAGTGGTTGGGAACCCATTGATCGGGCTTTGAAGGCATTTCCTACCAATATTGTCTCATAATTAACCAACAGAACACCGGTGTTCAGCCTCAGGCATGTGCAGCGATCAGCTTACCTTCTTAACTTCTATGTATGATGTTCCATATTTTTGCTTGAGATATCGATAGTCGTAGTTGGGGAATGGAGAAGGAGACGGGTAGTTGCCTGATTTGTACAGTTTCCATAAATAGAGACCTACGACTCCCAGCAAAGTCAGCGCTCCAGCAATGTATATTCCTATTTCCCATCCGGGAGGGCTTGTGATGACTGCAAAACAAGTCCATAAAATAACCATGAAGAGTTTTATGCACAAGCGTAAAGGACACATAAAATCCTGTTGGCAGCAGTCAATGTGTAAAGCTCTGAATGGCGTCTGAAGCTGCGCTCAGCATGTAGGGTTACAATATTCTACATTACATTTCATGAGTTTACCGACTTCAGATCAAGAGATATTTCTATCAAGACAAGTTTCTACCCTATGGTGGTATCATTTAGCAGACCAAGTATGAAACTCCAGGCAACACAAAAACAATGGACAGTTATTAATTGTTGTCTTGCTCTAATATATACCGTACTGCTCAAAGAAATAAAGGGAACGTTCAACAACACAATCAGCCCCAACTCCAGGATATATATACACATACATACATATATATGCTGCAAACTGTAATATATATATATATATATATAATCCCTCCTGTGCGATGTCTCACCCGCCCTGTGTGCTGTCTTTCCCCTATGCTCTGTCTCGCTCCCCCCTTTGCGCTGTCTCTCCCACTCTGTGTGCTGTCTCTCCCCTGTGTGCTGCACCTCCACCCATGCGCTGTGCCTCCCCCTGTGTGCTGTCTCTCCCCCCAGGTGCTATCTCTCCCGCCCTGTGTGCTGTCCTTCCCCTATGCTCTGTCTCGCTCCCCCCTTTGCACTGTCTCCCCCCTGTGTGCAGTGCCTCCACCCAGGCGCTGCCCCTCCCCCCACGCGCTACACCTCCCCTTGTGTGCTGTCTCTCCCCCCATGTGCCATCTCTCCCCCTGTGAGCTGCGCCTCCCCCCATGTGCCATCTCTTCCCCCTGTGTGCTGTCTTCCCTCTCTGTGTCGGTCTCCCCCGTAGCGGTGCGATTAGTAGCCTGAGTATTTGGACTAATATATAATCGCACACGTTGTAGAATCGCCTGGTGCCATTGAATCGGGCCCATGTCTTATATATACATATTTACTGTATGTATCATATAGAAAAAAAACCATGAAGTACTGCTCCAGGGATGACCTGCAGTCCAATTCCACCTCCTCCCCTTTTCCCTTTTGTCTTCATATGTCCGGTCTATTAAATTGCACAGTATACATGTTTTTTTTTACGTTATAGTATCACAGTAGTAGAATATTACTCTCTTCAACATTGAAATTTCAGCACGAAGAAGGAAAAATTGTGGAGTTATGTCAATCACAGACTAGACCGGTCTTAATGATATGCAAATGATGAAAAAATGAAAGAAAACTTTTAAAACATCTATTCATTCTTAAGTATGATTGACACATACAGAAATCATGCACTTACAGCCTTGGCTGCTATCACTTAGGTTATGTTATTATTCGTTTGTAGTAACTCACATGAGAACCTAAGGCCTATCACAGCATAAACACACCTGACCCAACCGGGTCCTATACAGACTAAGATTTCCAACTGTGCAGTCCCTATGGCCCCTGCACATACTGAAATAACCACAAGATTAGGAGATTACAACTCGGACCTCGCTTCCTAATTGGCCATCGTGTGTTTCTCATACCTCACTAGGAACCGGGGATCAGGGGAAGAGCAGAAATAAAGAATCCCTGAGGGAGAAAATATGAAACCATGAAAGCAAAGTGAAAAAGTGAAGTATACTTGCTGGAAAGAAATGCCTCCTAGCTAAAGAAAGCAGAAATGAGTAGGACAGATACAAAAAACATCAGCGATAAATAACCTAGCAGATCTCTAACTGACTGGCAGAAATACAGAGGCAGTATGGGTATAACTCCCAAGTAGAATCCACAAAGAATATCACCAGCAGGAAAGATCAGCTAGGGGAAAGTTTAAATAGCTGCATCTCAAAGGCTTCACAGGTTATTAATGGTTGTCTGTGTAATGTTTTGCATGCTAAATTCATTTAGACACACAAATCACTAACATTGTCACAGATGTGCTTGATGTGAGACAATTCTGGAGACTCTGAAGACCACAGAAGTATGTTAAGTCCAGACAGGCGGCTCACAGTAGCATGAGCAATATGTGGCCCCTGGTACACTTTCACATTCTCTTATAAAGATAGTGTTGCCCATGTTGTCACTACACCACTCTCTAGCTATCAATGCGTTCTAGACAAAAGTGGGACTTGTTGCTGAAACGAACAGACTTCAAGTCCATCCTTCTTTACTTTACTGCTCTGCACCATGATTGCCTTGGAAAGCGGAGGTGTGAGGTCAATGGAGCACCTGTAACTTAGGGTACTGTCACACTTGGCGACGCACCAGCGATCCCGACAGCGATACAACCTGGCTGGGATCTCTGGTGCGTCGCTATGTGGTCGCTGGTGAGATGTCAAACAGAGATCTCACCAGCGACGTAACAACGACCCGGAATGATACGGAGGTCGTTGGGACCCTGTTTCCCAGACCTGTAGTATTGAAGTCGTTGGTCGTTGTCCCTGTCAAACACAGCGATGCATGCTGCCCAGCGGGACACCAACGATCAAAAAATGGTCCAGGCGACTCTGACACGACCAGCGATCTCACAGCAGGGGCCCGGTCGCTGCTAAGTATCAAACATAGCGAGATCGCTGGCGAGGTCGCTGTTGCGTCACCAAACTAGGCTTAGCAGCGATCTCGCTAGTGATCTCGCTTAGTGTGACGGGGGCTTAAATATCTAGCTCAAAGCCAATTGTTGTGCAAACACTGTCTGATGTAGATATTGTTTAACCCCTTAGGCTTGGTATATGCACAATACAATGGATCACTATGTGCCATTCTTTGAATCTGACAAGACCACGTGGGCAGTGCCATGAAGAGGCCTTCATGAGGGAACACCTAAGTGGTCCTACTTTCAATATTATGGTGCAGCTGGTACGTGGACAAAATGTACAGTAGCCGGACCTCTCTGGTCTTCATGTATGTTAACAGCCTGCCATCACATTGGAATCAGTGATATGAGCATTTGTCCAAACGGTTCCAGAAGCTGCATCCCAACATGACAATACCAGGCCCCATATTGTTGGTGCAACTGTGAGCAGCCTGAGTTACTATGGCCTGCAGTGTCTCCAGACTTGTCTTCTGTCGGGCACATATGGGACATCATTGGTCTGCCATTACACAGGGAGCTGCCAGCAGAGGATCTTGCTGACTTGCGTAAGTGCATTTAATGTAACCGAACCTACCTACCATTACAGACCTCACTGATAGCAGACGAGGTGTATAACACAGGGATGTCTGTGCGCAGGGCTCATTCTGAATACTGAAGAAATCTAAAGATTTTGACCATTTGATTTCCATTTTTCATCGTTCTCATATCATTACCATGTCTATCCATCCCGTGATTTCCATAACTGCATGACTTTGTATTCTTGATATTGCATTGTCAATATTAAGGAGTCTATAATATTATAATGTTATTTCTCTCTTAGTTCACAAGTGCATTCAGACATTTATGTAAAAAATCCTCTATAAAATCAAACCTTTTACTTACCACTAATGCGATAGTCAATCATTTTATTCTCCATGTCATTTATTTAGTTTCTACCTAAATGGAAGAGAGAAAAGATAGAAAGTGTCACATATTTATCCAGAAGGCAAGTGGACGGGTTAGATGAGGAGTCACCAGGGTCAATAGGTGCGTTCCTCCATGTGTGCGTCCATGAATACTATATACTGTATATATACTAGAAGGAGCCTCGAGGGCAGTGACATCACAATGGGGGCAGGGTTCTGTGGGGCTGGGAACGGAGGTAATTTCTCCCCCTATACGCTCTCTCTTCTGTGTACTATGATGTCATAACACCCCACTATGATGTCATTATACCCCATTGTGATGTCAAAATAACCCCCTATGATGTCAAAATACCCAATTGTGAGGTCATAATACCCCATTCTGATGTCATAATACCCCATTGTGATGTCATAATACCCCATTGTGAGGTCATAATACCCCATTGTGATACAGGGACAACCAGACACAGGAAACGATGACAGACGCCACAAGGACATTATATATTGATCTACATACACATGGATGCACATGTATAGCACCGCACATATGAGCCCTGTTGGTCACATTCTAACATTCTTTTGACATTTTTTGCTACAACCGTTGTACAGAGAACCAGGAATTACAAGACTATTGGACCTTTAAATCTACAGCAGTAAAATTAATTGCTAATAAAATCAGTGACTGATATAACGAAGTAATTATAAAGTCATCTTTAGAATCTGAACTTTGATACGTTTTGCGAGTTATCATCCTCCGTTTCCCTTTTTATGAGCACTATGTGATATTAATCGGAGCTTAATTACTCGAGTGCGTTCCCTAACATGTGATACGACAGGACGTTTCATTTCTAGATTCTTTTGTGCTCAGGAATTTTATATCCACAAAAGCTAAAAGTGACTTATCACAATATAACAAGAGCTTTCTAATGTCCTGCAGCGTGCTTTCTAATGTCCTGCGGCGTGCTTTCTAATGTCCTGCGGCGTGCTTTCTAATGTCCTACGGCGTGCTTTCTAATGTCCTGCGGCGTGCTTTCTAATGTCCTGCGGCATGCTTTCTAATGTCCTGCGGTGTGCTTTCCAATGTCCTGCGGCGTGCTTTCTAATGTCCTGCGGCGTGCTTTCCAATGTCCTGCGGCGTGCTTTCCAATGTCCTGCGGCGTGCTTTCTAATGTCCTGCGGCGTGCTTTCTAATGTCCTGCGGCGTGCTTTCTAATGTCCTGCGGCGTGCTTTCCAATGTCCTGCGGCGTGCTTTCCAATGTCCTGCGGCGTGCTTTCCAATGTCCTGCGGCGTGCTTTCTAATGTCCTGCGGCGTGCTTTCCAATGTCCTGCGGCGTGCTTTCCAATGTCCTGCGGCGTGCTTTACAATGTCCTGCGGCGTGCTTTCCAATGTCCTGCGGCGTGCTTTCCAATGTCCTGCGGCGTGCTTTACAATGTCCTGCGGCGTGCTTTCTAATGTCCTGCGGCGTGCTTTCTAATGTCCTGCGGCGTCCGGCACTTTATATTTTCCACAAAGGAAAAAAATCCAACAAGTTTTGGAATTTGTGTTTATTTCACCTCATTAAAAATGTTTCTGACCTACAGCCTGAAGTAACGGAAGGGTCTTACTTATGTCTCTTGTATCAGCTCTATACATACGTCATCTACATCTACATAGGATAATGGCAGCTATAACAAGGCAACTTTATCTCTGCCATTTTCCATAGGAGAATATGTTTATATTTGTATGTAATATATTCTAATGAGATTAATGTTTCCTTTATTTGGAACTTTCACCAATTGAGAGAACAGGGGTTTCCGAAATTTTGTTGTCTGAATCCGGTCTGTCACTACCCATCTATAGTTTAAAGGGATTTTCCCGTGAATAAAGTTCATTTTAATCAATAGATATTGAAATAATAATAATTTCCACAACTGGATGTGATTAAAAATAATGTTCATGTGCGGAGATAATCTTATATATGTGTCCATGCTGTGTACTGTGTAATGGATGTGTCTGACCATACAGGGACATGGTCTGATCATACCACATCTCCAGTGCTGAGATAATCTTATATATGTGTCCCTGCTTTGTACTGTGTAATGGATGTGTCTGACCATACAGGGACATGGTCTGATCATACCACGTCTCCTGTGCTGAGATAATCTTATATATGTGTCCGTGCTATGTACTGTGTAATGGATGTGCCTGACTGTACAGGGATATAGTCTGATCATACCACATCTCCTATGCTGAGATAATTGTATATATGTGTCCCTGCTATGTACTGTGTAATGGATGTGCCTGACCGTACAGGGACATGGTCTGATCATACCACAAGTCCGGTTACATCCACATACATTTACTTGCTCCCGTTTGTGACATCAACACCCAAACATATGACACATGATGGAGCCATTGATGACATAACAATTGTGTAAATCTTTGCCTCGTAATGTGTCACGCCTCCGGGGGAAGGCGTCCTAGAGTGGACCCACTGGGCTGTGGTACCGAACTCCCCTGGGTGAGCTGGTCTTAGTTTAACCAACACCTATACAGGGATTGTCAGGGGCAAGCCAGGGGGTCTAAATACCACAGCTGCTAGTACCAGGGGGGCGGCTCGTAAGGTTAGCCTATTCTACGGCACAGCTAAGGATTCCGGGATAACAGGGTACAAAGCTAGGAGAACAGGGATGGTGCTACCGGGGCAGAGCACAGCAAGGGTTCCAGGAAACAGAGTACAAGGCTGGAAGAACAGGGATGGTGCTACTGGGAAAGAGCACAGCAAGGGTTCCAGGACACAGAGCACAAGGAAGGCCTGACCAACAGTCAGCAAGGCAGAAGCAAACTGACTTAAAAATCAGGCACCTCCCATCAGTGGAGGTGGCCTGATATACCAGAGGAAGAGCAGCTATTGGTCGAGGGGAGTGTCAGGTTGGACCGTGCCGGCCCCTAGAGTCACAGGTCAGGAGTGCACCTAGTGCGCCGCTGATTGGTCACATGAATACGACCATAGTAATGTGCTCATGTGTGAGCCCGGTGGTCAGCTGACAGGAAGGGAACCCGGCGATGGCTCTGAGACACAGCACACCTGGACGCCGAATGCCCGGTCGGCAGAGGAGCAGAGGATGCCGACCCGGGAGAGGTGATCTGGGGAGCGGTGCCAGGGGACCTAACATAATGTAGTGTAGGAGAGGTGTAGGAGAGGGGTTAGGCCAATGTTCTTGAATTCATTATTATCCTTCATTTTTCAATGTAAGGAAGTCTTTCTTGTACAGTAAAAGATGTAGGAATCCAATCTTTGTGCATGTTATCCAGGAAAACATCATCTTCCCCTTCACAGTGAGTACAACAAATCGTTTTGACATTAACAGACGCTCCATCACATTAAAACAGATAAAATATTGACATGACAGATTGCCCCATGCTTTGCCTATAAAAAGGCGCAGACTACAGTGAACGAGGTTTCCAGCTAAGCCAAATCCTACTGATGAGTCGATGACTAAACACATTCTGTCACAAGCTAGAACATATTGTAAGGAGCGTTGCACCGATCCCAGCATGCACCAGGTGTCCCGGCACGATCTAAATGATCTTTTATAGCTTTATGTCATCAGGTCAGTGGTAACATTTCAGGAAAACCTTACTTTCCACCAAATAATTGGGATTTACGGTAACTTCTAAACATAGTTATAAACATTGGTGTCAGCAATTTAGCTTTACCTATAGTCCTACCTAAGAGTACGCCAATCACGCCCAGAAATGCGTTGGGAGTGTTTTATGTAAATGCTGTCCATTTCATCCCAGGACACTAAACATTTGCTGGGAAAAATCGTGAAAGATGGCATGTATGCTTGAAGGGTACAATCAATATACACTACCATTTTTGATGACTATACGAGTTACTCACATGGGCCTATCTCAAAACTACTGCATCTGGCCCAACTGGTTCCTGTACAGACCCTGGTGGCACCTGAACGAGCTGGAATAACCGAAAAACTAGGAGACCACAACTCGGACCTGGCTGCCTAAAAGGCCATTGAGTGCTCCTCATACTACCTTAGAAACCAGAGGGAGATGCATAATAATATAATAAATTTTATTTATATGGCGCCAACATATTCCATAGCACTTTACAATTATGCGGGGGGCAAAGTACAGATAATAACAACAATACAAAGTAAAAACATAGTTCACAAGTTACATGAGGTTTTGAGGGCCCTGCTCAATGTGTACATGCCATGCCCAGGACTAAGGACTAGAATAGGAAGGATGTGCAGAGATAAGAGAATCCAGGGTGATGAAACATAAAGTACACATGCATAGTGGCAAAAATGAAGTTTTTCCTGCAAGAAAGAATAGCCTTCTTCTACCTAACTATTGCCAGAAGGATGGAGTAGGAAAGATTGATGTTACAGCAAAGAGATTAACCCTAGCTGGTCTCTATCAGTCAGGCATAAACTCTTCTCAATGTTGCTGCAACTCCAAGCAAGATTCACTTAGAAATATAACCAGCAATAAAGATCAGCGAGGGGAAGGTATAAATAGCTGCACCTGCAATGTGACAGTGTCGACTAAATGAACAAATGAAAACATCTGCTGACCGTAAATTAGGGACACACAAGTAAATGATGATCAGCACTTGAACAGGGACAGACCTGCTGTGGCTCAGCAGATAAGGAAGCCGATCACACAGCACAGGGTTGCTAGATTGAATAGAGGCATGAAATCAATATCTTAAAGGGATTGTCCAGTCTTGAGGTACAAGTCGCAATCACTCTGTGTGACTGCAGAGATTTGTGACTCCTCATATCTGCAGTGACATGCAGACTAGATGTGCACAGCCACGCTCAGTACCAGTGAATTAAGTGAGGCCAGATACACCTAGTTGTAATGTGGCTGGAAGTATGCGAATCGTATACTTGCAGTCAAACATACGGGCATCGGAGAATACTCACTGCAAACAAAGCACATAGAATGACTGCAGACTTGTACCCCAAGGCCAGAAAACCCCTTCAATGGTTTGGGCAAGGCTCTATGGTAGAAATATTTCGTGAAGCGAAAATGGGCCGAATAAAATACAGAAAGACTCCATTATTCCAGGATCAAGTTTAGCTCTTAAACTCTCAGTCTTCCTCTTCTAGGTTCTCCATGCCTGACCACACTTGATTGGGATATATATTTGGCATTTTTAGACTCTCAATGCGAGGGTACTTTACATTAGCGGATATGGTAGGCATGAGTTCTCATTCTAAACCGGTGTAATTTTAGCCACAGGCCCACAGGCCCACCCCGGGCTCATCAACAACGGTCTGATGCTGGAGCAAATCAGCGTCCTAATCAGATCAGTTCTCCTCTCTGCAGCACTTTTAGCAGAAACTAATCAGTGTTGATGGCACAAGCCGTGATGCCGCAGAATAGGAGCTCGCTGGATCAGGGCCATGCTATAGTACACAACCAAAGTCATACTGCACTAAGGTCTGGTGTAGAGCACGGGCCCAATGGTGGGAAGAAAACTTAGTTCAGCTTTTGATACTCTGCTGCTCTTGCAAGTGTTCTGCTGCTGCGTCACCTCTTTTCAGCCTTCTTCTACCTCAAGGCATCAGATGGGTAGACTCCTTTTTCCCATTTATAAAGCCTAGGATACTTTTGGGGTTACATCTCTCACCACCACATCCAGTGGCGCAACTGGAAGCTCATGGGCCCCAATGCAAAAAGCTCCAATGGGGCCCCCATTTATTGCAAATCTTTCATAGCAATAGTCTTTTTACATAGGTCAAAAGGACTATTGGGACCCCCTAGTCTCCAGGGCCTGGGTGCAATTGCAACCTCTGAACCTGTTGTAGTTACGCCCCTGCTCTGGTGCACCTCCAGCAGATGAGATGCACAATCCCCCAGGCTGTACTACTTATAATGACACCTGACATGGTTGAGTAGACTCCCTGTTCCCCTGATGGAGCTATCAGGATACGGCATGCTGTCATTAGATCCACGTCATGCTACCCATGGATGACAAAACGGGTATCTGATAACAAGTTCCCTTTAAATGTGAGCAGTATTAGAGAATGAAGAATAATTGGACAAGTGTTGGGGTTGTTCCAGAAATTAATAGCTGACACTTTCACATTTTGAACAATGCCTTCAAATATTACATTGGAAAATAATTACTCTAATGATATTTAAAAGACAGTAAATGGAAAACTCAACAAAGCAAACCATGTTAAAGCTATGGGCTGTGGGGCACAGTGCTGTTGGTCCTATCTTCCATACTGTCAGGAGGTGAGAATCATTGCAGGACAAGTGATAAGGGAACTGGCTGGAAGGTCATTAAAAATAGTTGTAGGAGGAAACAAATTTTAGACTCCAATGTTTAGCTAGTGGGGTAGGGCATAGTGGGCAGCTGTCTAGGGCCCACAGACAAGAATGGGCCCACTCCAGCCATCCAGGTCCCACAGACATGAATGGGCCCACTCCAGCTATCCAGGTCCCACAGACATAAATGGGCCCACTCCAGCTATCCAGGGCCTACAGACATGAATGGGCCCACTCCAGCTATCCAGGGCCTACAAACATGAATAAGCCCACTCCAGCTATCCAGGGCCTACAGACATGAATGGGCCCACTCCAGCTATCCAGGTCCCACAGACATGAATGGGCCCACTCCAGCTATCCAGGGCCTACAGACATGAATGGGCCCACTCCAGCTATCCAGGGCCTACAAACATGAATGGGCCCACTCCAGCTATCCAGAGCCTACAGACATGAATGGGCCCACTCCAGCTATCCAGGGCCTACAGACATGACTGGGCACACTCCAGCTGTCCAGGATGCACAGATATCAATGGGCTCACTCCAGCTATCCAGAGCCTACAGACATGAATGGGCTCACTCCAGCTATCCAGAGCCTACAGACATGAATGGGCCCATTCCAGCTATCCAGAGCCTACAGACATGAATGGGCCCACTCCAGCTATCCAGGGCCTACAGACATGAATGGGCCCACTCCAGCTATCCAGGGCCTACAGACATGACGGGGCCCACTCCAGCTATCCAGGGCCTACAGACATGAATGGGCTCACTCCAGCTATCCAGGGCCTACAGACATGAATGGGCTCACTCCAGCTATCCAGGGCCTACAAACATGAATGGACCCACTCCAGCTATCCAGAGCCTACAGACATGAATGGGCCCACTCCAGCTATCCAGGGCCTACAGACATGTAGGCACACTCCAGCTGTCCAGGATGCACAGATATCAATGGGCTCACTCCAGCTATCCAGAGCCTACAGACATGAATGGGCCCACTCCAGCTATCCAGGGCCTACAGACATGAATGGGCCCACTCCAGCTATCCAGAGCCTACAGACATGAATGGGCTCACTCCAGCTATCCAGAGCCTACAGACATGAATGGGCCCACTCCAGCTATCCAGGGCCTACAGACATGAATGGGCCCACTCCAGCTATCCAGAGCCTACAGACATGAATGGGCCCACTCCAGCTATCCAGGGCCTACAGACATGAATGGGCCCACTCCAGCTATCCAGAGCCTACAGACATGAATGGGCTCACTCCAGCTATCCAGGTCCCACAGACATGAATGGGCCCACTCCAGCTATCCAGAGCCTACAGACATGAATGGGCCCACTCCAGCTATCCAGGGCCTACAAACATGAATGGGCCCACTCCAGCTATCCAGGGCCTACAGACATGAATGGGCCCACTCCAGCTATCCAGGTCCCACAGACATGAATGGGCCCACTGCAGCTATCCAGAGCCTACAGACATGAATGGGCTCACTCCAGCTATCCAGAGCCTACAGAGATGAATGGGCCCATTCCAGCTATCCAGAGCCTACAGACATGAATGGGCCCACTCCAGCTATCCAGGGCCTACAGACATGAATGGGCCCACTCCAGCTATCCAGGGCCTACAGACATGACGGGGCCCACTCCAGCTATCCAGGGCCTACAGACATGAATGGGCTCACTCCAGCTATCCAGGGCCTACAGACATGAATGGGCACACTCCAGCTGTCCAGGGCCTACAAACATGAATGGACCCACTCCAGCTATCCAGAGCCTACAGACATGAATGGGCCCACTCCAGCTATCCAGGGCCTACAGACATGTAGGCACACTCCAGCTGTCCAGGATGCACAGATATCAATGGGCCCACTCCAGCTATCCAGGGCCTACAGACATGAATGGGCCCACTCCAGCTATGCAGAGCCAACAGACATGAATGGGCCCACTCCAGCTATCCAGGGCCTACAGACATGAATGGGCCCACTCCAGCTATCCAGAGCCTACAGACATGAATGGGCTCACTCCAGCTATCCAGGTCCCACAGACATGAATGGGCCCACTCCAGCTATCCAGAGCCTACAGACATGAATGGGCCCACTCCAGCTATCCAGGGCCTACAAACATGAATGGGCCCACTCCAGCTATCCAGGGCCTACAGACATGAATGGGCCCACTCCAGCTATCCAGGTCCCACAGACATGAATGGGCCCACTCCAGCTATCCAGAGCCTACAGACATGAATGGGCCCACTCCAGCTATCCAGGGCCTACAGACATGAATGGGCTCACTCCAGCTATCCAGGGCCTACAGACATGAAAGGGCCCACTCCAGCTGTCCAGGGCCTACAGACATGAAAGGGCCCACTCCCAGCTACTTACTATATGAAGAGTGAAGCAGTACTGTCACATAATCATGGGCTGCCTGGAATAATTATTGAGCTCAGGTCAGCAGTGGTCATAGGAAGCACAGGAGTGACTCTGTCATTGGTTACTGTGCTCTGCACATTGAAATGTTATATACAGAGCATAGCAGCTAGTGATAAAGTGTGACTGCTGGGCTCTGCATAGTCAGAAGATGACCCTACAAACCTGAGCTACTTAAGTGTTCAGTGCGCAGAGTGCAGGAGATTGTCCTGATCTTACTGCTGCACTCTGCATAGGCAATATAACTCTAGAGGGTGCACTCAATAAAGCAGCATGCACACATTGTGATCCAGTGGCATTTTATGTTTCTCAAAGTTACTGGAAAAAAATTGCGGCTAAAAAAAATGCGACTCGGCCATCAGGCCACAACATGTGAACACGGCCAAACGGAATGTTCAGATAATAGATTGTCCTGGCAATTCATCTAATAAAATAGTGGCCAATAACGCAGTGCAATTGCATGGTGTGACCATACCCTAAGTTCTCAATAACAAATATGCTTCACTTTCTTTTTAAAACAGAAGAACGTGAGAGATAATTAATTTGTGGGAAAAAAGACGAATCTTCTACATTGGCCGTCTTTCTATGGTGCAGCCCTGCCTCCCCAATGTCAGCTTATTATTTTTAAAGGCTTATTCCGATCATCTTAATTGGTTAAAATTGCAAAGTACTTGTAAAAATAAGCAATTTTTGCAATTTCCTTTTCAATTACGGTAAGCTGATAAGCAATGCTTTGAATCTGGCCAGCTTCATTGCGGCGGTGCTCCTCCTCTGCATGAGAGAGCACAGTTTGGTTCAACAGCACCCCCAAAAATTGTTAATCAAGGTAGAGCGCACCCACTTCCTTTCCCGCCAAGCTAGAAGCTGAGAGGCATAGGGAGCAGTGAACTACTAAATAACAATGATGGTCAACCCCTTTTATACTGCAGTAGGATTTGCTCATTTGGAGTGCGTAGTTATTTGCTTAGGTGTCCACTAGGGTGTTTAAATCTCTTATACCCAGGTCGGGTGGCCTCACAGTGGTGTTTCGTTTCCCCTAGACCAAACCCCTAGTTACATCTCTGACTAGACCATTCATCCTTAGTGACAACATTCAGCCCTTGTTCTCTGAATGCATCTCCCAGTCATTAGAATATTTGGTGAAGGGTGTTGCTCCTGCCCTGCCAAGGTGAGCCGTCAAAATTCCATTGAAAACGCCCACTGGCAGGTCGAGGTTCCAAGCTCATTTGCTACATATTTATAACGTTCAGCTGTTGGACTACAAGTGTAGTGATCAATGCTATCCCTCTCCGGTCTGGCATTGGCTATGCTGAATACTAGATAAATTCCAATGCAAAGTGGACCTCCAGACAAAATGAAGACAGGTACTCATGAATTCTCGACTATTAAAGAGGTTGTCAAGTGACATAAAAGGTTCTTGGGATGTTTTCCAAACCTGAATTAATTAAATGTACGATTCTGCTATAATTCTGAATATTGCAGAACTGGCCAGAAGGTAGACTCCTCTTCATGGTCCCGTAAACTCCACATTTGCTCTTCCTTCATCACCGGCAGAGAGGTTTATTGCTGTCTGTATTAGTGAAGTCATAAAGGATTGGCTGTCTGACTCTGAGCCAGACAGGCAGCCCAGGGGCGGACCTACCGTGGTGCAGCTGGTTCAGCTGCACCAGGGCCCTGACCGGCTAGGGGGCCCCTCAAGCCTGCAGGGGAACCCCCAGCCGACCCTGTAATCCGATGTCAGAGGAGAGGAGGGTCAGGCAAGGGAAGCAGGAAGCTTCCTGCTTCACTTGCCTAATCCAGCCCCTCCTCTCCTCTGAGCTCCGGCTCCCAGGAATGCACACAGCGCGGCTCAGCAGGTAGGAGAGCCGCCCCAGTAATAAACGAACAGCCGCCATCCCCCCTAACCCCCTCCCGCTCCTCACCAATGGCCGCCAGCACAACCCCCCCCTTCCCGCTCCTCACTGACGGCCGCCAGCCCTTCTCCCCGCTTCATGGCTGCACCAGGGCCCCCTGTGTTCAAGGTCTGCCCCTGAGGCAGCCCAATTTACCGTATCAACTGCCAACAAAAATAAGGGGGAAAGGTCTTTGCTTATGTCAGAACAAACTCAGATATGGAGCTTCTAGGACCAAAAAATTGTCACTAGACAATCCTTTGCTCATTTGTTTGTTACTTGTTAACCCAGAGAGTCCTCCCTTCTCCATCTCCCCATTGAGATTATGCCAGGATTCCTAAATTCCTATGAAAAGTTTCAAAAAGTTTGCAACTTTTGACATTTTCACCAGTTTTGCCAACTCTCATAAAAATGGTTAGAGCTGGCCTGGAATAGGGATGCGACAACACACAAGACAAGCTGTGGGGTTCCAGAAGTCTTACACCGGTTAGGACTGTAGTAAGATTTGTGGCTTGGCGCACAGACGCACCTAACTCTTCTCAGGCTCTCCTCATTCATTAAGAGACGTGCAACACTTAATGAATCAGGACTTCAACAAGCCCCCTCATCAAGACCGGCACGAACAACACGCCTGAGGAAATCCTTTTCCTTTTATCAATTAATAGCCTAACAGTTGATGATTGCTTTTTTGTCTATAAGTTAATACACAAAGGATGCACTCCCTGTAGTCCTGTCAATGAGCAGTAGAGTCTTTGGCGATCATGGGTGTACAATGGAATCCTAGGGTGCCATAGAACAACCAATCAAAACAGCAACATCAGTAGAATGGAAAGAAAGACAACAATTGCATAACTACTAAAGCTAGATTGTATGTAAGATAAGACATCATGACCGAAAGTGCCAAGGATAAATGTGAGCTATATAAATCTTTATGCAGAAAATTCCACCTTGTTACCCTAATGGTACCTTCACACGGCGCAATATCGGCTGGCGATATGAGGCGATCTAACGTGCACGTGCACAGTTTTCATGGTCGCCTCAGATCGCCGATGGCAGTATTACACGCCGCAATCTCGCCCTGAAATAAAGGCGCCCCGGAAATCGCCTCACCCACAGCGGAACCAATCCGGTTGAATTCCCTCGCTGCTTCACACGCCGCAATCCCAAAGGCAATGTGGGCGTACATGTTCAGCGCCTCGAGGATATAGCAGCAGTCAACACCGCGCCCCATAGCCGCTCATTGGACAACACAACAGCGTTACGATTGGTCAGCCTGCTCTGGAAGGCTGGCTAATACATGACACAATTGAAGATGTGTGTGTTGGTGAACGGACAACTCTTCAAATATGGCGCCCTGTGAACTGACAGCCAGTGGGAACACAGTAGCCACCACCAATCATTGCAGACGGGGCGCGGACTACAGCATGCTGAGGCACGCCTATGTGAAATCAGGCGACGCTGATTCCATCACTATCGCCCTATCACACGCCACAACCCGGAAATATCGCCTTCATGATTGAGGCTGATTTCAGAGCAGTGCTGAGGAATCAGGCGACGGGCGAGAGGCGATTTATCGCCGCAAAATTCCCCAATCACACGCCGCAACCGTGAGGCAATTTCACGGCGATTGCTCCGGGGCGACATATCGCCTTTAGGATTCCTAGGTGAGACTGCGGCGTGTGAAGGTACCATGACAGGTAACGCGATTTGTGTTATTTAACCTCGATCGTGTAAAGGGTCAATTGGAGCAGTTCTGTTCCAGGACCCCTCTTTGCTCACCCAACTTAACCCCTGCCTTCCCTTGCAGCAATCTCCCTCTATTGTAGGTGCTGTAACTCCCTAGAAGTGTTTTTTTTCTCATAATAACTTCTTATTTACATATTTCTAAGACATACAGTGGTGCTTGAAAGTTTGTGAAGCCTTCAGATTTTCCATACATCTGCATTAATTTGATCTTAAATTACAATAGATTTTCAAACAAGTCGTTAAAATAGAAAAACGACCAAATCAAACCAATAAATCAAGAATATTTACACTTTGCCATTTTTTTTATTGAGAAAAATGATCCAATATCACGTCTGTGAATTCTAAAAGTATGTGAATCCTTAGGATTAGCAGATAATTTAAACGTGAAATTTGTGCACATCTGTGTCTGTCTGTGTGGTGTGTGTGTCCCTGGGGTGTTTGTGTCCCTGGGATGTGTGTGTCCCAGTGGTGTGCGTGTGTCCCTGTGATTGGGTCCCTGTGGTGTGTGTCTTTTTGGGGGGGGAGGGGTGTCCCTGTGGTGTGTGTCCATCCTTATGGGGTCTGTGTGGTCCTGTGGGGTGTGTGTGTGTCTCTGTATCCCTGTGGGGTGTGTATGTGTGTATGTCCCTGTGGTGTGTGTGTCCCTGTGGGGTGAGTGCATGTGTCCCTATAGGGTGTGTATGTGTGTGTATGTCCCTGTGAGGGGGGTGTCTGTGTTGTGTGTGTCTCTTTGTGGTGTGTGTGTTTGTGTTCGGGTGCGTGGTAAGTATCCAATATTGGGGCTCCACCTTAGCTGTTACTCTTTGTGTGCATGTGGTGTGTATACATGTCCCCGTGCGTGCTGAATATTCCATGTCAGAGCCCCACCTTAGTGACTATATGCTGGTATATGCTGTTAGTCTTTGGTGCTGTCATTAAGCCCCTTTCATTCACAACTGTCAACTGGTAACTGTCACTTTTTCCCCATTATGTAGATAGGGCCAAAACTGTTTGTGTGAATTGGAATGCGCGGGGTTACAATTTCGCCTCACAACATAGCCTATGACGCTCTCGGGTCCAGACGTGTGACTGTGCAAAATTTTGTGGCTGTAGTTGCGACGGTGTAGATGCCAATCCCAGACATACACACACACACCACCACACACACACATACACACACACACACACACATGCACACACATACACACACACATACACACACACACACACATACACACACACACACACATACACACACACATACATACACACACACGTACACACACATCACACACACACACACATACACACACATACACACATATCCACACACACACACATACACACATACACACATTCAGCTTTATATTTGAGATTAATTCTTAATTTCTCGTCCAGTGAAATAAATACGTTTTATTCTAGGTATTTTCGAGAATCTCTCTGTTAGCATTTTCTTTTAAAATCCTATTATACTCAGGTTTACAATCACATTTGCTAATAAAACTGCCAGCTAAGTCTGCGGTGGTTTTGTTCTGCTTAGAAAAGCCTCCCAGAATGTCAGCGCTGATTCAATTACGTTCGGCTCAATTAAAAAAATAGATTTTAGCTCAGAAATTTGCTTCAATAATGCGTGGGAGTGTGAACCGTTCTCTAAGGGTGAACACACGAAGAGGGAAAGTGGTAAGAAAACTTCACAAAAACCAGGAGACCAAGTTCTAAGGAAAGTTAATGTCACTGATTCTAAGAAATACGGGTGAAAGAGGACGGTCAACAAAACATAGAATGGATGGAATTAAAGAAATCGTAAACTTACTATTTCTTAATGTTAATCTAAAGACTCAACAAAAAAGAAACTTTTTGAATGTTATTCATACAGTGAGCACCAGTAGCGTAGCTAGCGGGGGAGCAGGGGGGGCAAGCGCCCCGGGCCCCCCGGCATGAGGGGCCCATTACCCGCACCCCCTAGGGGGCCCCGTGCTGGCAGCCGGCCTGTCCTGCAGCTCTGCCCGCCTCTCCACTCCTTCTCCTTACAGCAGACGCACGGCGGCCGCGGTGAGTGTTGTGCACCCCCTCCCCCCCCCCCCCGATCCTCAGATTTCTCTGCCAGCAAAGCCCCCCACCCACCCCACGGTCCTCACATGGGGGGCCTGGGTGCAGATCCCGGAGCAGGCTAGCTACGCCACTGGTGAGCACAGTACTACAGTACTATGATTGATATGATTGATATTACATCTACAGGTAGGCCCAAAAATAATTGAGCAATGATGATTCTTCTTGATTTGGGCTCTATTTTCCAATAAAAATGTAACAACTGCCCTGCAATTAAAGTTTAGACTTTCAAGTCTAAATTAATGGCGTTGAACAAAAATATCCCATGAAAAGCTTAGGAATTGCAACCATTGTTCTGCAACGTCTCCTCATTTCAAGGGCTCAAAAGTAATTGGTCAAATCTACATTACCATAAATAAAATGTTACTTTGTAATACTTTGTAGAGCATCCTTTGCAGGCAATGACCGCCCGAAGTCTGGAGACCACTGGTTTCCTTTCGTGATGCTTTGCCGGCCTCTACTTCGGCTGACTTCAGTCGTTGCTTGTTTGTGGGTCTTTTCTGCTTTACGTTTTGTCCTAAACGTGTGAAATGCAGCTCAATGAGGTTGAGAGCTGGTGATTGACTCGGCCATTGCAGAATATTCCACTTCTTTGTTCTGGGTTGCTTTCTCATTGTGTTTTGGGCCCATCTGTACTGTAAATCGCCATCCAATGAATCTTACTGTATTTGATTGAATCAGAGCAGATGCATTGCCCTCTACACTCTACAATTCATCCGGCTGCTTCTGTCTTCAGTCACATCTCTAATAAACACTAGTGACCCAGGACCAATGGAAGCCATTCATGCTCTACACTTCCAACCGAGAGAACAAGCAGTCGACGTCAACAGAGAGACGTTACCAGCAGCAGGGTATCTGTTTCCTGCAATCTCTGGGAGTTGTTTGTACGTTTTTTTACACCTTCCTTTGCAAAGCCAGAAGAAAGGACGAGTCTGACACATAGGGAAAGCCTAGAGAGGATGGTGAAGGAATATCCAGAGCTCAATATCGATGCCATGACTGTAGAACTGGACTTTAGTGCATTTTGGGCTTCAAAACTGAAACAGTGGCCTGAGCTCGCCACTCACGCCTTGGAGATTTTGTCGTGTCCAGCAGCCAGCGTTCTCTCAAACGTGTCTTCAGCGCTGCTGGTGGTGTTCTGATGGATACGCACGTATGGCTGTCCACCGACAGTGTCGTTTGCCTAACGTTTATCAAGACGAACAAGCCATGGATCTTGAAGGTCTTTTCCACCCCAGTGTCAGAATGGGGAGACTAGGCGCTGGTCTACATTTCAGTTTGCTGCATTAAAATCCACTTTACAATATTTCACTTCCGGGAAAATTGTTCCCCCTTTAGTGGTGTCTGTGTCTAATTTTTTGAAAAGTGGGGACTCTTGTTAGGGTCTCTTTGCTGTATGGTGCATTACTGGAGCAGAGCTCTCTGAGCACAATACCTGCTCCTGACACTTGTGCAGAAGTTCTTAAATAGTCAACCTTGAAATGCTGGGCCTATGCCTCCTGCCTTGGTGCCATTGGCCCAATACAAAATCTATAACATGCATACCACTTTGCTGTGGTGTGATACTAATTTTTTGAAAAGTGGGAACTCTTGTTAGGGTCTCCTTGCTGTTTGATGCATGACTGGAGCAGGACTCTCTGAGTGACATGCCTACACCTGTCACTCATCCTCCTTTTACTTCTACTCCTCCTATAACTTAATGTACAGAACTGCTGCCCCTTTTCCCCTGTGACTCATCCATCTGTCAACTCAAGCTGAATTTCACCCACCTCTGAAATTAAAGTGAATTTGAGCCACCTCCTGTTTTGGACTGGTTTTGAAAAGTGTGCAGGCTGGCATAGACTGTGTCTCATGCACCCATGCTATGCCATGACAGTATTTATACCCTACGTAGATCGTTTTCCCTTCTCCTGTGATCTGGCCATAATATGAGCAGTTTGGGGCTCCTTTTAAGGTGTTTTTCAGTCCCTTGATTTTGCCTTCCGTTGACTTGAATAGTGTTCGGAAAATTCGGCGAACGTTCTTCTAATTCGTCGAACACTCCACATTCGGCGAACAAATCCGAATTCGAAAACTCTGGTGTTCGCTCATCTCTAATGATCATGAACCAGAAGTAGAAAGCCTTTTAGCATTAAAAATATGGCACTGGCCATGTCTATCTCTACGAATATGATGAATTAATAAGGCAGCTCTATAAAAAAGTAAAAAAATGGAAACTCTGATGGACATTCCAACTTACAACCTGCACTCATTCTCAGTTTATTTGCAGATTTATGGTCTGATTTACTATGTATTCCTTTTTCTAGCCTCTTAGCGCTATCGAACTAGATTGATAAAATCCTTCTAGTTTAGAAAATAGCGGAAAATCCTACATCCCAAGTCAATTACCAATGATATGTTGAGCAGTATTTTTGTGTCTGGAGGATATAGTATGTTCAGACATTACAGTAGAGGATCATTGATTACAATTGACCCGGTATAATTTTTCATTCGATCTGTGCTGGTGCTGCAAAGAAACTGAACACTGTTTGATCACTGGTCCTACAACTGGTCACCAGATTGTTCCTATATAAACTGCTGCCAGTGAGCCCTTATAGACACATTCTAGAATGCTGTATATATGTCCCCAGGCCAATCTGTATAACATAAAAAATAGCTTTTATTATATTCACCTACCAATTCGATGGGTTCCACTGGTGTTGATCCGACGCCCCCTCTGTGCTTGCGATTGCCATCCTCCTTCCCCGCATCCTGATGCATCCACACAGTCTCCTCCATTGCACTCCTGAGCACATGCACTTCTTTCTACCCACCTGAGGGCAGAGAAAAGTACTGTAATGTGCAGGCATGGAGAATGGTCAAAGAACACCCACGCATACATTCTATAAGGTTAGGGTCAGACTTGCGTCTGCCCTGAGCCTGGGGAATCCGTTAAAAACTTAGTGGCAGACAGAGTGCATAGCGTTAACGACATGTATCTATGCCTCAATGCATCACTATGGTATTGTGATGCTTACCGCAGCCGCCGGCTCCATAGAGAATCCCCTGATATGCGGTATTGCAGAGCGCACAGGAAAACCTTTCAGACTGCGGTTCCTGTGTGCTCTGCAAAAGCGCATATCAGGGGATTCGCTGTGGAGCCATGGTAAGCATCACCATAGTGATGCATAGAGCAGGCGGCGCATAGCGTCACATGCCAAATAACGCTATGTGCTGCTCCTGCCTGCCACTAACTTTTTAAGAGATTCCCCATGCTCAGGGTAGACGCAAGTCTGAGGCTCCTTTCGCAACTCTGCGTTGATGAATTACCTGCGTTTGTTTGCCCTGCGTTAGCGTCAAAGCAAGCGAAGGTGCAGTTTAATGCAAATGCAGGCAACTGCATTAGAGCAGAGATGCAGTTCTCCTGCGCTTGGTGCCCCCATTACCTTCTATGGCCGAGTGCAGGAGCCGACATCCCCGAAGCGCAAGTGCGAAGTGTCTGACGTCATCGCGCATGCGCTTAGTCAGACGCACCCTGAAAAGCCGCTTTCAATGTTTCCAGGTGCGTCTGACTAAGTGCATGCACAATGACGTCAGGCGCTTTGCACTGCGCTTCGGGGATGTCGGCTCTTGCGCTCGGCCATAGAAAGTAATGGGGGCATCAAGCGCAGGAGAACTGCATCTCTGCACTAATGCAGTTGGCTGGGTTTAGCCTTAAACTGCACCTGCGCTTGCTTTTGACCTAGCGCAGTGCAGGCAAACGCAGGTAATTCATCAACGCAGAGATGCAAAAGGGGCCTGACTCTAGCCTAATACTCTGGTCTGCCTTTGGCAGGGCAGACAGAAGTGCATATGCTCAGGTGTGCAGTGGAACATACTGTGTGGATGATGTAAAAGGCGTCATCCACATGAAGCAGGGAAGGAGGATGGCAATTACAAGAAGAGAGGAGGCATCGGATCAAGATCAGCGGACACCCATCAGACTGGACCACCCTGTTTGTGAGTATAATAAAAACTTTTTGTTTTTTTGAATACAGATTGGTCTGGGGACTTATATACAGGATTCTAGAATGCTGGTGGCCACACTTAATATGGAAAGAATCTGGTGATAGGTTCACTTTAAAGGGATCCTGTCACCTCCAGAACGACTCCTAAGCTACCAAAACATGTCCCTGCAGCATATTATCACTAATCTCACACTCCTTTTGTCTCCTAAAAGCATCCTGTGAAAGTGCATAAAAACGTTTTAATACTCACTCATTAGTGATTATAATTAGCAGTGACTATATTCTTTAGCCCTTAGGGTGTGTTGTTTTGCAGCTCCAGGATCCACCCTCTCTCTCTTTGATGCTCTGCTTGTGCAGGCTTTGCCCTCTCCCCCTCTCTATCACTCACAGAGTGCAAACCATTAGTCCTGCCTTCAGCTCCACATCACAGCAGCACAGACAGAGAGAGGGTGGATCATTCAGGCTGCAAAACAACACGCCCTAAGGGCTAAAGAATATGGCCCCTGCTAATTATAATCACTAATGAGTGAGTAAAAATCGTTTTTATGCACTTTCACAGGATGCTTTTAGGAGACAAAAGGAGTGTGAGATTAGTGATAGGATGCTGCAGGGACATGTTTGCTTAGGAGGCGTTCTGGAGGTGACAGGATCGCTTTAATGAACTTATTGTTGGCGCACCAAATGGTCAAAATGGGCCAACATTTTTACCAACCAAAGTCAGATGAGAACTAATGTACATTCCACCAAACATAGGCTTGGTGTGAATCAGGTTAAACCATATCTCCATGTATAATGTTAATCTCAGACCACCCACTATTTACAGGGGGATGTTGTGTTATTTTTTTGGAAGCTTTCTATAGGTTTCACATTTTTCCATGCCGCCTGCCTCGTCAGGTTGTAAGTGCAGCAGAAAGCTTGGCGTTGGTCTACAGACTTTCTCACGTACACTGCTATTACTGCAGCGGCTAATTGGATTCCCTTAATGCATTTAGCTCCTATCACACAGCATTCCGGTGGTGGTGTTCGATTTGTGCAGTGTGAAGCTCACGCAGCCGCTGTACATTTGCCCCTTATTTCAATTCTATTAAAAATAGACATTTATCGCAGAGTTGTAAAAGTGACAATTTTTTCTTAGCGCCATACAAGAAAATCTTATTATCCAGCAGCTGAAGCAGCAAAAACTCACAAAACTCTGCAGTCTCTAAAGAAATAGATATGGAAGTTTATGCCGATTCACAAGTACAGATTTATGTACGCGAAGCCCCAGCCGGCGGCCGTGTGTGACCGTCTACAGCCGGGCTCTCATTCTGTACCGTGAAGTGATCGTAAAACATACAATTATAAACAAGAAAAGGATCCCAGACACAAGGGCCACAAAAAAGGCAGCACCTCATAGCTGGGTTATAGTCTTATGGTGGGTTTACACGTCCCGATATTGGGCCGATATCGGGACCAACGACGCGGGAGCGCGCTTTTTGAGCACGCTTTTCCGCCATCGCATCGCTGGTTTACACAGCGCGATATCGGTATACAACGTCCCGACGATTGTGACGCCCCCCAACCCAGGAACGACCAGTTAACATGGTCGGCGTACACATCGGAGTTGGGCTGTTACACGGTACAATGCGGCTACAACGGCCATGCGATATCGGGCAGTTGAATAGCACGCTCATTCAACCCCGATATCGTTTTGGCATCGTTCCAGCATCGCGTTGTACGCTCAAACCGTACAACGCGCGAACGATATCGGGTCCAACTCCCGAACCACGTGACTTTTGGTCGGAGTTGGACGCCGATATCGCGACGTGTAAACCCGCCATCAAAGCTTGTCTGTTTAACACACGGGAAGACACATTAATAGCTGCTCTATGAACATGCCGCCAATGTGGAAAACTAAGGAACACAATGAATAGATCTCTACACCTAAGAACAACACCACGATATGCCATTACTTACCCACTGGTAGGGTGCTGAAACCAACTGCGAACCTCAGAGACAAAGGGCTTAATATAGGGTAGGGTCACATTGGCGTTTTTTGTTTCAAATCCTGATCCGGTTTTGAGCTTTAAAAAAGCTCAAAACCGGACCAGGAAAGGCTCCTGATGGAAGCCTATGCAAAACACCGGATGGCTTCACAAGCCATCCGGTGGCCGGATCCGGCACTGCTGCCTGCGTTTAAAATCATGGGGTAGGGTCACATTGGAAATCTAAATTGCATTCACCGCATCCGGATCCGGATGCGGTGAATGCAATGCCGGTCACACACATTTTTCTCAAAAATGTGTGCATAATACCGCACTGCGGTCACCGGATGGCTCAGGATGTGTAATCCCTGAGCCATCCGGTAACTGCATAGCTTGCGGTTCCCGATCGGCAAAGTTAATAAAGATTTAATTTGAGTACCGAAATGAATGTTAGAGGTCTGTAGGGGGGCTTAGACCCCCCCTACAGACCGGGCGGCCACTTCTATAGTGTGTTCTTCTACAATTGTACCTATGGCACGGGCTGATCTGAGCTCCGTGCATGTGATCAAAATATCCCCCCTCCCCCTATCACTATACAGGGGTGCATACACCCCTCTAGTACAGTACTGCTTTATTTCGGTTATAAACAACTAGAATTGTCCCAATCGCAAGATAAGTATATAGTTACATGTTCCGTAGGCAGAGTCCACTGATGTCCATGGGCGGGGCTGTGAGCAGTAGCCTCCGCCCGCTCCTTCTTGATGCCCGCCCCCTCTGGCCGTAATCCAGTGTTGTGGGGGTGGCCGAGTCGTTAAAGGGGCGTGGCTAACTATGTGCCGCGGTTAGCCACGCCCCTTTAACGACTCGGCCACCCCCACAACACTGGATTACGGCCAGAGGGGGCGGGCATCAAGAAGGAGCGGGCGGAGGCTTCTGCACACAGCCCCGCCCATGGAAATCAGTGGACTATGCCTACGGAACATGTAACTATATACTTATCTTGCGATTGGGACAATTCTAGTTGTTTATAACCGAAATAAAGCAGTACTGTACTAGAGGGGTGTATGCACCCCTGTATAGTGATAGGGGGAGGGGGGATATTTTGATCACATGCACGGAGCTCAGATCAGCCCGTGCCATAGGTACAATTGTAGAAGAACACACTATAGAAGTGGCCGCCCGGTCTGTAGGGGGGGTCTAAGCCCCCCTACAGACCTCTAACAGTCAGTTCTGTGCTCTAATTAAATCTTTATTAACTTTGCCGATCGGGAACCGCAAGATATGCAGTTACCGGATGGCTCAGGATTACACATCCTGAGCCATCCGGTGACCGCAGTGCGGTCCCTGGAAACGCTGCGAAAACTGCTGCCTGCATGATTTTAAACGCAGGCAGCAGTGCCGGATCCGGCCACCGGATGGCTTGTGAAGCCATCCGGTGTTTTGCATAGGCTTCCATCAGGAGCCTTTCCTGGTCCGGTTTTGAGCTTTTTTAAAGCTCAAAACCGGATCAGGATTTGAAACAAAAAACGCCAATGTGACCCTACCCATGCAGGCAGCAGTTTTCGCAGCGTTTGCCGGGACCGCACTGCGGTCACCGGATGGCTCAGGATGTGTAATCCCTGAGCCATCCGGTAACTGCATAGGTTGCGGTTCCCGATCGGCAAAGTTAATAAAGATTTAATTAGAGCACAGAACTGACTGTTAGAGGTCTGTAGGGGGCTTAGACCCCCCTACAGACCGGCGGGCCACTTCTATAGTGTGTTCTTCTACAATTGTACCTATGGCACGGGCTGATCTGAGCTCCGTGCATGTGATCCAAATATCCCCCCTCCCCCTATCACTATACAGGGGTGCATACACCCCTCTAGTACAGTACTGCTTTAATTATGTTATAAACACCATGAATTGTCCCAATCGCAAGATAATTAGATATTTACATGTTCCGTAGGCAGAGTCCACTGATTTCCATGGGCGGGGCTGTGAGCAGTAGCCTCCGCCCGCTCCTTCTTGATGCCCGCCCCCTCTGGCCGTAATCCAGTGTTGTGGGGGTGGCCGAGTCGTTAAAGGGCGTGGCTAACCGCGGCACATAGTTAGCCACGCCCCTTTAACGACTCGCCACCCCCACAACACTGGATTACGGCCAGAGGGGGCGGGCATCAAGAAGGAGCGGGCGGAGGCTTCTGCACACAGCCCCGCCCATGGACATCAGTGGACTCTGCCTACGGAACATGTAACTATATACTTATCTTGCGATTGGGACAATTCTAGTTGTTTATAACCGAAATAAAGCAGTACTGTACTAGAGGGGTGTATGCACCCCTGTATAGTGATAGGGGGAGGGGAATATTTTGATCACATGCACGGAGCTCAGATCAGCCCGTGCCATAGGTACAATTGTAGAAGAACACACTATAGAAGTGGCCGCCCGGTCTGTAGGGGGGTCTAAGCCCCCTACAGACCTCTAACATTCATTTCGGTACTCAAATTAAATCTTTATTAACTTTGCCGATCGGGAACCGCAAGCTATGCAGTTACCGGATGGCTCAGGGATTACACATCCTGAGCCATCCGGTGACCGCAGTGCGGTATTCTGCACACATTTTTGAGAAAAATGTGTGTGACCGGCATTGCATTCACCGCATCCGGATCCGGATGCGGTGAATGCAATTTAGATTTCCAATGTGACCCTACCCATACTCTGTCATTGATCCTTACATGTCACTTTTATTAAATCTTTGTATTTCTGATAAAATAACAATTCCAGAGCATCTTAGATTGGTTTCACACTGGTGTTTGTGTCTGCATGCGGAGGGCATGCAGACGCAAACGCAGCCCATACTGATGGGAACGCAGTGGAGAATCTCCGCATGTCCGGTGCCGCCGGGTAGGCGACCGATCTGGGGCGATGTGCACACATTGCCCCATGTAACCGGCCGCTGGCTACCTGTCAGGCGATGGGATCCATAAGGCCCCGTCACACCTGGCGACGGGGCTGGAGATGTCGGCGGCGACTGGCGGAAGCGCGCACATTTTTCACGCCCCGCCAGCGTCGCCGTTCCCCATTTACATGGGGAGACATCTCCAGCGCCGCGCCGGCCAACTGTCAGGCGGCATCGGCGCCAGGGTGTCTGCCCCAGAGGTGATGCAGGCCAATGGGAGCCTAAAGGCCCCGTCACACAGGGCGACATCGCCGCCAATTACATAGGCAACGTAGGGGCGTGGCCTATCGGCGGCGACATCACCCCTACGTCGCCTCATGTAAAGGGGAGATGTCGGCGCCGCCGGGAGGTCGCCTGGTTTCAGAGCAGTGCTCTGAAACCAGGCGGCCGATCTGGGGCGAAGTGCACACATCGCCCCATGTAACCGGCCGCCGGCGACCTGACAGGCGATGGGAGTCATAGGCCCCCATTGTCCTGCATCACCGCTGGGGTTTTCAGACACCCCGGCGGCGATGCCGCCTGATAGCTCGCCGGTGCGGCACTGGAGATGTTGCCCCATGTAAATGGGGGACGGCGATGCTGGCGGGGCGCCAAAAACATGCGCGCACCCACCAATCGCCGCCGACATCTCCAGCCCCGTTGCCAGGTGTGACAGGGCCTTATGGCTCCCATCGCCTGACAGGTAGCCGGCGGCCGGTTACATGGGGCAATGTGTGCACATCGCCCCAGATCGGTCGCCTACCCGGCGGCGCCGACATCGCCCCTTTACATGAGGCGACATACGGGCGATGTCGCCGCTGATAGGCCACGCCCCTATGTCGCCTATGTAATTGGCGGCGATGTCGCCCCGTTTGACGGGGCTTTAAGACTACTCTAGATCTATACAACAATTACAGCTACCAACCTTATATAACTACTGGAATTGGGGGGGAGCAAACAAAATTAAACAGAATGAAAACTTAGCAATGTGTTCACCTTTACATTTTTCGTGGTTCAACATACCTTGAAATAAGTGTCAAGAGATGACTGGCTTAACAAAAACTGTTTGCAATACTCTGCCGGGAGTTGTTTATGGTATAAGTGACCAGCGGATAGTCGGGTAGTTGTTAATTAAGCTGTAGACTTCAGCCGTTTTGCTAAACTGTTCTAGAAAGTATTGAATTTGTGTCCGTAAAGTTTGGAGCACAATGAAATTTACAGGAACGTTGTTTTGGTGTTCTACAATGTTCATAGTCTCTTCTATCTCCGAGCTCTTCAGATGTTGCCCTGATATAGGGAATTTTTGTTTTGTCATTGGCTTGTAAATGATATATTACTGCAGAAATAACATTAGTGCATGTTGAGTCAAATTGAATTTATCTTGAATTTTACAAGAAAATTTTAATAAGAAAAACGAGCCTCTAACTGATTGATTAAATTTGCATTGAGTTCATATTATGCAAATCTAATTTCTCCCTTCAATTGAGTAGAGCTACCAGAATTAAATTTCACGAGATTCGCTCAACCCTGGAATTGAGGTATACGGCTTGTGAAGATCTCAATGGGAGTTTCATCAATGTGCCATGTGTTTTTTTGGCGGTTGCATGTGTGGCGCCCCTGTGACCAGGGTGGCTACAGGTAGGAACTGCAGCCAGGCAGGTGGAGACAGTTTGTACACCAAATACCTTTAAAACACACACCCACACACATCAGACTCGGGACTCTAGGCGGGCAAGGGGTGGTAGGGTTTAGGGGAGTGGGTGGAATGTAGGTCAGGTGACGAACCAGTACAAAAAGGAGGAACGAGGAGGAGTTAGTCAGTAGCCCGGAGTAGGCTGACCAGAAAAGACCAAGACTGAGGGGCACTTTCCTGAGGGATAGGGCTCCCTGGAGGCGCAGAATCCTGCGAGGCACTGTTCCCTGGGGAGAAAGCCCGCTCCATAGCCTGCAGCCCAAGGAAAGGAATGACAGAGACCAGATCGGTGCCTCCGGGTCCGAGGAGTACGGCAGTGTTGACCGACTACAGGCGGGACAGATTCCCCTGACGTACCAGGTAGTCACACAGGTCGGAGAGAGCCTGGTTATCCCTTGCAAGACAGGGATACCCAAGGCTAGGCTGGGACCAGAGTGTCGGCTCTGAGGGTCTGCAGCTTTATGCCGGATCCCAGACAAACCGACGGGGGACTCTGATTCCAGGTCAGAGTTCCTACCACACAGGTTGGAGGCACAGCAGCGTATAGGACCCGGATTGCCCCACACACACACAGGGGGAAGTCAGATACAGGGACCAAGCTGCCGCCATACAACCCACAGGGAAGAACAGATGAGAGAGAGAGCCAGAAAGGTTACAGAGAGAGTGAAGGGTCTCAGAGAGGGAACCTGGCTGCAGAAGGTTCAAAGAGAAACCGGAGTTAACTGTGTGAACTGTGCTGTAAACTGTGTTGAACTGCGGAAGAGCTTGCACGTAAAACCCGGTGAACCCTGCTAGAGTGTCCCGTGTGTGATTCCCTGTACACAGAACTTTTATTCCACCTTTACACCCTGTCAGGAGCAGCCCCGGCCCGCAGCGGGCTCATCCATCTTGCTGCAGCATCATCAATCCATCCTCCTGGCAGAAGTACGCTGCAGCGGTGGTCCCCCCTCACTGACCACAACCAGTGGGTGGCGTCACAACAAACTCCCCTGTAAATACCCCCCATTACTTGTGGGCTCGGGACACGGTCCGGGCCAAGACTGCCGTGATACCCCCAGCAATACCCCGGTCCGGTACCGAGTACCCCGTCCCAGTGGGCTCCACACATGCAGCAAGCAGTAGACGTCAATCAGTACTGGTTGAGAAGACACAAAGGTCTCCCATAAGGACCTTGGTGAGCAAAAGTGACATCTAAATTGTTAAACAGCCGTAGTCAGAGCGAGCTAGCTTTGGTTGCTGTTGTTAGAGGTACCCACTGTATATAGAGCAGGCTCAGTTTGTGAGTACGCTTCATGCATGCATCCCCAACATAGGATGAACATGTACATGACCTGTTGGTATGGGGTTAAACAAATGACTGGAATAAAGCCAGCCATACACATTAGAGTGCTGCTGGCCGAATGAAGCTTCAGCCATACCGCTTCTATCATACACAGTAGTACTCAATTCAGCTGAGCACTCCAGTGTTCTCTATGAGAGAGTTGTTGGCAGCCATTTCTGGTGGCCGCTTATTTCAGGAAAAACAGTGTTCAGCAGTCCAAAATCAGACCTATCCAATCTATATATCCGCCAGCAATCAGATGTCTAGAGACCCTATACAAATTAGGCCTGCTTGGCACATAGTGAGTTGAGTCATTAGAGTTAGGGGCCATTGTGATTGGGTAGACCCATTGCAGTGGATTGGCTTTTATGCTTTTTTTTATAAAAATATATTAACTAAATGCTTGATTTTTTTTACACTTGTTGAGGGTCGGAGATACAGGACAATGACAGTCAGGGGTTGATGCAGGGCCTCGGTTGTGAAGCAGCCCTGGTTTTGCAGCATGTTCCCCACAATGTAAATGTTCAGTTCAGAGTCACACTGGTGAGGGCCAAAGCAGACACAATTGAGTTCTGCAACTATTTTGTCTAGAACAGTCTCGTTCTCCTCAAGAACACAATTTGAACTTTACCTGTTTGGGAATATTCCCAATGACAGACTTAGGTGCAGACTGCTCCCGCCGTTCCATTCCTCTAGACTTTTACCCTCCCGACTCAACACCACGGTGTCCCGCCTTTACTGGCTTCAACCCACCTCTCCCAGTAGGGAATCATTCAGAGGAACGGTTAGGGCCGTTTTACCACCAGCAGCACCAGTCTACGCTGAAGTACTTCACAACCGTACCGGAGAGACGTCACTTCCCGGTCTTTATATTCAACTTCCGGGATGACCCAGTGGGCCTTCTTGAATCCAATAAATGCGACTGACGTTCCAGTGGTTCCTTGTGTTTCTCCTCTCTTGGGGACACTGTAAGCCCTTTTTGTAGACTAGTCCCACCCCTAAGGAGTCTCAATAATTATTATTAATATACTTGTGTAACTAAAGGGAACCGGGAGCAGTCTTTGCCTTAACCACTAGGTGGACACATGCACATAGTGAGACATACAACCCTTAAGCCCACACATGAGGACAATGTACATTTCTTACTATTTATTTACTTACTGTGGTGTCTTGAGAGCCACCAACTTTATTGAGAGGTCCACAACTTGAGATTTTTAACATTTTAGTGTTTTATGTGCACCAAAAACTGAAATCAACTCACAGCTGTTAATTTTCACCATAATTAATGCCAATTTCTTATGTAAAATTAGAGTAAATCTGTCACACTGCCTCCCGCTAAGTGGCAAGAAAAGCACACCTTTTTTGTGTTTTTTACACCATTTTTTTTTACAGCGTTTCATAAATTCCTCCCCTGCAGACACAGCTACATTTGCTGCATTTGCATTATTGTATTACTATGCTGAGTAGTTCAAGGAGCCTTTGACATCATTATCAATTACATCTACGCCAACATGTAGACCTAAAACAAAATACATAAATTGCATTAAGCTCTGCACACAGCATGTCTAATAAGGGATATCCCCGACCTTCCTTCCCGGCTCCCCCCACAATCCTCTTGGGTATTTCAAAATGACATTTTGAGAAATGAAGTAATCCATACAATGTCTGGAGAGATTAGCTGACAAGACATTACCGCGGCACGCATCAATACCACTCCTGCGGAAGTCAACTCCGGATAGGTCAAGATGACATTAATTTGGGGTTCTTATTGAACCACTAACCCATGTAAATTAAGGAGATTGTGCAGTGAAACCAAAGCACATAATGCTTGATTAATGAATGCAGGAGGAGCGTTGCACCCCTGTAAAGCCTTCATCTTCTAAAAATGCTTCACATGAGGTCTTTTATTGGCTGGTGGTCTCTCGTGTCTTCATAATGAGCTTTAACATCTCATACTGCGGCATATGGAGGCTCATGTGGTTGTAAGAAGTTTCGGCATGGCACCGGCCTATATTGGCATTCGCTAACTGCTACCTTTTACATGAATGTTCAGACTGGCCTTGTTCCCATCACAGACTTTTGTAACCATTTGTGTTGCTCCAATAAGTATGAAATAGGAAAATTAAGCAACTTAGCAAATTATTCTAAGTGAAAATAACCCGCCATTTGGTGACCTAGATATGTCCATTGTAACGGACTACAAACACTAGTGGGACTCGCACCTGCATCTACCCCCTCTCCATACGTCCACCGTCACTATATGATATTATATTACTTGATGTTCCCACAAAAGGGTTAATACGAGATTCGCCTGCTGCATAGTACACAGAGCTCATTCCAGTGATGGCCGCTTTGCCATGACTCCTGCGGTGACGTCAGCAGCTTTCCCCGCCCTGCTCCATGGTTAACATGGAGCAGGGCGGGGAGAAACGGCAAGGGAGACAGTGATTGGCATCAGGGAGGCAGCGGTGGGCAGATTAAACATACAGGGGGTGTGAAACTGCCCTTTGGCTCCAGCCACAAGCCACCTCCTATTTGGCTCCACTATGTAAGTTTTCAAAGTGTATTATCTCGGGGTACAGGGGGCTCAAGGGCTGGGGACCCCTTGCCTGGATGCAGCAGACATGATGCATTCAGTGCTGTAATCAGATCACCATGTATGGTTGGTGACAGGTTCCTCTTTAAGTGAAGCACAGCTGGAATCCAAAGGTCGGAGGCGTTTGAGCAGCAAACAGCAAGTGGTGGCTGAAATTCTGGGAAGTAGCAATAGAAATCGTAAGGAACAATGTGGAGAGGAGTGGGAACAGAGTAGGTAAGGCAGTTCTGAGAAGCTGGAGACTGAAGGCGAGATACAATACTCAAGCAATGAGTGAAGAAGGTTCCATGTGTCTTTAACTAGGCCCAAACAAGAAACAAGATGGAGAGCACATGTTCCACTTCGGCCATGTTACTAAAGGGTGATTGCAGAACTCAATAAGAGCCTGCAGTGGCAAGGAGTGGAATTGCAGCACAATTTAGCAAAGTGAATAACAGTCCACTATTGGTCAATCAGCAGAAGGACAACAGAATCCTGACAGGTCAGTGCTCTGTGCAATCATTCATGCACCCCCCCAACTACACCTTTATGAACCCGGCTTTGTGCACTAGGGCAAAGTAATAGAGAACAGAAAACAGTCTACTTCAAACTGTTCCCACAAAGTTGGAAGCTATAACCCTGAGAGTAGGTATACTTTTATACATTCCATGAACACTTTAATCAATTTCACCCCACCATTAACGTAACACTCAGCTACTCCTGCACTGAAATCTGCTTTCTGGACACCATCATTAAGCTACAGAACAATGAAATAGAGACATCCTTGTACCGGAAACCAATTGTCCGTCCAACATATCTCCGATGGGACAGTTTTCATCCAAAACACATAAAAAATTCTATTGTGTACAGCCAGGCCATCAGATACAACTGGATATGTTCCAACCCTACAGACAGAGACAGTCACCTTGAGGACCTCAGAAAGACCTTTTTGAACCGGGGACCATCCAAGAGCAATCGAGAACCAGATTACAAGAGACACCAGAATATCAAGGAATCATCTCCTACATTACAGAACTAGAGAAGAAAATAACCGGGTTCCTCTTGTAGTCACCTACAATCCAAGTCTGGAGGTGCTAAGAGGAGCTGCACGGAAACTGCAACAACTCCTACAAAAAGATGCCCAACTAAAATCAATATTCCCGGATCCCCCACTGTTGTGTTTTAGACAACCTCCGAATCTAAAAAACATCATTGTGAGAAGTGCCCTGTCCTTTCCAGCAGCTACAGGAACCTTTCCCTGCAACCAGAACAGGTGCAAAACCGCCATCTATAATGACAATGGACAAGATAAGGATTCCTGGGACAGATCAGGACTACAAGATCCCAGGTAACTTCAGCTGCACCATTAGCAATGTGGAGTATTTAATTATATGTACCAAATGCCCAACAGGTGGCCTGTACATAGGGGAGACCGATTACAATTCAGAACAAGAATGAATTCTCATCACCACTCAATAAAAGAAAAGCGTATGGATCTACCTGTAGCAAAGCATTTTGCAGCTCTGAGCGCAACAGTGAATCCGATATGAATTTGCTCATCTTAAAAAGTAACTTCAAATCTCAGAGAGAGAAGAATTCAGGAATACAAACTGATAACAACATTTGACACATTCAAAACAGGATTAAATGTTTCACATGGATTCATGGGATTTTATGTAAAATTAACAGACATTTGGGGACAGCAGATTCATGCATTTTTATATAAAATGAAAGTGCATTTGCAGACAGCTTGCAACACACTGGAATTATAGGACTATGAACTCTTGACACTTCTGTGAACTGTCTCACTTAGAACTCTGCTCTCCACAACTTAACTAAGTATTTTCAGGTCTCCATGGGTTGCTAACCATCTACCTAATACATTGGTTCCGCTTATCTTAGAAATCTGGTTTCTCTGTCCCTGCTCCTCAACCCCTCCCTAACCCCACTCTGCTTTGCGTCACCTGTCATATCCACCAGAGTATATAACACATTTTGCTTTTTTTTTTTTTTTACTTTCTATTGCTTATGTATATATGTGGGTGTCTTCAGAATTTGTGTCATTACCAGCCTGAAGAAGGGACCGCAGTATCACGGAAGCTTGCTATGTTTACCATCTTTTCAGTTAGCCATTAAAAGGTATCAACCACTGAGGACTCTCAGATTGCAATATATTTTTCTTAGGTATACTAAAGCATTAAGATTTTCTTTCACTGGAACTGCGGCACCCCTACTGGGATTGCCACAGGACCCACCGCTGCAAGGAGGGATTTACACTTTGCTACACACAGCACACAACACCTTCCACCCCAGACCTGGAGGGGGAGCTCTACTGGCTGCCTTAAGCCAGATTCACTATAAAAGATCCAGGCCTGAGGGGAGGAGTCAGTTAAAGAGTCCGCACGCAGCAGTGAAGAGAGCAGAAGTTCAGTGAAACAGCCTAAGAGAAGGTACTGGAAAGAACCGGTTACTGGAGCCACACCAGCCCAGAAGCAAGGGACACTGACCAGCTGTGCCGCACCCTAGAGAGAGGGACGGAGGCCAGTGAAGGAGTAGAAGGGAACAAAAGAAGGGAACATAAGAGGTTTCCCTTTGGCCCACTCGGACACCGGAGTCCGACACTGCTAATCATCCATTGTAGTAGGAAAAGCCCGGAAGGACCAGGAGAATCTAATCACCCTGAGGTAACAAACTAAGAGACATTCAAACCTGACGAAGCACAGGACCAGGGGCCAAAAAGGAGTATAGGGGTCTCCACAGGAGGTCCTCATAGTTGGTTACAGAGTAACACCCTGAGAGGGAGAAGGAGCGGTGAGTTCAGTTATAGGCAGAGCATACCCCAAACCACCGCACACAGTGACAGAGGAGGCCTCACAACTCTCCAAGGTGAAAGTCACAAATTGCACCGAGGACCTGGTTACCTTGCTGGACTGTACCTGTTACCGGGCATCAGTAAAAGGTACCGAAACAAAGACTATTGTGTGTGTGTGTGCCTGTTTTACCGCCGCTGCCCACAGCATTCACCGCAGAGACGCTACTACGACTCCCCTCATCCACCCTCGCTGCCCTGAGGTAAAGCTCCACCTGTGGGGAGCTGTAACACCCAAGCTGCATCACATCACCTTAGCGGCTGGCCTGCAGCGCTGGTAACTAACTTACCAGGTACCACAGGTGGCGTCACGACAACATTCCCTTCTCCCACTACCATCATCATCCTTCCCCCACCATCCCCGCCACTGAGGGTCCAGGGCACGGAACCAGGAACCGACCAGCCGTGATTCCCCCATTGAAGCATCCCAGTATCCGAGTACCCTCTACCCTGTCGACCGCCTCAGAACCAATCGGCCAAGGCCAACCTCTGAGAAGTGACGAAAGAAAAATGTACAGAGAGTTAAACTGTGACGTTCAGGTCAAAAAATCTATGACTAGGGATGGGCGAACTGCTTGTTTTTTTCCCGAGCTTGTGTTCGGGGTTTCCTTGTTAAAACATTAAAAGAGTTAATACACCTGATAAACTTACCGGGTCCGCATGTTCTCTTCCTGGTGTGACGCACACTGCCGAGCCGACCCTTATCTTCTGGTCATATGTGATTGGCTGTTGGAGTCAGTCACATGACTATTTCTTAGTAGCCCGGAAGTGACGCAGCGCCACCGCACAGCTAGCATAAATAACATGGACCATGTACGTATAATGAGGATGATTATCAACTATTTACTTGCCTTAACAGAGGAACACCGGTCATGATCCCGGGGTAAAACAAACAGTTCGCTCATCCCTATCTATTACATAAAACAAAGCTTCCAAAATACTAGATTCTTTGGACAAGACTGACGAGGTTTAAGTCAAATCACTAAAATAAATGTATGACTCGCAACTTAAGAAAATTGGACTTATTTTTTAGGTTTTTAATTTTTTAGGTGTTTTTGGAGCATGTTCGCTCAGAAAAATCCCTATAAAGGCACTTAAAAAGGCTTGATCCTTCTTACTCATTTCTATTGAAAAATGAATTGCTGTTCATGTGTTCAGTCTTTATTCAGCAGGTCCAGGTTTCAGCGTTTTGTAAGCAATTTTAAGCCATTTTGTACCTTAAATGCTGGCGAAGAAAGGAGTTTTACTTGTGGTTACATGGCCAGCCCCAGCATCGCTGTCTGCAATGCTCGAGTTCGTGGTTGTATATTGTCCTCAGAGTTGTCCAGTATAAAGCTCTGTTGGAGTATACGGTACTTTACATTCACAGGCTGTAAAGTAATGGCACTAGACAAATGACATTGCATTACAGTTACAAAAAAAGTAATTGAAAAGCAAAAGTCTTTGAACGGGACTAGAAATGTTATAAGTAATGAAAATTTACAATTGCATAAAATAGGAAAACAAAAATCCAATAAACGCAATGTTTGTATCAAATTAGTTATTTTGCCAATTATGGTAAGTGTTAAATACTGTAAAAAAAATAATTAAATATAGCAGAATTTAATTTCTCTTGCATTTTTTTCTACATCTAAATCATTATAAATTTAGCCTTCATTTTTTGTGTACCCCTACACAATTTCTAAATAAAAAACTCACCCCATCAAGAAAAGGCTTCAAATAGCAAAGAGGGGAATATACAGTTGTGGCCAAAAGTATTGACACCCCTGCAATTCTGTCAGATAATACTCAGTTTCTTCCTGAAAATGATTGCAATCACAAATTCTTTGGTATTATTATCTTCATTTAATTTGTCTTCAATGAAAAAACACAAAAAAGAATGAAGCAAAAAGCAAAACATTGATCATTTCACACAAAACTCCAAAAATGGGCCGGACAAAAGTATTGGCACCCTCAGCCTAATACTTGGTTGCACAACCTTTAGCCAAAATAACTGCGATCAACCGCTTCCGGTAACCATCAATGAGTTTGTTACAATGCTCTGCTGGAATTTTAGACCATTCTTCTTTGGCAAACTGCTCCAGGTCCCTGATATGTGAAGGGCGCCTTCTCCAAACTGCCATTGTTACATCTCTCCACAGGTGATCTATGGGATTCAGGTCTGGACTCATTGCTGCCATCTTAGAAGTCTCCAGTGCTTTCTCTCAAACCATTTTCTAGGGCTTTTTGAAGTGTGTTTTGGGTCATTGTCCTGCTGGAAGACCCATGACCTCTGAGGGAGACCCAGCTTTCTCACACTGGGCCCTACATTATGCTGCACAATGTGTTGGTAGTCTTCAGACTTCATAATGCCATGCACACGGTCAAGCAGTCCAGTGCCAAGGCAGCAAAGCAACCCCAAAACATCAGGGAACCTCCGCCATGTCTGACTGTAGGGACCGTGTTCTTTTCTTTGAATGCCTCTTTTTTTCTCCTGTAAACTCTATGTTGATGCCTTTGCCCATAAAGCTCTACTTTTGTCTCATCTGACCAGAGAACATTCTTCCAAAATGTTGTAGGCTTTCTCAGGTAAGTTTTGGCAAATTCCAGCCTGGCTTTTTTATGTCTCGGGTAAGAAGTGGGGTCTTCCTGGGTCTTCTACCATACAGTCCCTTTTCATTCAGACACTGACGGATAGTACGGGTTGACACTGTTGTACCCTCGGACTGCAGGGCAGCTTGAACTTGTTTGGATGTTAGTGGAGGTTCTTTATCCACCATCCGCACAATCTTGCGTTGAAATCTCTCGTCAATTTTTCTTTTCCGTCCACATCTAGGTAGGTTAGCCACAGTGCCATGGGCTTTACACTTCTTGATGACACAGGAACATTCAGGTCTTTGGAGATGGACTTGTAGCCTTGAGATTGCTCATGCTTCCTCACAATTTGGTTTCTCAAGTCCTCAGATAGTTCTTTGGTCTTCTTTCTTTTCTCCATGCTCAATGTGGTACACACGAGGACACGGGACAGAGGTTGAGTCAACTTTAATCCATGTCAACTGGCTGCAAGTGTGATTTAGTTATTGCCAACACCTGTTAAGGTACCGTTACACGCCGCCACTATCCCTGGCAACCGGTATCAACCGTACGTGTTTTTAACAGTTGCTAACGATCGCCGATGCCGCATGTACACGGCACCATTGTGTCATCAACTCGTGGTTCCCCGGAAGTTCCTACAGATGCTGCGGATAACTTGCTATTGAATACCGTCGCCGCTTCACACGCCGCTATCCACAAAGGAATATGGGCGTATGTCTTTAGCACCGCAAGAACCTAGGCGTGACAGAGTGTATTCCGTGACGCTAACGCGCTGATTGGACAACACAATAGCGTCATGATTGGGCAGCCTGCGCAGGAAGGCTGGCTAATACATGACGCCATTGCACTTGTGTAGTGTGAATGGACAGCTCTTTAAATATGGCGCCCTGTGAATGGACAGCCAATGGTAACACAGTAGCCCCCATCAATGATCACTGATGGGGCGCGGTGTCCAGCACGCTGTGGCACGCCCCTGGGAAATCACTAGGCGACGCTGATTTCATCCATGCCCCCAGTTTACACGTCACTATCATGGCAATTCTCCCTTTGTGTTGCCTTGGATTTTTGAGCACGGCTCGGAAACAGCTACCCGAAGCAACTGCGAAAACCCGATCACTTTCCCAAATTACACACCGCCACTTCGTAGCAATTTCAAGGCAACAAACACAAAAATCCCGATTGCCAGGCAGTTGCTACCACGCAGTGGCGGCGTGTAAAGGTACCTGTTAGGTGCCACAGGTAAGTTACAGGTGCTGTTAATTACGCAAATTAGAGAAGCATCACATGTTATTCTAACAGTGCCAATACTTTTGTCCACCCCCTTTTTTATGTTTGGTGGAATTAGATCCAATTTGGCTTTAGGACAATTCTTTTTATGTTTTTTCATTGAAGATAAATTAAATGAAGATAATAATACCAAAGAATTTGTGATTGCAATCATTTTCAGGAAGAAACTGAGTATTATCTGACAGAATGGCAGGGGTGTCAATACTTTTGGCCACAACCGTAGTAATAGTCTAAGGCAGGAGTCACCAACCTGTGGCTCAGGAGCCCCATGTGCTCGCCAATGTCTTAAGCACCAGGTCTAGCAAACAGCTATGAAGAGCAGGTCTCCAGATGGTGGCTTTTGTGAGTAGCTCCACATAGAAGAGCAGATCTGAATGGCATTATGGTAGGAAAACCTGGATCTTGGTATAGTGCCTCAGTGTGATTTCTGGGCAAAGATTTTGCTGTCACCAGTAATAGGGGCTCTGGGTGTCACTACTGTGAGGGGGCAGGAGCTGGATGTGGCTTGTGACTCTCTCTCAGACCTGAATGTGGCTCCCGACCCTCTGAGAGCTGGATGTGGCTTGTGACCCTCTCTCAGACCTGAATGTGGCTCCCGACCCTCTGAGAGCTGGATGTGGCTTGTGACCCTCTCTCAGAGTTGAATGTGGCTCGCGACACTCTCTCAGAGCTGAATGTGGCTCATGACCCTCTCTCAGAGTTAAATGTGGCTCGTGACCCTCTCTCAGAGCTGGATGTGGCTCGTGACCCCTGAGAGCTGGATGTGGCTCGCGACCCTCTCTCAGAGCTGGATGTGGCTCCCGACACTCTCTCAGAGCTGAATGTGGCTCACGACCATCTCTCGGAGCTGATTGTGGCTCATAACCCTCTGAGAGCTGGATGTGGCTCATGACCGTTTCTCAGAGTTGAATGTGGCTCGCGAGACTCTCTCAGAGCTGGATGTGGCTCATAACCCTCTGAGGGCTGGATGTGGCTCATGACCGTTTCTCAGAGTTGAATGTGGCTCACGACCATCTCTCGGAGCTGATTGTGGCTCATAACCCTCTGAGAGCTGGATGTGGCTCATGACCGTTTCTCAGAGTTGAATGTGGCTCACGACCATCTCTCGGAGCTGAATGTGGCTCATAACCCTCTGAGGGCTGGATGTGGCTCATGACCGTTTCTCAGAGTTGAATGTGGCTCGCGAGACTCTCTCAGAGCTGGATGTGGCTCCCGACCCTCTGAGAGCTGGATGTGGCTCTCAAGGTCAGAAAGGTTGGGGACTTCTGGTCTTAGGGATTTTTCAACGTTCCAATCTTTATGAACTTTACACAATGAATGCACAGGTTGTGTCCCCACAGTAGTCGCTAATACTCTCCACAGACAACTTGCAATTGAACATCTACAGGTAAAATGTCACCGTTTTTAGTTCTCTGGTAAACGCCTTGAGGCAACGAAGTGACCAGAATTTCCTATAAGACGCATCTGAAACGATTCCTTCTGCATCTTAGCAGTGACCTAATTAAATCAAATATACATGTTGCTAGAGAAGGAGAATAAATGAGAAGCATAAAGTCATGTCTTCCCGTATTCATGCTCTGGAGATAATGTAATAAAAGGTGAAGTGAAGCATCCAAGCACAGGAACTAAAGAAATCCCTCAGCAGCAATACAGGATCATACACAATATTATTTTCCCATATAGGACAATTAGCTTCTGGATACCAGTTAGTAACCATTGTGTTGATTGGGAAGAGTAATCTTAAATAATGACCAATTAAGCAAATTGCAATACTAGAAGCAATGTCCAATTTATAATTAAGCCATCCTTCAATTGATTCATATCGCAGAAATGACAGATTAACACGCATGTAAACTATTACCCAACTGGAAATGCGATATCCGCAGCAGCGCTAATTGTGTGGGTGATGTCAGTTACTCCTATGTCTACAATACGGCTTCAGAGAATATGGGGCACAATTAATTTTACTGCATGTTATCCCTGGCTGCACCATATTAATTGAAATATAGAATTTGGGTAAGTGCCCAAACAATGTTGGCAACCTACATCGGCAAGGCAAGCTCTTAGTCTTTCAGCAATTTGCTTATAATACAGCTGCTATACAGCACCTGGGAAAACACACATTGTAAAGGAAGACGACCCATTTTCAGTTACAGCAGTGGTTATAGGGTAGACGACACTAGGGAGGTTAACAGAGACCGGTGAGGTCCACCATAGCTGCGATGCTGGAGTAGCGAGGTCACTAAACGGTACTTCACTTTCCCCTCTTTTAAAGTACTCCCTGTCTTCACAAAACAAAGGACAACCTGGAAAACTCATCTAAACTGTGCCAACCTTCTTATAAAATGCTTCCACCTAGCCAGAATCCTACTCCACACTGATGAGGGGCAACACCCTGAAACAGCTGTCTGTGGGTGGATACCTGGCCTTGGTATTCCCTTGTCATATCTCTAATCTTGCAAAAGAGCTGGATGATGACTGAAAGGGCCACTTAATATGGTGGTTATGGTGTTCTCCGCAAGGAGCCACCCATTGGCTGGGTCCTTCCCTGGAGGGATATCTGGCTAGTCCTGTGTTTGAGATGCCTAACCAAGGCTTCACAGACTATATTTGCATATTCATAATTCGCAGGGGGCAATGTGCCTAGGAATTCACTGTGTTGTGCGCTTTAACCAGCTGCCCGCAGTGTTTTCTTGGTCTGGTCTCCCTGAGATCAGTGAGAGCTTTGTGATGTTGGTCTACCAGGCATTGCTCCCACCTAGCCAGAATCCTAATCCACACTGATGAGGGGCAACACCCCGAAACAGCTGTCTGTAGATGGATACCTGGCCTTGGTATTCCCTTGTCATATCTCTAATCTTGCAAAAGAGCTCGATATTGACTGAAAGGGCCACTTAATAAGGTGGTTATGATGTTCTCCGCAAGGAGCCACCCCTTGGCTGGGTCCTTCCCTGGAGGGATATCTGGATGGTCCTGTGTTTGAGACTCCTAGCCGAGGCTCCACAGACTCTATTTGCATATTCATAATTCCCAGGGGGCAACACGCCTAGGAATTCACTGTGTTGTGCGCTTTAGCCATCTGCCCGCAGTGTCTTCTTGGACTGGTCTCCCTGAGATCAGTGATTGCTTTGCGATGTTGGTCTACCAGGCATTGCTCCCACCTAGCCAGAATCCTACTCCACACTGATGAGGGGCAACACCCCGAAACAGCTGTATGTGGATGGATACATGGCCTTGGTATTCCCTTGTCATATCTCTAATCTTGCAAAAGAGCTGGATATTGACTGAAAGGGCCACTTAATATGGTGTTCTCCGCAAGGAGCCACCCCTTGGCTGGGTCCTTCCCTGGAGGGATATATGGCTATTCCTGTGTTTGAGACTCCTAACCGAGGCTCCACAGACTCTATTTGCAACCTTCTTATAAAAATCATACTGGGGGCATGCTGAGTTTCCTTCATTCTGGATTATCAAAAAGTTAGTTTGAGCCCCTAGAGGATCTAACACAAATGCTGGGGCTCACGTGACTATGTTAAGCCGTATAAGCCTTGCAGCAAATTAGTGGCCATTTCACTCTCGCTTTCTTTGGACAAAACTGACATCTGAAAGAAGTGCGAGCCTTCTAATGCTCTCTGAATTCCTCTAAATGTCAGTTACGTCCAAAGAAAGCTGTAACGTCTGTCTACAACTACAGGCTCAAAAAGGCTACCTCGGACAGATTTGGCACAAGCCACTCCGATTGGCAGAATCCAGAGAGAACCTGATAACTTTTAACCCCTACACAGAGATCTGGATTTACAATGTAGTCTAGGGCTTCACTGGCTCAGTCCTGTCTCTTTTGCCTCTTCTTATCTTTGTTCCTTGTTTTGACCCTGGCTTAAAGGGACTGTCAGGTAATTTTTCAGTATGATACTAATAGTACCCTTGAATAGTGCTCGGTAGACCTTTAAGAATATGTAAAAATCATAAACTTACTCTTTGTGGCTCTCTTGCTATAAGCTCCTGCACACCCAGCAGGCAGCTGTAAAAGTAAATGACCTGACTCCTAAGAGTCACAGTATGTAATTGTTATTTAAATAGCCACACCTATCCAAGCTGGTATTCTGTCCCTCCCCTCTGCTGAAGTTACACTGGATCTCAGGCTTCTACAGGCTGCTGGGAAGGGGATTTTGAGGGGGAGGTGTCTGTGCTATAACTCTTGTAGTAACATCACTAGACTGTGCTGCCTGTGAGAGATTTGTTTAGATGAATTTTGGTTTTCTTGCATACATGTAAGCAAATTATCAAATGTTCATATAAATACAAATAAATATCTCAGAGCACACAATACACACATGCCTCAGATACATACAATGAAGATGTCAGATGTGTATATGTTAAGAGAACATACCTCTTCGCCCCTCCTTTCTCATCTGTCTGAAATAAGTCCCTTTGCCTGGAAAGCCAACCACACACAGCATACAGACCAGAGGAGGGAAGTGCAGGGCAGTAATGCATAAATATTCATTCCTTGGGGAGTGGGCAGCAGAGAAGCAAGTAATCACTCACTGTGATTGACAGATGGATTTAATCTTCTATTATTAAGTTTACAGACCAGAGGAGGGAAGTATCAATAAAAGAAATACATGACTAAAGAGAGCAGGTAAAAAATGATATAATTTACATATGGATTTTTGACCTGACCGATTCCCTCTAAGTTTTCTGACTACTCTTATGGATCCTGATGTTGTCCTTTGAATTACCTCTTTTTTTAGACCCTACCTGGTATTGTATCCTGACTCTGCTTCACAGCCCTGGACAGAAGTTGTTACGTGGGTAGCAATCTACTGTACCACATTGTAAATCCAGATCCCTGTCTGAGGTCACCTTTTTGAGCCTGTGGCTTCAGACAGATGTTACAGAAGTTGAAGTGAAATGGCCGCTGGTTCGTTGCAGGGTTAATGTATCATAACAATGTTCCAATGTTGCTGGAATGGCGCTGGCACCAGAGGTGAGAATAGCCTGTTTTTATTTCACATGGGAGAATACTGCAACTGAGAAGGAGTTGTTCCAGTAGTGGACAACCCCTTTAAACACTTGTTGCTCAGTGCCCACTAGTTAACTGTTGAATGCTAGGAGTCTAAACTGGGTTACCCTCTGTGTGTCTGCTTAACATGTACGGGAGCGTTAGTATATGGATATATAAAGTAAAATTAATTAAAAGTATTGAGTTCCAAATAACACTGAACATTCCTTTTTTTATTCTTAGGTAGTTATCCAACTACTGACCTGAGATCCTACATATAAAGACATTTGGGTTCCTCTTTCTTACTATCTTGACTACCCATAAGAACTGTCACGAGTTACCTGACGTACCAGACATACTGCATGAAACAAATTACTTTATCCGGTAGAAGTAATTCCTATGGAGATGCCTGAGCAGCTCATAACAATGCTGATTGCCAGGCAAGGATGTCCTCCATTACCATTCTGCAGAAACCCAGATAAACAATCGCTCAGGGATCAGGCAAATATAGGAAAATGGAACGCTAGAGACTTTCCTAACCGCCTGAAACCCAGTGTTATGTACATACATGGTACACCAATCTCATGACAACCTGCTCACCTACAGAGAGACAACTGGATTCTATTCTCAGATCACATGACAACCTGCTCACCTACAGAGAGACAACTGGATTCTATTCTCAGATCACATGACAACCTGCTCACCTACAGAGAGACAACTGGATTCTATTCTCAGATCACATGAGAACCTGCTCACCTACAGAGAGACAACTGGATTCTATTCTCAGATCACATGACAACCTGCTCACCTACAGAGAGACAACTGGATTCTATTCTCAGATCACATGACAACCTGCTCACCTACAGAGAGACAACTGGATTCTATTCTCAGATCACATGACAACCTGCTCACCTACAGAGAGACAACTGGATTCTATTCTCAGATCACATGACAACCTGCTCACCTACAGAGAGACAACTGGATTCTAATCTCAGATCACATGACAACCTGCTCACCTACAGAGAGACAACTGGATTCTATTCTCAGATCACATGACAACCTGCTCACCTACAGAGAGACAACTGGATTCTATTCTCAGATCACATGACAACCTGCTCACCTACAGAGAGACAACTGGATTCTATTCTCAGATCACATGACAACCTGCTCACCTACAGAGAGACAACTGGATTCTATTCTCAGATTACATGACAACCTGCTCACCTACAGAGAGACAACTGGGTTCTATTCTCAGATCACATGACAACCTGCTCACCTACAGAGAGACAACTGGATTCTATTCTCAGATCACATGACAACCTTCTCACCTACAGAGAGACAACTGGATTCTATTCTCAGATCACATGACAACCTTCTCACCTACAGAGAGACAACTGGATTCTATTCTCAGATCACCACAATCTCAGAGACAGAAGACCCTTAAGAACAATGTCTTGTCTTCAGTACTAAGAGGGATCATTTATAACCATGATAATAAAAGTATAACACAAATCTTCTGAATGGGTCCCGGAATAAATCATAAAATTCTAGAATTGGAAAACATTAAGCATCATCAGGTCAATCTTCAATGCTGGATTCACTAAATCATCCCTGACTGATGTCTGTCCAGCCTCTGTGTGAAGACTTCCATTGGAGGGGAACTCGCCACCTCTCGTGGCCGCCTGTTCCACTCGTTGATCACCCTCACTGTCATAAAGTTTCTACAATCTAATGAGTGTCTGCTCCCATTGAGCTTCATCCCGTTGCTTCTAGTCCTTCCTTGTGCCTTTATCTTTTAGATCAGGAATTGGCTAGCTGCAGCACTCAAGCTTCAAGGATACTTGTTACTGTCACGGAATGTTGGAAGTTGTAGTGCCAATTGTTGCTAACCTCTGTTCCAAATTATCATATAGTTATAGAAAACTATATAAAAAAGGTATTCCCATCTTGTACATTCATGGTAAATAGGATTTGTTATTAATGTATACTAGATATGGATCCAACCAATGGTGCTTGATTCTATCTCGTGTATGGGGCTGAATCATGTGCTGCTTTCAGTGGAGAGGTGGTTAGAATTGTCACATAAATGAACGGATAATCCAACCACCCAGTGGCGGACCCCTGAGTCCAGAGGGCCCTGGGGCAGCCATGATGAGGACCGGGGGGAGGGTGTGCTGGTGGCCGTCGGTGAGGACCAGGAAGGGGTGTGCTGGCGTCCGTCGCTGAGGACCGGGGGGGCGGTTTGGTTATGCTGGTGGCCGTCGGCGAGTGCGGGGGGGCAGTTATAGGAGATACGGCTCTCCTACCTGCTGAGCCGCGCCAGGTGCATGCAGATTGCGGCAGAGGGGCAGAGGAGAGGAGGGGCGGGATCAGGCAAGGGAAGCAGGAAGCCTCTCCTCTGACATCGAGTTACGGGGGTCGGCTGGGGGCCCCCCTGCAGGCTTGAGGGGCTCACTAGCCGGTCGGGGCCCTGGTGCTGAACCAGCTGCACCACAGTAGGTCCGCCCCTGCAACCACCTCTCTACTGGCAGCATTACACAGAGTGACAACCAGAGGTGTAACTTCAGGCCCAGGGGCCCCGATGCGAAAGATCCAACGGGGTCCCCAATTATTGCAAATCTTTAATAGTATTAGTCTTTTTCTATAGGCCAGAGGGACTTTTGGGGCCCCTCTAGGATCCAGGGCCTGGGTGCGATCTCAACCCCTGCACCTGTTGTAGTTACGCCCCTGGTGACAACCGCTATCTCTGCTATCACAGATTTCATGGGCAAGCTAGGAATGTCCAAGACGGGAATATACATTCAAACTCAGGAAAGTATCACAAAATAGCAGGATGATTCTACCAAGAATTGTGCTTGGCTGCAGCGGTAATATGTATGTACGTGATGTCATTGCTGTATGACTAGTAAAGCAATATTGGAGGAGCCAACTAGAGCATCAGTATCGGGGCAATGAGGCTTTAATAAATAAAAAAAAGTTGAATTCTTCATTTTATAACATTTTGCTGTTATTTCTTAAACTCAAACAAATCCTTCCCCCTGCGCAATGTAGGCAAGGACCAATGCACTAGAGTCCCTGGTTCTTGGTAATACTCCAGTGGTGGCACCTGCTCCTTCTACACTTTACATTTAGTTTTGGAGAGATATTTTGGCCTGGTATTCTACATGAGCATAATCTTATACAATGTGCCGTCACTGGGCTCATGTTTGGTTGCAGTCCTTCCCAGTACTCCCTGGTGTTCTTGGAGGATGACATACATTCCTAGTGCCTGTAATGTACATATAGTATCTGTTTTTCATGGTCCTGACTCCTGAGCAGCAAATGCGCCTGGCTATATTCTGCAATATTAAAGCGTAACCGCTGTTTAAATTTTTATTTAATAATAAAGTGGAGCAAGCGATTATAAAAAGATTGCAAATATACTTTATCAGAGTAATCTGGTGGACACCCATTTATAAACTTTCCACAAGGTGTCCCCACTAAACTGTGTGTGAAGCAGACATATGGTCATTATCAGTCAGATCCGTCTTCACACTGATTACGGGTATGTAACCATATAAGGGTGGGCGCGTGGTATACATTGCTAGCTGCAGTTGATGAAGTGACAATGTATCAGTTTACCGGTAGCTCAGCATACAGCAGAGTTGCTAAGCAATGTCAGAATGTCAGGATCACTGCAAATTCCTCAGAAGCTTGTGGCAAGGAAAAATCTGTCATCTGGCTCCACACAGTTCAGTCACAATCTCTGTTAACCCCTTGTCTGCTGGCTCCCCACACTGCTCACTCGCTGGCCATGCCCACACAGCCATAAAATGCAATTTTTA